>CM019179.2:43427536-43618982 GCA_009739505.2 Apolygus lucorum
GTCTTTTGGTTGATGTCAGACAATTCTAAGGGGTGAAAAGTAAGGGTTGAAAGTTTCAAGAATGCCTTAGCTCGAAAATCTCGAAATATTTTACCTACCAACCATAGGTAACTACTACACATACTGCCTTCACACCTTCACAATCAAGTTGGAAGAAATAAAAGCTTCACAATCAGTTCGAAGAAATTCATTATGGAAATTTGATTACTGGTTGCTAAGAAAGCTAAACTGAATACAACTAGAAGAAACGGACAGCGATCGCATTTTGGTCAGATAAAATTTGAACGGAGATTAGACCTCTTAGGTGATTCACACTCGTGATTCCTTTTTATCGAAGGAAAACTCTCGTACGGAGCAAGAGTCTCACACAGCTCCCCGTGGTCTCTAAAAATGCAATATTATCTTAAATTGATAAAAAAACCATACCTTTATTTCGAGAGTTTTTGAGCTAGGGCACTCATGAAAATTTCAATCCTTATTTTTTACCCCTTAGAAGTGAATGAAATCAACCAAAAGCTTCGCGGCACAACTAGACTAGATAATACATAATTATACACAACTAGATATTATAATATAATATCTAGTTGCGATATTATATTATATATTATATAATATGATTTTTGGAAAAACTTCAGGGATCGTTTTAGAATGTTCCAAAACGGATTTCAGTTTAAAAAAAAATAAATTAAAAAAAAAATTCGAAAAAGTCCATTCTAAAAATTTTGAGGCCATTGCAATAGCTTCATTTTCCTTGAAAATTCGCTAAAAACCTATAGGAGTGTATATTTATGTTGAATTAAGACTTTGAAATTCTGGATTTTTGGAAACAATATACCTCAGGATTCGTGTGAAACCATTATTTGTCTCATTGGGCCTCAAAGCAGTGCCACCATGGGCTTAGCATGGATTTTGGGTGTTTCACCTTTAGTACAGGACGACCCTCCAAACACAAAAGATACAAGTCCAACGACACCTTGTGTCGCCGATGAGGTGCTAGGGTGGATCGTGAATCACGAATTTTAAAATGCTGTTTACATTCGGGACTCTCATAACGCTTAAAATGTTATTGTAGGTCATGGTGAATTGGAGGAAGGGGGTGGAATATCGGATGATCTTAATGCTAAAAATGACATGGTATTTCCGTCACAACTAACTAAACTACCTACATTCGGTGAAACAGTTTTGTGAAATATAAAGGTTAATGAAAGTAAGTGTTTTATTGTTTACATGTCGGGATAGAAAGTTCAACACTTGATCCAATGGGACATCCCCCGGATTGCATGCATTACTAAAGAATATGTTTAATAAAAGCAGTACAACCGTGACGTGGTTGTTGGAGTTTTTCGTATTCGTGGTAGGTACACCAACATTTTTTAGGTAGGAAGGACCAATATTACTAACGTCAAATGGGATGATTTATTGGCACATGTTTGAGCTTTTCCTCTTTTCCTGCTTTCATATTTCGAGTTATTGAGATTTTTTTTTTAGAAAATCCAACTACCTAGCCAATCAATTGGTAGGATGGCATGAGGCTGAAAAATACATAAGCATGGAGATCCGACCACTTGGTTCGATTGTCACCCACCGGGACACTAACCCGCGCAGTATTCATACTTTGCATGCAAAACAACCAGAAAAAGAGTAATCTCAGCATGGCGAGGGGGTAAATAAATGCTAATCACGCTGAGTTGGAGGAGGCAACGAGCAAGAGGATAAACAGGTAATGATGACAACTTCGAGGTCGATTATTTTTAAAGCTATCGGCAACAGTTCGAGGCTTGAAATGAGAAACGCTGTAGGCGCTAGAAAAACCCTTAGTCAGCTGGATCCATCTAAAATTCCATTAATCAACTTCCAGCCTAACGCGTCATAAAAAAATACTCTTATCGAGTACGAATTGATTAGAAATCACAATGTAGTTATAATAATTCAATTTTGTCTCGAGAAAATTCCTTTAAAACACGAAAAAACAAAACGCTGCAACTTATTACACAAAGCTTTATTATTTTTCTGTACAGATCACTCTCCTGCAAAGCACAGAGCTTTGCCATTGTCACAGTTCTAAGTGGTCTCATTCGAGTCTAAAAATTCAATACTATCTCAAATTGGTGTAAAAACGATACCTTTATTTCGAGAGTTTTTGAGCTAGGGCACTCTTGAAAATTTCAGCCCTTATTTTTCAACCCCAGGGTGTCCAGCGACTCCCAGAAAAAAAATTCCCTGAGTTTTCCAGGTTTTCCAGTGTCAATTTTCAACTTTTTTCAGGGTTCTAAATCATTGAAAATATAAATAAATCTGACAATAATTTCTCAAAATTCAGTTTATAAGGACTATTTTGAAATGAAAAAGCATTAGAAATATAGTAGTTTATCTCAAACATCTATCTGTAAGTACTTTTCAGTCCGGGGCGATGATTTTCATCTACATTTCAATCCGCACAATCCCTAAAAATTGTATCGAAATTGGATGGAAACTGTAGAAGTGGGTGATTATTTTTATGGGGGAACATCTGCGACCCTATTCACTCAATTCCTGAATGTTTAACCGAAATCGAAGAGTAACTTCGAGTAGTTTTCCCGTTACAAAGATTTCATGACAGACACAACAGAGACTTAGACTCTTGGGTAAAGTCGAGAATTAACGTTAAATTCATCAAAACTTGTAAACACAACAGACTCGAGAGATACAACCACTTCAAAGGCTTGTTTCCACCTTCGATTGTTTGGAAAAGTCGAAAATGAACGTTAAAATCATCGAAACGGCACTTTCCCTAGTTCCCACGTACCGATTTTGATAAAATTTGATATATGAGCTCCATTTGGGGTGCAGTTGTGCCCCGAAGCTTGTAAGAGTTGAAAAATAAGGGTTGAAATTTTCAAAACGCCCTAGCTAAAAAAAATTTGATATTAAGGTATTGTTTTATGTTCAATTCAGAATAGTACCTAGTGAGTTTTTAGAATCGAATGAGACTACCAAGAGCTTTGTAGGACCAACCGTTCGCTCTCTATGAGAGCTTAAGGGTTGGTCTTACGATAAATCAGAAACAAGAGTGTGAATCGCAAAAGAGGCCTAATTTACGTTCTTATTTTATCAGACCAAAATGCGATCGTTGTTTTTTTCTTCGAATTGTACTCAGGTTTGCGTCGTTAGCAACCAGTATTCACATTTTCTAATCAGGTACCTGGAACTCCCTATTTCTTCGAATTGAGTGTGAAGCGTTTATTTCTTCAAAATAAATTTGATTTTGAAGTTAAAATATGGCTGGTAGGTAGTGACAATAGCAAAGCAATGTGCTTCGCAGGCGAGAGATCTATATAGAAAAAACCTTTGTGTATTAATTTGCAGCGTTTTTACAGTTGGAGGATGGTAATGGAAGTTGTGTTCCAGGATGGAATGGAAGTTGGTTCCAGAATAATTTATTGCAGATGAATATCTTAACAAGGAAATCAAATTATTTCAGCAACCAAGAATCAAATGCCGTTAGGCGGCACAACTGTCGTTAACGATTTTATTGCTCGTATATGCTTTCTCTCAAAATAAACTTGAAATTAACCTTGCGCAATAATTGAAATATTAATGGAACAGCCGTAAGCGGAGCTTTATTCTTGAAAAGCTATACTGCCCACCCAACATGGTAGACTTTTTTTTCACCAAAAAGGGAAGAACGCGTTTGTCCGGAAGATTTCCCTTTTGGGAGGTAAACGATCAATCTGACTTCCTGCCAAGACTTTTTCCTTCCTTAATAGATCTTTGTTAGCGAGGAAGTGAACTGTACTTAACCGTTGCTGGGAACCGCTATCAAGAATATTGATCTGAGATGGTAATGAGTTATTACGGGAATATATCCGTATGTCCACGGAGGCAGGGCATATCTAACTGGAATGACCAAGCCAAGTTTTTTGTGTGTAAAATCCAGGTTAAAAGAAGTGGTAAACCTTCGTACCCTCACTCAAATGGATTGGACTTAATATACAATTGGTAAAGAAATTATTTTATTACTTACAATTGTCAGTGATAGAAGTAGAACAAAATTATGAGATAATATTTTAAAAAAATAAAAATAAAAAAATAATAAAAGAAAAAAAAATAATAAAAATTAATAATTAATAATAATTAATAATTAATTATTAATAAAATAATTTCTTTACCCATTGTATATTAGGTCCAATCCAATTTGAGTAAGGGTACGAGGGTTTACCACTTCTTTTAACCTGGATTTTACACACAAAAAAACTTTCAAATTTTGATGATGTCGAAGAGAGTTTTGGAACGATATGCAGCTAGAATATCAAGAGTGAGAAACGGAAGAGTTTCTCGATCAGACAGAAGAAAGTTGACGAGAGAATATTCCCAGAGAGTGATGAACTGATACAGAAAGCACGTAATGCATTATGTATTTCGAAACTGGGAACCTGAAGCTTCCAGAATAATGAAGGAGAAAGGGGTGGATGGACTGTTGTAGGAGTATTCAGCAAAAATCTAAAATAAAAACATAATGGACGTATCTAAATGAGGTCATTCCTCAACATCTTTCACCAATAGGTTCATCTCTGTGATATCCCCCCCCCCACCTCCCACCGCAACTTTTTGTTTTAGATTTTGATTGGGATTGGTCGTACGACTAGGTACCAGTCTTCATTAATTCTATGCTAGTTCGATACATGTATCTTGAATATGAAAGAACTTGATTGGGATTGGGTCTCCTTTTCTTCTAAGTTACTACCTCTACATAGATATGTAAGGAAAGAACACGCTTTCACGCTTTCTTTGTAGTACCATCAGTTCTTGTTTGAAGCTGACGTTGGAAGTAAGCCAACATGGATGTCCGATGCTCTTCACCTTCATTCTCACTATCGCAATCAGTGATTGTACAGGGTCCGGCAGGGAGGTATGGATGATTTGAAATAATAGCTACACACTCATTTTCATATGAAACTAAAATTTTATTATTTCAGTGTGTACCTTGGATGATGCCATTATGAAAAATAAAGAGGAAAACAATAAAACATTGATGACCTCATTTCGTTGCGTGGAGATGTGGAGTGGCCTCCTCGGTCACCAGACCTGACACCTTGTGACTATTTTTTATGGGGCTACCTCAAATCACGTGTATACATACACAAACCACGTACACTTGAAGCCCTGAATGAAGCAATAACTCAAGAAATTCGAGCAATACCACGTCCAATGCTACAGAAGAGTATGGACAACTTCTCACAACGTCTACAGGAGTGTGTGGACAAAAACGGACACCACTTATCAGATGTTATTTTTCGTACATAATCAATGTTTTATTTTTTTCCTCTTTAATTTTCATAATGGCATCATCCAAGGTACACACTGAAATAATAAAATTTTAGTTTCATTTGAAAATGAGTGTGTAGCTATTATTTCAAATCATCCATACCTCCCTGCCGGACCCTGTATTAGTCCCCAGGTGACGTTAAGGTCCAGGTGACAAGCTGAACAGATCCTGATCACAGCTAGATGAGCTAAATTCGTTCCTCTTGGTTCCAAGGTGCTGAAATTTCACAGGGAGTCTCTTTGTGACTGCTGAGTAAGAATGATAAGATGAGCTCTCTGAGCCAGTATGGTTCAAGTTTCCCTCTCCCTTAACTCAGTATGCACTTAATTGAGTGTGTCCTCCTAGGTACTACTTTCTAGATCAATGGGACTCAACTTTCCTTTCTCCTGTGATTATATAAGCAGTGCTTCCTCTGATGTACCATAAGTTGTTCTTCTTTGATACCTACTGATGATGATCTAACCGAATCTAATTAACTTTGTAAGTGATCATTTTCGTGAAAATAGACAATTTTATTATTTTTATACCTATTTAATGGGAGATGCTGCGCCTGATTTTAAAAAAAATTTTATTCGAAAGTAGACCTTATCCTGAGAATTTTGACATCAGCCGTTCTCTTCTTGGATGAATAGATCTTTTTCTATGATTTTTCAAAGTTTCGAATGTTAATGAGGTCACGCGCTCCTCCCGCCTGGCCGGAAACCTCCAGCCCACTGTGACGTCATAAACATTCAAAACTTTGAAAAATCATAGAAAAAGGACTTCTCACGCTAGAAGGTCGCGGTTGGTGTCAAAATTCTCAGAATGAGGTCTAGTTTAGATTAAAAATAACAATAAACCGTTTTTCCGACCAATGCGCACACCCCATTCAACCATAGCGAAGCCATTTGTAGGTATTTCACTTCGCAAGCAAAGTTGGAGATCCGAGGCGACTGGCAAAGAGGAAAAGACCGTTTTCCTTCCCTCTAGTCCACCTTCGAACTAATCACTTCCGCTACAGTTACAGCGCGATTACTCCTCAGTTCGAGGAGGATATTGACGGAAACGCGAGCCATCGAGCGAACTCTTCTGATCTTTCCAGAGTCCTTCGTGCTCCCGAGTTTTTTCCATACACTCAACGACCTCAGTTCTACCTACAATTAACTATAGCGAGAAATAATTATTGCATGGGCGTTACGAATCGCGATCTTTCTTCCCGCAACCCGTCAAGACCTCCACGAGACTCCACTGGACCCGGTTAGATAAGCTGGTTGAGTAACACTGTCCAGTGGAAGAAAAACGCTTCAACTCCAGTGTTTAAAACAATGAGCTTTTCTCGCAGGAGAGAAGATACGGCATTTTTGCTTCCTCACTACCGAAAGTAGAAGACTGTACGTGTTGGACTATTGAACGATTTCTAATAATCCTAATTTCCAAAATCAATATCATTGAGAACTAAATCAAGAGTTAAATCACCCGAAAATATACATTTTGGGGTTCTACGAGAAATGAATGTACTGATGTGCACCAGATTTCCGAAGGGAGAGGCTAGGTACACATATCTTCATGAAATGACAATGAAAGAAATTATCGTGGGTACACACATGTTGACATAACAAAAAAAGATCATCAAGTAGCCAAGGAGTCGGCAAAAAAGACGGAAGAAGCTCGACTAGGAGGCGGGCGAGCCTGCTGGCCATAACACTGACCCCATTCAGGTGGTCGTCCTTCACGTCGGCGTGGGTACGTCCGACGCTGAGACCCTTCCGAGAGACCACCCCAGGCCTCTAATGTCTTCCTCCTGGCATTTCCTGTACCAAAGACCCGCTTCAACAGCGTCTTTGGACTCCAAAAATCATTGTGAAGAATTGGCGAACGTAGGCGGTGACGCCAGAATATTTTAGGCAGAAAATTATGTCACAATCAGGCCAATCTCTTTGAGAGACTAGTGTCATCTTCCATAATGCATTCCAATCTTTGTTGTAAGGTATACTACGATATTCCAGTAATACTGTTACTGATCTTCTAATATATTCTTAGGATATGAAGTAAATTCCGTATTATTGACAATTCTATTCGCAAACCAACCAATAAGAGTACTCTTAACGACACAATTAATTTTAATAGAGAAGAACTTCGAGCTTTATTATTTTTCTGTAAAGTTCAATCTTCTATGGGTAGGTTTGGGTCCTTATGGAAAGGCAAGAGACCTACGTGATCGATAAATGTCAAAATAAACGCGCATAAATGTAACAATAAATTGTTCATCTGGGGGGGGGGGGGTATCGTTAGTTTCTTTAAATTTAAAACTGTCATAAGCGGAAGAAAAACGTCATGGAACATTCATTAACTAAACATTCAGGTAATTAAAATGTTGAAAGTTTTAAATGAATGAAAAAACAATATCTGAATTTCGAGCGTTTTGGAAATGTTTTTCCCCATTTTTTACTGACAATAATACAACAATTGTAATTTATTATAATATAATTATTATATTATTATAATAGTTAGATTGACAATAACCAAAAGCTTCGAGTCACCACTAAACCCCAAATGGAGCCTTTATACCAAACAACAAGGGAGTTGACATTTTTTTTTGCTCGATTACGAGGTTCGTTACTGAAAATGATAAACCAAAAATGGATTTAAAATCATACGCCCAAGAGTAGAAATTTAGGTATTAATTAATTTAATTCTTAGCTGAAGCGGGCACTACGGATACCGACCTTTAAAAGAGTTCAGTGTGTACTGTACGCATATTGCTGGCATTCCATTAAAAGTTTCCGATTGAAACTAACCGTCTTGAGGTGTTGTGAGAAGTTACTCGTATAAAGTATCTAACCTGACTGTTATCAAAAGAACATGTCTCACCGTCTGTAACGAGACAAAACCAGTTTTTCGAGAAAACCATGTTAAAATGGTACGATTTCAATGGTTATTAAACATTCTCCTGTGAGTTTCATTACTGTTAGAACAATGATACCAATGCACTTTCGTAAACATAAATTTTCTTGAATACGATTTTTCAGTTTTAATTGTTTAAAAATCAGACAGATTCGGTTATGTATTGGTTTAGGCTCCGAAAGTTTTTGTGTGGAAGATCATTTAACATAGGTAGGTAAGTAAAAGGGGGAACATATGAGAGACCATCAAGGTTGAACTGATGGATATTCCAAATTCGTAGTTGGAGTGAATTGGGGATATTCGCTTGGAAGGGAGGTTCCAACCTCCAGCTGCATTACTTAGGGACCACTAGAGTAGAGATCGAGAGGAAGTGAGATCTGCAGTGTAAGCAATAAATCCAATCTCCAGAACGTCTCGAGTACATTGCTTGAAAGAAGTTAGATCTATAAGTTGGTATTTCAATGAATTCGATCAGTGTCATCAGTAGGTACCTACCTAGATTACACCTACCTGTGTATAAAACCCTGTTCCTAGTATTGGACACTAGATTCTCCTAACATGTTTTTGTTGGCTGCGAACTGATTTGACATAACTGATAAACTCGGGTAGGTTCAAGTAGGAATAACCTCGTAGAAACATGTTTTGCGTCTCGTGCCAACTCACAAAATACCTATCCGAATGAAGTGCGAGACTTTGAAAACAGGAAATACTTGCAAAGTTGACCTTGTGTCGTCTCCACGGATGACATCGTTCGTAACTAAATGATCAACAATCACAATCCTGAGTGAGCAGTAATCATCGATTACTATAACTCAGTAGACCTAGCCGGGCGTTAGAGGCCGTTGTCACCTTGGCCTTCAGACAGCGTGGAGTTTTGCCATCGCGTGGGATCTCCAGATAGCTGAGAGGATTATAGGCAGGGCTGCGGGTGCCTCAATAGAAGAAACGGGTCCTGCCTTCCCGCTAGTCACATCCTCTCGCACATAAATGAGGTTGGCAATCTGAATGGTTTCCTATAAATGTCATCGTCATCTGATGCTCAAATTCGGAGGGTACATGAAATTAAAAATATTATCCACTCTGGCAGATTTTGGTTTATTATTTTCAATAATGAACCTTTGGGATCGACCAAGAAAAAATTTTTTTTAACACCCCCTCAAAATTTGATGGTTTACGTTTCAAGGTACGTAGAATCCAAAAATCGAATAAAAATTTGGCCGTCCGTCCGCCGTACGCGGCACTTTTGCCACTTAGCATTGACCGATTTTGATGAAATTTGGTATGTAGGCTCCATTTGGGGTTTACTTGTGCCCCGAAGATTTTGGTTAATGTTGCTCACTTCTAAGGATTCAAAAATGAATTTTGAAATTTTGAAAACGCCCTAACTCAACAAATTTTGATATAAAGGTATTGTTTTTCCTTCAATTTAAGATTCTATAGAATTTTTAGAATTTTTTGAGACCACGCGGAGCTCTGTAGGACAAACCGTTTGCTCCCTACGAGAATTTATAGGTTTTACGTACGATAAATCAGAAACACGAGTGTGAATCGCAAAAGAGGACTAATCTCCGTTCAAATTTTAGCTGACTGAAATGTGATCGACGTTTTTCTTCATGTTGGATGGTTGGTGGCTTTGCAGACGAGTGATTAATATAGAAAAATAATAAACCATTGTGTAATAATTTGCAGCGTTTTTATTTTTAATTTTGTGAAATTAATAGTTTAATTTAAAATAATGAGATTTTAATTTAATATTGAAAAGTTACAGACTTTAATAGGAAGAGGTTTAGAGCTTCTAAAACTACGTACCACTAAAAAATTCTACCCTGTGGGCGAGGCACATAGCTTCTTCACATTTACATAACACAGTGATATCATTCTCATTCTATAAGTTAACGTTGAATAGATGATAAATATGATCAGAACGTCAATCTCTAAGTATCCTTGAAATCGAAATTGAAACATGCAACCTACCAATGATCCGATCACAATGAAATTAATAGAATACAATTAACTTCCCAACCACGCAATCCCCGAAAATTTAAGATGGAAACTGTAGAAGTTGTACTGGATAAAAGGATTTCATGGTAGCGCATGCGCAGAGGACGCTATTAATTTTGAAAGACATGAAATTTATAGGAGACTATCAAGATACGGATGTTCAAACCTTATGATAGTTGCTGTCACACGGAACCAAAAGTTTTATTTTTCATGTCCCAAATCTTGAACGGTACCTAATTACCTGGGCCTATTTCCGTAAGTGTACAGTTTTTTGCGATTCACATTCGTTGCTGATTAATTGTGATTCTGATTATTATTAAGTCCAACCATTATCAGTCCTTTAAATCTCTGGGTGGTCTCATTCGATTCGAAATTTTATTTTAAATTGGTGAAAACACAATACCTTTGTACATTGAGAGTTTTAGAACTAAGGAGTTTTGAAAATTACAACCCATACCTATTAAGTTTTTTACCCTTTAGAATTTACTGACACAAACCAAAAGCTTCGCGAAACAACTAGACCAAAATTGGAGTAAATAGGAGGAAATCGGTCCATAGAAAGTACCAGGTACGGCGGGCGGACGGATTTTTTTAAATTCGATTTTTGGATTCTACGTGTTTTGAAACATAAACATCAAATTTTGAGGGGGAATACAGTTTTTTTCTTGCACGATTCAAAGGTTCATTTTTGAAAATAATAAACCAATAATAAAGATCGCGATTCGTGGTAAGACAAGGATATTTATTTTTGAAAACTCACGGTGGGTACGAGAAACTAAATTCTGCAACTAACAGTCGATTTATGACGTGAAGATCTGAGTAAGGTGAAGTGGTGAAAGTAGTGGTTTACACTAATTAAACAAAGGTAATGAAAAATCAGTTACCGGTTTGATATATTAATGATTTAGATTGGTACCTTCTTTTTCATCCCTCGTGAATAATTATAAGAAGCTAGTATAATCTACTCCATAGCGTGAAAAGAGCGTTTTCTCTTCAGTCAAAGTTAGGCAAAATATAAATCCCGTTCCGATAAAAAAAAAAAAAAAAAAAAAAAAAATGCATCTTCTTGAGAAGCTAATTACTGTAATCTAACCCGAGAAATTTCCTGTTAGCTCAACTTGCGGAACGAGTTACGGGGCTCAAAAAAATTAGAGAAAGCGAACACCCCAAAAAAAATTACTTCGTACATAAGTACCTACCTAGTAGATCAATGGATAACGTTGAAACAAGAGGCAGTGATCATCAAAGTGTGGAACGTAGAGAATTGAGAGGAGTATAACGGATTCGGAATCCTGAATATGCCTTTATCAAGAAGGAGTAGGTATTGAGTACCTATCTATCAATGTCTTGTAAATAATGCATCCTCTCTACCGGATGAAGGGAAACTGTATTTTTGTTGGTATAAGAAGCAACTACAAGAAGTAAATAAGAAGTGGCGGGCGCTTCACCTGGAACAGATATACCTTATGTACTAACCTTCTCCGAATTATCCGTTAAGGATACTCAGGATATTCAGATAAGTTCAGGATACTCCTTATCAGGCAAATACCTCGAGGCTTCAATCTGCTGTGACGACGTTGATAGCTGATAGGCTGGTGCAGCGAACGGGTCACCTCTAATACTTTCATAGGTCCATGAACGGTCAACATCAACAAACCGAGGTCCGAACGTTACTGAGGTACCTCGTTTAATTTATTGGGCAGGAATCAGTCGAGTTGCAGGGGGCGCTAAGCTATTTTTTGTTATCTGGTCGTCCTTCAAGCGTTGCAAGGTGCACCTGACCTTCCAATCAAGAAAGCGTAGTAGGAAAGTGGGAAAAAAATGAAATTCAGATAATTCGAGGAAAATTGGGAAAAACTGTGCTAGGACTGGACTTATAACAACCATCGATTGGGAAAATCTGAAACGTAAACCTATGAGGCATTGGAGAACTTGCAAGAGTATGAATTTGGCGTGTTTGCCTGACTCAGCTAGAGAGTAAGTAACATGTTATTCTTCAGTTATCTATATTTCACTGGTTTATTGACGAAAGTACCTTTGGACTATTGTAAAAATGAAAGTATGGCAACAAAATGTCATGAAAAAAACGCTGCAAATTATTACACAATGGTTTATTATTTTTTATTTTTCTATATAGATCACTTGTCTGCAAAGCCACCAACCATCCAACATGAAGAAAAACATCGATCGCATTTCGGTCTGCTTTAATTTGAACGGAGATTAGGCCTCTTTTGCGATTCACACTCGTGTTTCTGATTTATCGTACGTCCAAACTTTAAATTCTCGTAGTGAGCGAACGGGTTGTCCTACAGAGCTCTGGGTGGTCTCAAAAAAATTCTAAAAATTCTATAGAATCTTAAATTGAAGGAAAAAAAATACCTTTATATCAAAATTTTTTGAGTTAGGGCGTTTTCAAAATTTCAAAATTGATTTTGGAACCCTTAGAAGAGACATACATCAACCAAACTCTTCGGGGCACAACTAGACCCCAAATGGAGCCTACATACCAAATTTCATCAAAATCGGTCAATGCTAAGTGGCAAAAGTGCCGCGTACGGCGTACGGCGGACGGACGGCCAAATTTTTATTCGTTTTTTGGATTCTACGTACCTTGAAACGTAAACCATCAAATTTTGAGGGGGTGTTGAAAAAATTTTTTTCTTGGTCGATTCCAAAGGTTCATTATTGAAAATAATAAACCAAAATAAATAAATAATGAAATCTGAGTATTAAGGGCTGAGAAATAAACCCTCCCTAAAAGCCTAAATGTATAATAGTTGCCGCTCCCCCTTAAAAATCGGGTAAGTATAACGATTGCTTGTTAAAATACTACAACACTGGCTGGCTTTGACTGGCACTCCGGCAAGTTCTTGATGTGGAATAGAAATGTCTTTCCAACTAAGGATAGAAGCATAAACCGGTTCAAGGTAGAGGACACATTTTTGTTTTAAAATTACAGTAGGCCTCTCACAAATTGCAGAGGTACCTTCAATCCACGGCTGAGATGGGTTGATGTTGGTCTTGGGATTCCCAAGTGAATAGTTGAATAGGACTCCCAGGGATGAAGAAATACCAAGTTCTTTGGCAACTTCAACTGCCCAATTAATGTTAAACCCCTCGACGTAAAACCTGTAGAATTGAAATTTGGAACTCAAGAACATTCTCTCCTCAAGAATCTACACTAGGTTAAAAAAAAGTTCAGGAGGAAGCGTTTTATTTGGTGCACTTTTTCTTGTAAAAGGAGAGCAGGATGCTGGTTGCACAGGATCCAGAACAGGGAAAAAACATTCAATCCGACACAGACCGGTTCTAAGAAGTTGCGGAGTGAAGTCGGGGTGGCGAGTTTCAACATTAACGAAGCCACCGAGGGAGAAATCTGGACAGAACGTTCAGAAGTCATTCACCAAGACAGAGGAACGAGGAACAGACTTTGGTCAGTGAGTCAAGCAGCCACATGACCGAATTCTGACATAATACAGAAAATAGAATCGTTTGCCAAAAAGGAGAGGCACAGAGCTTCTTCTCATGTATAGCAAAATATTAGTGAGGAGTCTGCCAAGAAATTGATACTTTTTTTGTAGTAAAAGTTCAATGACATTGGATGAAAATTGTGCACGATATGGGCGATGAGTGTGTCAGGGATTCAGTGTTTGCGGATGCTGACAATAATTGTCAATTATCGATCAATTATTGATCACAACGAAATCATGATCAAAACAACATCCCCTAACTACTCTCAAGTTAGCAAAATCGGAAAAGAAAATAAGTAGAGAGAGAATGAGGTTCGAAGTATTTAACATTATTTTTGTGATTGCGCAAAAAGTATCGACGATTAGTGATTGACAAAATTCATCGGGGACAGTCAAGATCCCAAGTGGGGTTATTTATATACATTTCGGGGGGAATTTGAATTGGATTTGTTCATTGCTGTAACTGAAAATAGTACGATAACAAAAAATACCTCGAACGAGTCAGTTGAGTACATACGTCATTTAGGAGATTCATCATGAACTCCTCGATTCATACAAAAATGAACAAGCCGCTTTTTACTTTCCTTCTATCGGAGAAATTAATGTTTTATATTATTGCTGAAGTTCCGTGTTTGTCTGGGAGCAATTACTTGGCCCAGCCATATCTAATAATGGTCCAATTTTTATTAATTTTTTAATCCATGTACCGCTACCGCTATTCATACTCCTATATATTTCATCTCTTTTGACACGATATAAATAATAACTTGAAATAATTTTCCTGGAGCATCAATATCTTTCGACCCAATGACCCAATTTTGCTCAAATGTACAAGATGGTTTAGGGCTGGGCACAAGGTTCCTTATTGATTTGATCACGTTCCGATGTGTAAAAACTACGGTACAAGGACAAGTGAAAAATCATCTACATAATCGATAAAAGTTCTCAATCGTGAAGCCGTTTGTCAATCCGGAAAACCATCAACATGATAAATAAAATCAATATTCAAATATCGTGGGTTCAATGCTATAAGTGGCTAACTCGAAATTCGTAGTTTTGAGATAATCAATAAAAACAGATGTGACGCCCGGTTGACTACACACTAGGAGCTGCATAGTGTTTGTTTGGCTATGTTGGTGACTTCATCAGTTCTCTAAAACCCTTACCAACGGTTACCAATGGTTTTTTGTGAAAATCATATCACTTAATTACGATAAAACAGTACTTGATCAATTGAAATGCCAGATACCTACTTTAGCACTCACTGTGAATTAGATTGTACAGTTATCCAGGAAATTGAAGAGAGCAAGAAGCAATATTTTTATCTAACCCTACACTGAATAATGTTCAAAATGCAGTTTCTACACATAAAACTATTACACACGTACTTGAATGAAATTAATTCGGTTGCCACTACGTATGGGTGGGAAGGTCGCTCATTTTAACTTTTAATAGCAACTTTAAAGCTCTATTGACATAAAAACACTCGAGCAAAATTATTATTATTTTTATTGTAATATTTTGGTTTATTATTTTCAATAATAAGCCTTTGGAATCGAGCAAGAAAAAAAAATTTTTAACCCCCCCTCAAAATTTGATGTTTTACGTTTCAAGGTACGTAGAATACGAAAATCGAATAAAAAAATTTCCGTCCGTCCGCCGTACGCCGTACGCCGTACGCCGTACGCCGTACGCCGTACGCCGTACGCGGCACTTTTCTTAGCAACACTGGACCGATTTGGTTCAAATTTGGTATATGGGCTCCATTTGGGGTCTAGTTGTGCCGCGAAGCTTTTGGTTGATGTAGGTCACTTCTAAGGGGTGAAAATTAAGGGTTGAAATTTTCAAGAGTGCCCTAGCTCGAAAACTCTCGAAATAAAGGTATCGTTTTTTCACCAATTTTAAATAGTATTGAATTTTTAAAAATTTTTGAGACCACCCGGAGCTCTGTAGGACAAACCGTTCGGTCCCTACGAGTACTTGAAGGTTTTCCTTCGATAAAACAGAATCATGAGTGTGAATCGCAAAAGAGGTCTAATCTCCATTCAAATTTTATCGGACTAAAATGCGATCGCTGTTCATTTCTTCGATTTGTATACAGTTTTGCCTCCTGCGTAACCAGTAATCAAATTTCCATACGAAGCTTTCTATTTTTCCAATCGAGTGTGAAGCTTTTAGTTCTTTCTAATAAACTTGATTGTGAAGGTGTGAAGCAGTATGGTGTGGTAGGTAGTACCTAGCTGGTAGGTAAAAAAAGTTGGTAGGTAAAAAAAATGTTGGTGGGTAAAAACGCTGCAAATCATTGCTCAAAGGCTTCTTCACT
This sequence comes from Apolygus lucorum, assembly GCA_009739505.2. Lineage (NCBI taxonomy): Eukaryota > Metazoa > Arthropoda > Insecta > Hemiptera > Miridae > Apolygus > Apolygus lucorum. The sequence continues at coordinate 43,443,519 of CM019179.2, forward strand.
CTTCAGATCACTGATCAGCTGAGTGAGCTCCGAAGCCATTTTCATTCCTATTGAATGGAAGTGCTCTTCCAGGCGTCTCCAGCAATCGAGGAGATCTTCACTCTTCAGATCACAGATCAGCTGAGTGAGCTCCAGAGCCTTTTTTACTCCTATTGAATGGAACTGCTCTTCCAGGCGTCTCCAGCATTCGAGGAGATCTTCTTCACTCTTCAGATCACTGATCAGCTGAGTGAGCTCCGAAGCCATTTTTACTCCTATTGAATGGAAGTGCTCTTCCAGGCGTCTCCAGCATTCGAGGAGATCTCCTTCACTCTTCAGATCACTGATCAGCTGAGTGAGCTCCAAAACCATTTTTACTCCTATTGAATGGAACTGCTCTTCCAGGCGTCTCCAGCATTCGAGGAGATCTCCTTCACTCTTCAGATTACTGATCAGCTGAGTGAGCTCCGAAGCCATTTTCAATCCTATTGAACGCAGGAAACTGAAATTTGAGAGGGAAGGTCAAGGGAGAATACAGATGGTGGTAGGTGCTATTGATGGAGAACCAGTGATCTATACAGAAAATAATAAACCTTTGAGCAATGATTTGCAGCGTTTTTTTTCATTGAATCAAAATAATTATGTCACAATACTGCCGTGCTAAGCCAGAAAGTCGTAACGTGAAAATTTGACCAAATTGAGTTATTGGTACCCGGGGGTTTAGGGGTCGATTTTCATCGATTTTCGAAGTTTCAGAGTCGTATCTCGACTACAAATGCCTCAAACAAGCCTCCCGATTTTTGCGTTAAGGCATGTTAACTTGATTATGCTAAGCAACTAGTCGTATCAGAGCGAATCAGAAGAAGAAAACTCGTATCTTGACACAGTTACGAGAATCGGCCTTAGCATTTTTCCATTCTTATTGCTTCCGAGTCTACCAAGGTAGCGGATTGTTTTCACTTTCCAAAGATGAAAAAAAAAAGTTCTCCAAAATCAAAATTTTCACTCGCGTTTTAGGTTTTAGACCTTTCTGAACAATTTTGGTTCCTGTCTGTCTGGGTTCTGTCTGTCTGTCATGAAATCCTTATAACGGGCATAACTAAACGAAGTTATTATCCGATTTCTATGAAATTTTCAGGGATTGTGCGGGTTCGTGTATAGACGGTCCCCTATGAAAATAATCATCCCCAGACTGATAGAAGTGACTGCGCATGTGCAAACATGAATTCCTTGTAACGGCCATAACTTCTACATTTTCCATCCGATTTCAATGAAATTTTCAGGGATGTTACAGATTAGTATTTAAATGGTCTCCTATGTAAACCACCACCTTCGGACTGATAGTAGCCACTGCGCATGCGCAAACGTGAATTCCTTGTAACGGCCATAGGTAATTTCTACATTTTCCATCCGATTTCAATGAAATTTTCAGGGATCTTACAAATTAGTATTTAGTTGGTCCCCTATGAAAATCACCATCTACGGACTGATAGTAGCCACTGCGCTTGCGCAAACGTTAATTTCCTCGTAACAGCTATAATTTCTACATTTTCCATCCGATTTCAATGATGGCTGATAGTAGCCACTGCGGTTGTCCCCAATGAAAATAATGGCTCCCAAGAGTATGGTACTTAACCACCGCGCATGCGCAAACGTAATAACTTGTAACAGAAATAAGTTATCCCATCTTTAAAGGACGCATATATGCGTATATATATATATATTTAAATATATATATTTTCTGTTAAAAAAGAAGACCATTTCTTCAGCTGCTGTTTGCGTTCACTGGTGGATATCTCGAAGTTGTATCCATCGTTACGGTTCTTAAAGTGGATAACTGTAGTTATCTCCTTCAATCATTGTGTAGCCGAGGCGGTGAGGTGATGGTTCCAATTCAAAAAGTAGGTAACTATAGTTATCTACTTTTAACACTGAAATTTCACTTTTGTCATTGCATATCTACTTTTGAAAAATTCCACTAGATGGCCTAAAAATAATTATTTTCTTAATCTAGTCGTAGCATTTGAAAGCCCGCACCTGGAATAATGTTAGGGAGTTGATAACTGAAAATCGATAAAATTCGAGTTAGCCACTTTTAGCACTGCAATATTCAAATATTGCAATTCATCAATGGTAGTGCTGCAGCATTTTCATTCATGTGAGGAAACTATGCTGCTCACTGAAAAACGCAGACGATTTTTGCTTGGTAAGGTGGGTTAACCCATTTCCGGCCACTGATGCGTTTTCGCATCGTCATATTTACGATTTTCTTAAACATTGAAAATAGTGGAAAATCTTTGCAGGAGAATTTTTTCTCGTTCATGCTGTTCCTAAACTTTTCAGAAAAAGTTTCTCCGACTGTTTTCTGTTTTACCAAAAACAATGAACTGGATGAATCATATCGATTTAGAAAACGGAGGCCTCTCAAATCTCATTAAAAACTAAAATTTATAAAATATCGAGTATTTTTGCTCTCGATTGGTGGGCAATTGATGCTTTATTTCGGCTGGCATTCTGTAAAACAGTTCATCCTCCTCTCCTCATTATTCAGTTATTTCTACCCTTGGCTTGAAATGGGTTAACACGTTGATTTTTTACTGACACAAGTAGAACTATACTTGGCTATAGCGATGTTTTTTAAAACCCTTCTCTCGTCCGATTTTTCTTACGTTTTTTCCTCTATCACCAGTGGGAAAAAGATACGCCGCGAGCGCCCGAAGACAAGTTAGTTGACGAGTTAGCAGGAATTGACTAGAGGAGGGATTTATTATGTTAAATGGAAAGGTCAAGGCGTGTGGTGACGACGAAGCGCATTTAGAAGCGCGACAAAGGACGAGGCGAAAAAAAAGTAAAAGAAGAAGTTTTTTGATTGCAGCCACAAACAAATCTATCTGCATGAGTCGATCGCGCACGCTATTTGAGCTCTGAGAAGGACAAATAGTTTGTTTCCAGGGCTGAACTAGAGATATTTAATTGAAAACATTCGTAATAGAATCTGCAATAAGAGTTCAGTGCAAAGAAGTCCAAATATTGACGGATAAAGAAGGTCGTATTTTAATGAAGCGAGAAAGAGAACACCATTGGCGAAACGATGAAAAGTCATTGCTGATAATCGAGAATCCATTCCGAGTAAATAATGGCAAATATACATGCAGCTGTAATATGTAGATATCCTAATGTTTACAATCAATACTTCAGAATTGTTCTCCTTTAAATTATATTACGGAATTAATTGTGAGCGAGCTAGATGTATCATAGATATAAGGATTGAATACGAGCTCAATGCTCTGATGTTTTGGTGCAGAAAATGTTTGAGTCAAGCTACACAAAGAAGTGATAGGTAATATTGACAGTCAACTCTAGAGTGTGCACTCGCCAGTAAGTACCAAATTTGGTACCATTTGGGAGCCCTGAAATTCTCGTGAGACGTTTTTTCTTGGCTCAAAAAATAATAAACCCGAAGAGGACTCAAACTGGCAAGAAAACAAAAAATCGACATTTTGGTGGTTAGGACGGCAGTATTTTGGTGCAGAAAATGTTTGTTTCAAGCTACACAAAGAAGTGATAATATTGGCAGTCAACTCTAGAGTGTGCACTCGCCAGTTGCCACCAAATTTGGAAGGGGTTTTTCGGGGTTTGGTAAAATAAAACCAAAATACAACTTTGGAAGTGTAAGCTTGAGCAGTTATATGCTTAGGTTCCAGCATCAATACCACAAGCTCATATTTGAACCGACACAAGGGGAAGTTTATTATGCGAGTAGGTCCTTACATCAATAGGCTGTAACACCATAGAACGTGGAATGCCCAAGGAATATTACCTTGAATGGCTGAATTGTACTTATTTCTTGGCAAGTTCCTCATGTGGGGCTTTGCTGGATCAACTGAAGTTTTTACTGCCACTGGTTTGTCAGTGATTGTTTCATTTTTTCCATCAATACGTCTATTGATGTTACCTTCCTCGAAAAAGAGCTGCTTGTTTTCAAGGAGAGAAATGATTATTGAAGGACCAGCGTACATTAACAGAGGAGTGTTTTTCAAACCACCGCTCATGACACCAAAGACACTTCCATTGCAAACGAGCGGACCTCCTGGATCGAGGGCCCAGGAACCACTCTGGACTATTCTAGCACAGCTTTGACCTTTTCCCTCAAGATAGTATTTGCAAAGGCCTTCGTAGCCATGCTTGCAGAAGTAATCACGACATTTTCCCCTGGTCAGAAGTAGCACTTCTTCCATCTCCAGTTGGTCCATCACTTTGACGCTGCGGCCATCGCTTTCGGTACCATGTCCTACAATCACACACTTGTCGAGTTTGAACATTTCTGGAGATACTAGTGCTCCGAAGAGTGTTAGGCCCCCAACACCGGAGTTGTATCTTAGTACTGTCGAAGTAAACAAAACCGCAACGTCGTATTCCATGGTTCCATTTAGCTTCGAATCTTGTAAATAGCTGCATGAAGGGTGAGCAATGGTGTCTTGTACAAAGGCTGTCTCTCTGGTCGGAGTACTTTTCTTCCATATATTATCTGAACCCGCTATTACGTATAATTTGTTTGGTTTCAAATAGTGAATGTCTAAAGGTTCAAGGACGCAATGACAGGCTGTGAGAACAGTTCGATGGTCCAACAATGATCCTCCGCAGAGATACTTCCATGGAATTTTACCTTTTGAGGCTCGCTGTACAATTGACACAAAATATGGGTAATCTTCATGAGTTGCGATGAGTTCTTGGATTGTTCCTGTTCGATTTGGTCCCCACAGTCTTCCCGTAAACTTTGCCAACACCAAAAGTGAAGGAAGAAAAATAATATTGATCAACATGTTGTCATGATACGAGGGCAGCGCGTCTGAACTCCTTAGTTCCTATTCTGAACGTATTTATTCTGTATTCTTGTTGGTATGCAAGTTTTGTCGTTAGTGATTTGGTGAGCAGAGGACATTTAGATCACTTTGTAGTGGGAACACAAGTTGAAGTACCTATTTACAAATGCATTTCATCGCCTTCATTCGGCCAATTGAAGTTCTCTCGCCCTCCTTGTAGAGCAAGAATGCTCCAGTTCCAGCTCTCAGTTAGAGATGTATCATCATCACAACAACTAGAGTATCTAGAAAGTCCGGTACGCATTTTACCGAATAATTCCAAAGCTTTACTTACAATTGAAGGGTCACGGGGAAAAAGGATCAGACTCCTCTTTTCCTAATTCCGAGAAAATCGAAAAACAAAGTTTGAAGTCGTCCCAGACAGACGCTACCCATTAAAAAAATGAACTGTTTGGGCCACTTGACCGGGAATTTAATTATGTTCAAGTGACAAGAAAGAAAATTAAGTTGGTCGAAGATAATTTCCAGAAATAATTAGAAATTTCAAACAAGGTAAGGACTTTGATCTTTTTACCCCACAAATATCCGCGTTTCGGTCACCATAATACTTGAAATTATATCACCATGTTACCTATTGTTTATTCAAATCTCGTAATTCACTTCAGTAAGTTTCCTAGGGTTTGTAGGGACCTTACTGTCACCTCCAGAAAAATGTTGGGCAAAAAGTGGCTTAATTTTCCAAATTAGGTATAGTTTTGTACAAAACATTAATTGCAAAAAGGCAAAAAAAATCAATAAATAAATCATTCATCTAAAGGATCGTCGCAATATGAAATGGCGTCATCATCTCCTACATTCCTCAACCTGTTGGACAGTGACTCAGAAAATGTTAACACCGGGGTTGACGAGAAACTGACACAAGTGTTTTAAATCCTTTGATTTTGCTGGGTATGGGGCCGTTGTGAAGGTTTCCCAATGTTACAGCTGCTTTTAGTACTGAAGTCTTCTTCATCGAGGTAGAAGAGGTTGTAAAACTGTCTGGTATCTTCAGAAGTAGGAGCTTTTGTGCTTGATGAATCTTTGGTGTGATGCCGTACAACTCATGCAGAGGCGAGGGAAGGGGTCTTTAAATCGGACACTGATCTTTCTTCCCTGCGAGCGCACGGAATCTGATCCTTTTTCCCCGGAGCCCAGTATTTGTTTTAGCTTTAAAAAGAATGAATGCGATCTTTCTTCCAAAAAGTGAAACACCCCTTCGGTTCTACTCCTCCCAAGCTACACGATGGCGTGCCTATCTCAATTCGGCCAAAAAATGGAGTTTGATCCTTTTTCCCCTTGACCCTTTAATTAGTAAGAAGTAACAATTACTTTTAACACCGAACAAATTTTTTTTTAACTTAAAACGAAAACTAAAATTGCATTGAACAAATTACTTTAATAATATCTTAATAAGAACTAAGTAACATTAGAAAGTGTAAATAAGAAAAACCGCGAGAAATGAGTTTTGCCATCAAACCACGATAAAAAATAAAAGTTCCTCAGAAGCCCCGAATTCATGATTGCGATGAGGGGTCTTCACGATTTACGTCAAAGATACGGAAGTGATTAAGTTGATAATGACCGGAGGAGTGTTTTATTGAGGTGTTATTCATTTGTTGTTCCTTTCGGGCGACCTTGTTGGCGGATCCCACAACGTGTTTACCGGTGCCAGGATCGGAAATTTTTTTTCGTAATTTTGTTTAGGTGTTTCTTTTTCTCCTAACCCCGCGGATTGTTAAAAGATCGTTCATTACACGAGGTTTGAGAGAACAAAATATCAAATTAAATACATGGTAGAATAAAATTATTATTTTATTGGGAAAGTTCGTAAAAAGGTATGGGTGGGTTTATAGTGGATACCCTAGAACTAATTCAAAGACATACTTATGTCATAAGATATGTCGATAACAAGGCTTATTGTTTTTTGAGGATTGTATGGATTTACTCAGTGTGGAGTAGGGAACTGCTATTCCACCAAATGCCAACTTTCGAACCAAAGTACCTATATTGAAGTTTCACGAATGACCAACTGGTTTCAAGGATTGGAAGAACCATGATTGGTACTGCATGATTTTCACACTCACGTCATGATCCATACCTGATAATGAACTTGATGACAATCTACATTTCAAGTTACTCAGTGAAGAAAAGAGATTCTATAAGAACCCATTCCCGATATTTTTTATGGGATCTGGGTACTTGTTGAGTATATTTGAGTAGGTGAATAAACTGAACTCACAATGTGGGGGTCGGAGGATTCGAAGAGATGGCATACGATAAGTGGCTGATTCTGGTCCTTGACGCAGTAGAAGATGCTGGTCGTTTGCACCGTTAGCCGCGACACCTGATGAAGGGGGTGAGTGGATAACGAAACGTTGTCATCCTCTTTTCTTATGTCTAGTGATCCGTTTCCTATCCTGACCGCAACCTGTGAAAAACAAAGCAAATTGAAATAATAGGTTGTTTTTGAGGTTAGGTGGTATTATTATTGGAATATGTAGTTCCTAGTCGGTACATACAAGTACGTGTCAACATTGACATGGAAATAGGCACCTGTAGCATCCAACTTGTATTGTTTTTCTAATTCATCCGATCTATATTGTAGTAAGTAGGTATCTATCCAACAATCAATCTGAGAGAAAAGAAAGGGGAAGAAGAATGTTACATCTTATGTGTCCCCAGATTGATAATAATTTGTTGTGACACATGACAAGGAACCATTCACTACAGTAGGTTGAAATCTGTTAGCGCTCGGGCTATTTTAAATCTGTTTTCCTCTCAGAGAGAACAATGAGAAAACAATTGGAAGGGAAAACAAACAGGCAAATTGTTCTTCGAATGTTATGTCCAGTTTATCCTTCCGTTCTGAACTAATTTTGCAACACATTTGAAAGAAGAGGATTATGTTTCCCACACATTCAATGAATAATTAGGTAGTTTCCTATCTAACAATGTTTATGAAATTATTGGTTTAATAATAATGAAAGTAGTTAGGTATAACTAAATTAATATCTTAATATTTGAACACAATATGAACTGAAAAATGTATGCCAAGTTAGGTGAGCAGTTTAGCCTTCTAATGTACAATATCATGGACTTACAGTAGGTGTAAAATGCCTTATTGTATTAATAAGTAGTCCCACTGACAAATATGAGTTTTTCGATCACGTCACAGGTTTACCATGTCAAAAAAGAACAACACGCATGTAGGCAATTAAGCCTACGATCTTTCCATTTTCAGATGAATGTATCGTGGCTCCTACTGACCGGATCGTGATAAAATGTGCATTCTTCATAAGCCAAAACTACCCCCCCCCCCCCCCCGTGTTTTTTTTTTTTTTTTTTTTTTAAGCAAAATCGAGCAATCAGATCTGCTACCCGATACAAAGCTTTTCTATCTATGGAAAGACGCCCAAATTTTGGTGAAATGAGGCAAGTTAAAAAGTAAGGCTGTCAAATTGAACGTTGAATTACTTTCTATTGATATATCGTGTACCTGACAATTATTCATTCCAATTTATAATTTTCTGTTGGTCGGTTCATGGCTTAAGCATTAGAGAAGTTCAGTTAATAGTAGCCTAGTATTTTTTGGCATAAAAAAGTTTCTAGTTTTCAAAAAACTACCTAGTTGTTTGAAATAATACCTTCTGAGTGTAACATATTTCCAAATAATTAATTTCACTTAGTGATTGCATGTATGAAATTCCTACTGACGTATCCGGAAAATCTGAGATGCGATTGAGAACCTACCTATCGCACTCAATAACTACCACCTTCACAGTTATTTCATGAAAACACCAGAAGCTTATTGAACGTTGTTGTGTTTGTTCTTTATACCCATGTCACAAACCAAATAAGATTGTCTAGCTGATTAACAGCTGATTGTTGATTCACGTAATAACAAGAAATTTCTCCGCAGTACAGGGAGATCGAATCCCGATTTCATTCTTCTCGGACTGGTTAGTCACTATTATTACTCAGTATTCGGTGGAAGGGGCGATAAGATAGTTATTACTTAGGGTACTCATTTTCATGGATGTGTCAAGTTGAATTTCTTTAAGTCTCCTGATGAGTTCTACTCGTAAATCCCTTTCGTAAAGGTTTTGGATTAAGCTGTAAGAGGTGTCAATTTGGCCAAATTCAAATTTAATAACCTGGTGCCCATTTAATATTTATATTTCCTAGGATGAGATATACTTTCACTTCCTCAATATCGAAGATATGGAAACTTTATATCCGTGCAGCCAGTTAAAAGGGATAAAAGTCCTCCAAAGTCATAATTTTTCCTCGCATTTTGCTCTCATTTTGAACAATTTTGGTTTCGTGTCTGTTTAAGACAAATTCCTAGTTCCGGGCACAACTAAAACAGCCGATTTGGTGACACTAACAGGGTTGGTGAGGGTCCGAGACTGCTCCCTCTATGAATTCCATCAACCTCGGACAAACAGCGAAGTGTGCGCATGTGATTTTATTTAAATATCAATTTCTCAGCATATGGAGGTAGTTTGAGGTTGTTTTCGTTACGATCCTATCGTTATAAGCCACAGTAAACGAGTAAACGTGAAAATCAACAACGTAATCGAGAACGACTTCTCAATCGTGTTGCTGTCAACTCAAACACCATCAACGTGATCATAAACACCCAGTTTCATACAGAGGAATTTATCAGATAATACAATAATTGTGTTTAATACATTCAATGATAGTACATATCATTTTTACACCGACTAATTCTATAGATCCACGTCAATGTTTGTGAGGAAGCTGAGATTTAAACTGAGGTTTTTCACTTTCTCTAATCAAACGTTATTTAATGTGATAATTTTCAGAGACATAATCATGCATTCCATATATTTATGTAATAACTATCAAACTTACCACCAAAATGTATACATAATAGTTATCTGTGTTCTAACGTTAGTACTAATATTTCACTCAGCTCAGGAAGACGTTATCCAACAAAAGCAAACCCTTGAGATGTCAATTCTATTTGAATCCAAAGCGATCACGTCAAAGGATAACAAAAACTGGGCCCACCCCGTTTTTCGAGATAGACACCGGAAAAGAGACACGAGGATCTCGCTAGCCAAGGACGATAACTTCCTTGAAATCACAAGGATAAACGAAAGACAAATCAAAATGATTGATGAAAAATTGTGCGACAAAGTTTCGTTGAGCTATTACCGGCAGAATAACTTTATGGTAATAGGTCGACTGCTACGAGTACTTAGCATTTCATGGTAAAGAGACAGTGCCAGTCCCAGAAGACGTCAAGGCCTGGGCGTGTGCCCATTAAAGGAGAAGGTAACCTGCATCATAGGTCATATAATATGCTTTTGAACGTCAGTTGAAGGTATAAGAACGTCGTAAAAACGTCGGTACGTGCCCCATCCTCAAACATAATATTAGCACTCATTGCAACAAGAACGGAGTATCATTGTTTTTCCCCAATATCTAAAAACCATTATGTTGGTGATAGCTCTTTTTACTTAACATTTTTTTCCAACTACGGACGGTGGAAGCTGCAAAGGGGCTAGTTTTATAAGAAATATATTTACAGCAAATATTTTGTCGAAAATAGCTCTATAAATTAAGACCCTGGATCGAAATTCCACTTTTCTTTTAACCTAAAAGTAGTCCATCAATCCGCGGTATTTAACACGTAGGGAGGAACCAAAGGCATAAGGATTTCATTTTATGCTCCAATTTCTTCTACACTAGATCTCCTTAAATCAAGCAATATTCTCAGTTCTCAAAATATGAAAGCACAAAGTAAACCAACACAAACCCTTTCTTTCAAATTTAACAAGGAAATTAAATTGAAATAAAAATTAAGGTTGCACCTAAAAGTGAAAAACAAACATCGTTGACAGCTAATAATGTGCGTTGTTTTACATCAAGGTTTTGATCAAGTTGGCAGACTCACACTTCCGTGCCGATACTTGCCTACCTATAATAAATCTGCTCTCCAATCCGGATTTCAAGGCTCAGAAATATCCAACTTTATTTAAATTTCCTTCATAAATATGTAAACTCATCCGGAGGAATACTTTATCTTGCTATCAGAATAAGTTTTTCTTTTTTTTTTCCTTTTCGGCCCAACGAAGAACAGTTTACGATGGAGGACAAAGAAGTCGAGGTCGATCGGAAGTGAAGTTGACAACCGTAGCGGATATTATTTAGGGAGGCAATATACAAGGTTTTGGTCCGTTTCAACATTGTGGTTTATTTTGCGCTACCAGTTTGAAAATAATCGCGACCAGTTTGTCTTGGATTCGCAAGTCAAGCACAGAATCGGTTGAGTAGATTCTCAAATAATAGCATCAAGAACTAACAGACGAGCATCAAGAACTAACAGACGAGCAACAAAACCAAAGTGAAAGACTTCTGCCTATAAAATATCTAAATCTAAGCCAAGCCTTGAGATCCTGGAATCGTGCACAGGCGCTTATGCAACCGAAGAGCATTTGTCATAAAAATTATCTTTCTCAACCATTAATAATGGGGATTCGAAGAATTCTGCCAAGTTGGAAGAAGATTCTGCAAGGATCAAAAAGAATAACATGATCACATAGAAACTATTTATCCAAAAATGATTGCGTTGATCAGAGCACAAATAGGGAAATAAATTCTTTGAACTTCACGATCAAGTTGCTGGTTTCCTACACTTAGAAACAGGGCAATTACAAAGACTTTTCGGTTTATGTAGAAAATTCAGAATACTTGCCTATTTTGACAGAATTCCACTGCAGATTAGATTGGAACGAAATTCGACAGCAACTATTATAGAACCAACATCAGGCCTCCAAATTGGGACGAAACCGGGAGATAACACAATGAGAAATCAATTGTTGATAGTCTAGAGACTGATCCCATATTTTCTGAATATTCAGGTATTTTCGTGATGTTTTCCGAAAAACGCGTTTGCCTCGGACGTACAGACGGAAACGGAGCTAAATTTGTTCAAAAAGCTCTAAAATTCAAATTTTGAATGTTAAGTTTTGAGTTTGGAGGACCCTAGTTTATTTGACCTGCTGCAAGATTATAATCCTTCCCTATCTTGAGAAATGAGAAAAAAAAAACGCTGCAAATTATTACACAAAGGTTTATTATTTTTCTAAATAGATCACTCGTCTGCAATGAACACGGCATTGCCATTGTTACCACCAACCAACTTGAAGAAAAATATCGATCGCATTTCGGTCAGCTATAATTTGAACGGAGATTAGGCCTATTTTGCGATTCACACTCGTGTTTCTGATTCATCGTACAAATTCTCGTAGGGAACGAACGGTTTGTCCTACAGGGCTCCGCGTGGTCTCAAAAAATTATAAAAATTCTATACTATCTTAAATTGATGGAAAAACCTTTATATCAAAATTTTCTTAACTTTATATCAAAAACCTTTATATCAAAATTTTCTGAGTTAGGGCGTTTTCAACATTTCAAACCTTATTTTTCAACCCTTAGAAGTGACCTTCATCAACCAAAATCTTCGGGGCAACTAGACCCCAAATGGAGACTACATAGGTACCAAATTTCATCAAAATCGGTCAATGCTAAGTGAGGAAAGTGCTGCGGACGGCGGACGGACGGCCAAATTTTTATTCGATTTTTGGATTCTACGTACCTTGAAACGTAAACCAACAAATTTTGAGGGGGGGTTAAAAAAAATTTTTCTTGGTCGATTCCATAGGTGAAAATAATAAACCAAAAGCCTGGCATGTCTGACCCTTGGGGAGCCGCTGCAATAAATTTCCAGTCAAAATATAAAACTGAGACTATAACACCACATTTCTAAATCATACAAATTTTTTTAAAGTGAACTTAAGTGTAGAGGTACCCACATTTTAATTCGTTCATGGCATTCCAATGACCTAGGAAAGCACTAAGAACTGATAGGCCTGATTTTAGAACGTCACAATTAAATAATTGCAATAATAACGCAAATATGCAAAGTTTGAAAGATAACAAGAAAGAACAATGTGATAACATTTCCCAATTCACAGGAGCGCTATACTAACTTAGTTGAAAACCTGCCACTTGAACTTGAAGACGTCACGTGACTTGATTATTAATTATTCTTTATCATACCTCTTGCCTGAGGATCACCCTCACAATTGCTCAAAAGTCATTGGTTCAGTCACCCACCAGAGATATCAAGCCCGTTCACCAGTTTCTATACGAACTGCACAGCCTAACCAACTTGAAGCATCTGAGCTTCCATAAATCCCAGTTGCCCTCGTTGATTGGTTATTGCGCGACGGAATGGACGTTTGAACGACGTTTCGACGCCATTTCCACGCCCGATTAACCCTCTAATCGAGGCAAGGACGATCCAAGAGGCGTTGAGGAGGGGAGGAAATCCACCAATAAAAGTGAAAATCATCTCCGAAACTGAGGGATCTGCCGAGGAATAACCAGCTGAATGGCGACGGCACTGGATTGTTTCCCATAAATATTCATAAACCGGAGATTTCAGCGTTACACGCTCTGACTCTTTCGGCAGTAAACAGTCGTTTTGAGTAAACGTTATCGGCTTCAGGATCATCAACATAATAAATTGTCAAGTGGAGAGAGCTTGATTATACAAAAGCAGTAGGCACCCATCCAAGTAGTTACGAGGGTCAACTACCAGTACCATGGTACACTATTATGGTCCACATTCCATTGAGATATTTTGAAGTAAGAATCAAATCTTTTGGAGACAATGGAGGACTGGTGTCAATAATTGGAGTAGTTGATTATGCGGATCTGTAGGATTTGTTCTTTTTTTCTAAAATCTCACGGCATTGGAACGGAATCTAATCGCAAAAGAGAATCCAAATAATTGACCGTCGTTTTCTCACGCTATTCCAGTGCAAATACAACAAAGTTCATTGACTGTTTCCAACTCTAATACACTTCTCGACTTTGATCAACTTGTATATTCAATACATTGAGATCCTTCATCGCTGAAGTGGGGGGTAAAATATACAGGAGAAACTCTTGGTTTTTAAGGCTAGCAAACGGCTTGGAGGAAGTCTCAGGGTGTAGTCACAAGTGGCATGGTTCTTTGGTTGATGTGAATTCTGACACGTAGGCGAAAGCCAGCACGTGGACACAACATCAGGCTCAAAGGGGGATAAATTCATTCCAAGACCAACCAAAACACCTAAAAATTTGGCTACAAAAATTCCAACCCCTATTCGTACATCAGGTAGAATCGTAATTCGACCAGCAAGGTTCACCTTAATGTTGGTATACAATCTAGGCTTAGTGTTGTTGATAACCCTGTACAACGTTTTGAATAATTTGCAGCTGTATTTAGTTTATTTTGTGTCAACACGATTGTACATTGTGACACAATCACATACATTGTGTCAATACAATATAATGAGAGTATTAATAAACAAACAGAATAGGTATGGCTAAGACAACGTTGATTTATATTTGTGATTGTTATAACCACCATATACTGGAAAAATGTAGTTCCAACGGGTTAAAATCAAAAAACGTCTGCCAAGTGGGTGTGGCACATAGCTTCCTCGTATCCATAGCCCGATTGTATAGATGATCCGATGCATAGTAGTTAATCTCAAAACATCAAAACAAGTTAATTTGTAACATCCCTGAAAATTTCATTGAAATCGGATGGAAAATGTAGAAGTTATGGTCGTTACAAGGAATTCACGTTTGCGCATGCGCAGTGGGTAATATCAGTCCGAAGGTGGTGATCTTCATTGGGGACTATCTACAACCTAATCCGCATAATCCCTGAAAATTTCATCGAAATCGGGTTGAAAATGTGGAAGTTATGGCCGTTACAAGGAAATTCACGTTTGCGCATGCGCAGTGGCTACTATCAGTCCGAAGGTGACGATTTTCATAGGGGACTGTCTGCACAACAACCCGCACAATCCCTGAAAATTTCATTGAAATCGGATGGAAAATGTAGAAGTTATGGCCGTTACAAGGAATTCACGTTTGCGCATGCGCAGTCGCTTCTATCAGTCCGGGGATGATGATATTCATAGGGGACCGTCTACACACCAACCCGCACAATCCCTGAAAATTTCATTGAAATCGGACAATAACTTCGTATAGTTATGCGCGTTACAAGGAATTCATGACAGACAGACAGACAGACACACAGACACTGAACCAAAATTGTTCAGAAAGGTCTAAAACGCAAAACGCGAGTGAAAATTTTGATTTTGGAGAACTTTTTTTTCCGACCTTGAAAAGTGAAAACAAAGCTTCCGCTACCTTGGTAGACTCGGAAGCAAAATGAGAAATGCAGTTCCGCCACACGTGAGACTTCAAGCTACATCTAAAGCAAGCATCTGCTAGCAACGAATCGAAAGTTATGGAAAGTAAAATGCGAGAAATGGATGTTTGCGAGAGCGTCTAGAAGCAAAATTGCTCAATCCCTCAAAACTGCATCAACATTGGCATTCTCCCGTAGTAACACTGAATATGAGTAAAACGAAATATCTACTGGGAGTGGGAAGAAGGGCATAAATATCGAATCTCATTTCATGGTTTTTCATTGTTGTGGTGGCCCTTCCAGCTGTTCGTGTCGCAAATTGGACAGGGTGACTAGTTTTCGTTACCTCGGTATTATGATTGAAGAGGATCTAACGTGGAAAACGCATGTAGATGTTATCCATAAAAAATTGAGGAGTCTTCTTTACACTTTTTATCATGTTAGAAGAGTATTCAGACGAGACAAGCTTCGTCAACTTTATATGGCACTTGTACAATCAATCATCCAATACGGCATTGTAGCATGGGGGTGTTCATATCCGACGCATTTAGAAAGAATAAATGTTATGCAAAGATATATCTTGAAGGTTATTATGAAAAAAACGCTGCTTTACTCTAGCGTAGATCTTTTAAACAAGTTTAAGGTATTCACCCCCCGCCAACTGTTTTTAAAATCGCTTCTACTAATGTTCCATTGCAGCCCAGGTATAGTCCGTGATAGCCATCAGCATGACCATCATACCGGTTTCAGATTGGTTGGGAATGTGGTTACGCCTAAGCATGCGCTTTCACGAACTGCTAGATCCCCACAGTATGTGATTTATATAGTTCATCGTATCTTGAGTTCAACCCTTAAATCCCCAATTAAACTTACACGCTCTGAATATAGAAAAGAAGTAATTGAGTGGATACTGCAATTAGGAGTTGTGGAAGTAGAGAACATAATTCGTAGTATATATATATAAACATAGGAGCAATAATGTGATCGATTGAGAGGAAATAACTGGTATTTGTTTGTTTTTTCTGAATTGTATAATCAAATTTTAGTTTGGCGCGGCTCTTGAGGGGGCGCTACAGGCATTTTGCCTTCTGCCTCGCAATAAAGTTGTTTTATTTTCTAAGTGCAAAGGTGTTTGAATTAATTTATACAATGAATTGTACAACTTAAGAAATAAATAATAAATAAATAAATAAAAATTGGATTGGAAGTTGGCATAGTTTCGTCAGGGACCAAAATGATGGACCACAGACAGCCACTGAACCGATTTTCTTGAAGAAACTTTGAAACGAATAAAACCAAGAAGTAGACATTTTGACAGTGAAGGCTTTGGAAACAATTCCTGAGCCTACTGTCTTCTTTCAGACAGCAGGTGAATTTTTTTTTTTCCTCATCGGAATAGATTCCAACATTCGTGATTCTCGACTAGACAGGTTTTCCCGTTGCCATTTAGAGTCATCGAATCTCACGTGAAACCAGCGTATAACGGAAGAAGTAGGGTAAAAACCGCGTTGGGTAATAAAATCGATGAAATTCATTAGTTTTTATAGCAGTGCCTGCCGCGAAACGGCAACCGAAAACCTCGCGTTCAGGTGTTTGCCAACTTCTATTTGAGACTTTCTTACCCGCAAAAACGTCAGACGCCTGTCACGTTGTTTCTACTGAAACTGTGTCACATCTTCTATGTGTGTCACTGTGCTCTATTAAACCATAAGTTGGCGGCCGTCTAAATATCCGTTTCTTTGAAGGTTGAAAGGGAGTTGTCAGAATTGAACTACTAACCTAGCTCATTTCATACGTAGTAAACGTGATTAATTTCCACATAGAGGTCCCAAATGGAGGAACCAAGTTTTTCAGCTTCCTCACTTCTGGAAAGGTTATACAATGTTGTCTTCCAAAATCAAAGTTTCATCTCGGTTATTGAATTTTAGGGCTTCCTGGGCACTGTAGCTTCCGTATCTGCCAGTCTGTCTCTCACATCATCTTCAAACGCTTCCCTCCAAGTCAAGAAGATATGGAGAAACATAGCAAATAAAACAGGTAAGTGAAACATGTATACACTTTTAGCAATTTTCTGAGCTTTTCCCACAAGAACATCCATCTTTTTAACGCCATTTCCAGAAAAAAAAACCCCAACGAACCTAAATCAAATTTAATATTCACATTAGGATATTCACGGGAGAGGAAAGTACAGCGAAGTCTCATTTGATGTTTCAACTATACCTACTAAAATGTTTTCCTTATTAGAATTTTATACCACAAAAACCGAAAACGACACTAAGCAGCCAACCAAAAACACCCGTTACCGTATAACGTGTAATTATAATACCTACGTCATGCCGTTTTTTCTCAATTTATAAATACCCAACCTTCTACTTGATGAGGGTAATTTGAAAAAAAATGCCGGCAAAAACTGGATAAGGCCGGGCAAGTCCTCAGAAAGTCGATCTCGATGGTGGTAGGTACAAAAATGAGAAAAACCAAAACTACACCATCAGGTTTTTTGTTCGCATACCGTGGGCGATTGTCGCGATAACTTTAGCAAGATCGACGTTTACAATAAAATAAATTGCGAGGAAGCAAAAAATTGCTACTCTGAAGGGGGGGGACGTCAAGGTTGGACCGAAAAAGGGGTGTAAAAGGAGTTTTATGTACCTAATTTCTAATTCTATTTCAATTCCTAAAATGTGTTTGAATGGTAACGTTGGTAGGTTCTAGAAAGGACTATCCAATTCGAATAGTCTTGTTCTTACGATTCTTCCCAAAACGGTCTGAACTGGCCTGAGGAGTGTGGTAGCATCATGTAATGGAAACATGTGGGAGAACAAATTATGTATCACTAAGTTAGTAGAACAACCAACTATCTTTTTCTTGTCAACTGAGTAAGTTTTGATATGAGGCTAAATTGAACCTAAATCACACTACTTCCACTTTTGTTACTGATCGAAAAGACCGATCATTCAACAACTGGCATCATAATCATACATCCCAACGCTGAACTATAAAATACATTATTTCTTGGTGTTTGAGGTCACTTCAGTAAAACAGTCAGTTTTCGAGGACCTAAGATGATGTCATTTCTAGTTTCAATTTTTTTCATAACTCACATGATTGGGGGAATAGAGGCATTTTTGGTCCCTTTGAACAAACCACAAAATTTAGATTTTAAGGATTTGTTTCTACATGCATGAGAACGAACTGGAAAAAAATTTGACCCACCGTTAAAATAAATTAAAAAAAATAAGTCAAATACATAAAAATCCAATTTGTGCATGTCCAGCAAAAGCCGATGAGCGAATTTTCGAATCTTTAAACTTTTTGTCATACTTGAACCAAGATACTCGTAATTTTTCGCTTTGATGAGGTATCAATATACTTCCATCAACAGATTTCACAAAATCCAAGTCAACCAGATCAATCTCCATGCAACTGCACAGTAAATGAAAAGTTTGAATCTCTGATAAAATATTTCAAGTTCAGATTTGATTAGCTCTAGTTGCTTCAGATTTCACTAAGTTACAACACGATGGCAATACTGCGAAATCTTTTTGCTTTATAAATTAATCTTTCAAATTCAATTTTTTATCTTGTTTGGTTGGGTAACTTGAACGGGGAATTTTCCTCTATTTTGCTCATTCTTCTTAATAAAACAAAGCGTGTAAAAACGAATATGCATAACTACTGCTGTAAGATCTCCATCTTGCTTTAGCACGTGGTGAATGAGTGAGAAGGGATATAATGTATAATTTCGTTTTTACACTTTTCTGCTCTCGCTCATTTTTTCTAGAGTGGGTAAGTAATTGAATTTGGCTGAAGATTGGGAAGGAGATGTTTTCGAGGGAATCCGATTTTGAGGTTAGAAACAGCAAATTCCAAAGACCAAAATTCCCTGTTATGAAGTTGAATGGAAATATTCATTCTTATGCATAATATGCATAATATGCGACCTGGCAGACTTTTTTTGCTTTGTCTGATAATCTACAAGAATATAATATATTATATAGTAATATATAGAATATATTATATTCTTGTAGATTATCAGACAAAGCAAAAAAAGTCTGCCAGGTCGGTGTCGTATGTAGTTTCCTCTTATCCGTAACCCAAATGTATAAATGGCCGATGCATAGTAGATAATCTCAAAACTTTCATCTCCAAGAACCCTCCAAGTTTGATGACCACATGACGATAGTATTTATAGGGAACCGTCCTGATCACGTCACCATCAAACTTACAAACCTTGAAAGTCACATATAAATCGAATGGAAACTGAAGAAGACATGCTTATTGAGGATTTCACGTTTGCGCATGTGCAGTAGTTACTTATGATCCGGTCACAATGCATTTCATAGGGGACCATCTACTCGCCAAACCGCACAATCCCTAGAAATTTCATCAAAATCGGAAATTAACTTCGTAGTTTCGCCAAATATTTGTGAACACAAAGACCGACTGACAGAAGACCGACACGAATGTATTGTTCAGGAAGTTCCAAATAGTTAAAGGCGGGTAGAAATTTTGATTTTGGAGGATATTTATATTTATCCTAAATAAGTAAAATACTAAATTACACAAAAAAATTTATATAAATGTGTACATGTAATTCAAATTTCAAAGAAAGTGTCCGAAGCTTTCCCGACCTTCTTTTTCTCTCCACGTTTTAGATGGATTGAGGGAAGAGATAACAGAATGAAGAAACAACTGTTCTAGCTTTGTAGAAAATTGAGCGAACTTTGCAGAAAACCATCAAGCTCTCATATGCAGACACACTACAGTTTCAGTTGACGCCTTAATTAGATACCTACTAACAAAAATGAAGGTTTATTTGGATAGCTGTTGAGGGGAGATTCGAAGGCCCTATGCCAGGTACGAAATCCGGATCAAGTTCGGGGAGTCTTGTTTATTTTAGGCCGAAAACGCCAGCCAGTTTGGCGCGAGAGGGTCGCGGGTTCCTGGTATAGTCGCCGAGACCTCAGAGATAAGAGATGTCACCTATTCCACCTTGTACGAGGCTAACTAGTCGAGTAGAGGCAGAGAGATCACCTGAGCAGAGGCAGAGTTCTCAGCCAAAGGTGACACCAAACCGGACCAACACTGCCAATAGTGTCAAGCGCACAAGCTTGACATGAAATGATGCTGGTTTTTTATTAGTTTCATAAGAAGAGTAGGCAGGCGAGAGTTGGAAAAATTAAATTAGGTTTGAGTGGCGATACGTCCCATTTTTAGAGATACTGTCCCGCATTTTGGCCTGTTCCAGATGTAGCTAAGCCGATATTACTGCACAGGAAGTCCAAGTAACTACGCTCCTCCCACTTATTTTCTCAAATTGAGTACGAAAAAAAAGACCAACGTTATTCTTCATAGTTTTTGCGAAGAATTAAAAAATGACAACAACCCTGCACAAACATGATTCGGATTCTATGTCAAATTTTATAAACATTTTACTTCGACAACTTTTTTTTTTTTGAACGCACGCAACCAGCTCAGCGAGCGCTCAAAGATGCACAACCCAGGGATTGTGCCACAATTGAGATGAAGGCAGACCTCAAATGTGGCAAATCACTTAGCATTGTTTTTCTTTGCTGAATCGCGTGGTGATTCCCTTTCTTGATATGATTTCATTTCACCGCGTTTACAGCCGAAAAAGTCACTTTTGGTTTATTATTTTCAATAATGAACCTTTGGAATCGACCAAGAAAAAAAAATTTTAACACCCCCTCAAAATTTGATGGTTTACGTTTCAAGGTACGTAGTATCCAAAAATCGAATAGAAATTTGGCCGTCCGTCCGCCGTACGCGGCACTTTTGCCACTTAGCATTGACCGATTTTGATGAACTTTGGTATGTAGGCTCCATTTGGGGTCTAGTTGTGCCCCGAAGATTTTGGTTGATGTCGGTCACTTCTAGGGGTTCCAAAATCAATTTTGAAATTTTGAAAACGCCT
The DNA here is from genome assembly GCA_009739505.2 of Apolygus lucorum. Classification (NCBI taxonomy): domain Eukaryota; kingdom Metazoa; phylum Arthropoda; class Insecta; order Hemiptera; family Miridae; genus Apolygus; species Apolygus lucorum. Next base: position 43,464,547 of record CM019179.2, read on the forward strand.
TAACTCAAAAAATTTTGATATAAAGGTATTGTTTTTCCTTCAATCTAAGATTCTATAGAATTTTTAGAATTTTTTGAGACCACCCGGAGCTCTGTAGGACAAACCTTTCGCTCACTACAAGACTTTGAAGGGTTTACGTACGATAAATCAGAAACACGAGTGTGAATCGCAAAAGAGGCCTAATCTCCGTTCAAATTAAAGCTGACCGAAATGCGATCGATGTTTTTCTTCATGTTGGATGGTTGGTGGCTTTGCAGACGAGTGATCTATGTAGAAAAATAAAAAATAATAAACCATTGTGTAATAATTTGCAGCGTTTCGAGGAGGAAATCATCGATTTTCTTATGAAGGGTAATGAATCAACCCAATGAAGTGTAAAAAAACTGTAAAATTTATAAAATTGTGTCAGAGGAGAAATAATTCATGAAGGAAGGGATACTCGGAAAAGATACCACGGAAAATCCATGATTTCCGCCTCAAATAGTGACTTTTTCGGCTGTGAATGCGGTAAAATGGAAACAAATCAAGAAAGGGATATCACCACGCGATTCAGCATAGAAAAACAATGCTATATAATGTGCCTTCATCTCAATCCCTGGGTTGCGCATCTTTGAACGCCCGCTGAGCTGGTTGCGCGCGTTCAAAAAAAAATTGTCGATTCTGATGATACTTTCAGGAATAATGCGAGTAAACCTGGAGACGGTCCACTAAATTTCATCAACATCGGACAAAAAACAGCTGGCGCAAACATGGATTTCTCACGACTCGATTTTGTTGAAATTGAACCCTGAAATGTTCAACAAAATTCGAATACGGTTTCGAGCAGTTACACCAGGGACAAGGGTAGAATCAGACAAACAGAAGCGACAGCGCACGTAAAAAGTGAATTTATTAGAGATGATTTACGGCAAGCGGTGTCGGAGCTAAAAGGAGTGGTACCCAACAACATCAGGGTGATGGCTGCAACCTTGTCATGGCGCGGGGTGTGGTGCGGGAAAAGTGCCACGGTGTTGCGCGAGTTGGGCATCTCGGTAGGCGTACTCCGTGGTATCACCACCCGCGTCCTGCTCGGCTCGTATTTGAACTGGTGGTCGTTTTATAGAGGCACTTCCCTTCATCCCTCTCTCCCACCCCCACCTTCCTAATCTTCCCTCATCCCTAGGGCCGGATGAGTCCTGGGCGTCCTCCCCATTATATTTGATTTATTTATTTATTTTCATTTATGGCGTGCCCCCTCCGTCACAAAAGACTTTTTGTCTTTGAGGGGAGTTTATTAAAAAAAAATAATAATAATAATAATAATTTTCATTTTGGTTTATTATTTTCAATAATAAGCCTTTGGAATCGAGCAAGAAAAAAAAATTTTTAACCCCCCCTCAAAATTTGATGTTTTACGTTTCAAGGTACGTAGAATACGAAAATCGAATAAAAAAATTTCCGTCCGTCCGCCGTACGCCGTACGCCGTCCGCCGTACGCCGTCCGCCGTACGCCGTCCGCCGTACGCGGCACTTTTCTTAGCAACACTGGACCGATTTGGTTCAAATTTGGTATATGGGCTCCATTTGAGGTCTAGTTGTGCCGCGAAGCTTTTGGTTGATGTAGGTCACTTCTAAGGGGTGAAAATTAAGGGTTGAAATTTTCAAGAGTGCCCTAGCTCGAAAACTCTCGAAATAAAGGTATCGTTTTTTCACCAATTTTAAATAGTATTGAATTTTTAAAAATTTTTGAGACCATCCGGAGCTCTGTAGGACAAACCGTTCGGTCCCTACGAGTATTTGCAGGTTTTCCTTCGATAAAACAGAATCATGAGTGTGAATCGCAAAAGAGGTCTAATCGCCGTTCAAATTTTATCTGACTAAAATGCGATCGCTGTTCATTTCTTCGATTTGTATACAGTTTTGCCTTCTGCGTAACCAGTAATCAAATTTTCATATCAAGCTATACTTATCAATACTTTCTATTTTTCGAATCGAGTGTGAAGCGTTTAGTTCTTCCTAATAAACTTGATTGTGAAGGTGTGAAGCCATTATAGTGTGGTAGGTAGTACCTACCAATAGTTGGTAGGTAAAAAAAAGTTGGTAGGTAAAACAATGTTTGTAGGTAAAAAACGCTGCAAATCATTGCTCACTGATCAGATCACTGATCAGCTGAGTGAGCTCCGAAGCCATTTTCAATCCTATTGAATGGAAGTGCTCTTCCAGGCGTCTCCAGCATTCGAGGATATCTTCTTCACTCTTCAGATCACAGATCAGCTGAGTGAGCTCCGAAGCCATTTTCAATCCTATTGAATGGAAGTGCTCTTCCAGGCGTCTCCAGCATTCGAGGATATCTTCTTCACTCCTCACATCACTGATCAGCTGAGTGAGCTCCAAAGCCATTTTCAATCCTATTGAATGGAAGTGCTCTTCCAGGCGTCTCCAGCATTCGAGGAGATCTTCTTCACTCTTCAGATCACAGATCAGCTGAGTGAGCTCCGAAGCCATTTTCAATCCTATTGAACGCAGGAGCGTAAATTTGAGAGGGAAGGTCAAGGGAGAATACAGATGGTGGTAGGTGCTATTGATGGAGAACCAGTGATCTATACAGAAGGATGATCTATACACAAAATAATAAACCTTTGAGCAATGATTTGCAGCGTTTTTTCTATTAATTTGTCACAGTCCAACGGTCCAATTTTGATAGGATTTTGAGGGCAGTTTGAGGCAAGGATCAAGATAATTGCGAATCAACATCATCATAATTCAATCAATAAAGAACCAGTGTACATATGGAACCCAGTTCAGCAATTCATGCTTTTCAGAACGCAGAGTAGATGTCAACAAGATCGTGGAAATCACGTTTTACATTTTTGGAAATCTACCAGCGGTTCAGCTTTACAATACAACTTGACGTGAGAAAGCTACACTGCCCTCCCAACTTGGCTGAAATATTTCTTCTGAACAAATTATTATCAATTACAATAATTATAACAATATATTATCAATTAATATAATTAGTGGTTAGGTAACTAGGTATATACATGAATTGACCTTCAATCCAAGGTTGCATAATAATTAATGAAATTGATCACCGATGCAATCTCCTATTGTTCTCTTTCTTAAAACATCACAAGGAAATTTGAAGATGGGATATGATAGATGGAAGAAAAAATTCTACCATGTTGGGTTGGCAGTACAGCTTCCTCTAGAATTGATTGTTGTACCAATGCTTGATTGTATTATTGAGCAGTACCAGTTCGACTAGTTACGGTCCGAACAAGGATTGTCCAAAGGCTGTCCGACAGGAAACTTGAAACCGTTCAATAAGCTCTGAAACGCAAAATTCGACGGAACTTTTGATGTTGGAGGATGCTTAGGAAGCAAAACACGACCCACGAAGGGTAGGCACAGTTTCTTCTCATAGAAACCTCTAGGCGCCTAAACGCCGAATCTACCGTTAATTAATTTATTTGTACTCGTAATAATAAGTATTATTCAAGTATAGGCTTTTTCCCGAACTATTAAGAATGTATGTCCATCAGCCCTTCAAGTAGTTTTCGACCTAACGATGTTCAATATAAATAGTGGTATACTATCCAAACTGGTCGTGAACTATCAAGACTATCGTACAGAGTGAGCACCACCACTATACTAATAATACACTACTCATGATTTCTCGGTTTTTCCAAGTTTTCCGTGTTTACAACTGAGGGACTGTAAAAATAACGTCGAGTCCAACAACAAAAATTGAAAAACGAGTATGATTCACTTGTTTAACACAGTCTAGAAGGATATCCCACGCAATGACTGCACAACGCCAATGATGCATAATGCATACTAGATAGGCACTATAATAACAGTTTTTTCCCAATGAGATCAACACGCCACTCAACACTCTTTTACATAACATTGGTGGTAGGTAGGCGTAATAATTAATTACTAGTCAGTAGTAATTAAACTTTGAATTAATACATTCTTAAGAATTAAAAACACTAGAGGTGTATCAACAATATGCAACACTCATATTAAGGACCACCAGATAAAATGTGGTAAAAGTTAAAATTTCCGAGTCTACCAAGGTAGCTGAAGGTTTGTTTTCACTTTTCAAGGTTAAAAAAAATGTCCTCTAAATTCAAAATTTCCACTCGCGTTTTACGTTTCAGAAGTACGTTCCGTGTCTGTCTGTCGTGAAATCCTTGCCACAGCCATAACTGTGATGCAGGATTGTGCGGATTGACGTCTAGATGGTCCCCTATGAAAACTATCTTCCCTGGACTGATAGTAGCCGCTGCGCATGTGCAAACTTGTATTTCCTTGTTACATCCATAACTTCTATATCTTCTATCTGATTTCGATGAAATTTTCAGGAATTATGCGAGTTTTGGTGGAGATGGTCCCCTGTGAAAATCTTGGCCCCCAAAATGAAAATATTTTGTGCGCATGCGCAAACGTGAAATCCTTGTAACAGCCACTACTTCTACGTTTTTCAACAATATTCAGAGATTGTGCCGGTTGATGTGTAAGAGTCCCCTTTGAGGGTAGTGCAAGGTACTTGAGAGATTGATGTTTTGAGAGACTGGGGTCTCAGTCGGTCAACGTTCGTTCCTCGTTCCCGGTCAGTATTTGGCCAAATCGAAGGGGCAAAAACTTGAAAAGTTGTACTCAAATTGGAAATTTTAAAGGATTTTAGAAATTCATTAATACACGGCCCTAGGGAGTTGAAAAACTGAAATATTGCCGCTGGAATCATCAAAATCGAACAATAATTGCCAGAAAAATGGGAAAACCCGTTAATTCAGTTATGTTTTTACCATAAAATGTAGCTAAACTTGAAATTTTCAAGCATTTTATAAATTCATTAGTGCATGGGCCTTGGGAATTAAACAACTGAAAGATTGCAGAATCATCAAAAAATAACAATAATTGCCAGAGAAATAAGGGGAAAACCGTTTATTCTGTAGTTTTCCCATTTTTCTTTGAAAATTATTGTTCGATTTTGATGATTCCAGCGGCAATATTTCAGTTGTTCAATTCCCTAGGGCCGTAAACTAATAAATTTCTAAAATCCTTTAAGATTTCAAATTTAGGTACAATTTTATAAGTGTTTGCCCCTTCAATTTCGCCAAATACTAAGAAGCTACTTTGCGGATCATCTATACAATCGGGTTATGGATATGAGGTAGCTATGTTCTACACCCACTTGGCAGACTTTTTAAAAAAGTTTCAGATCAATATTGTGTTTCTTCTCTATTGAAGTTAGGGAGGCTATGTTCTCGTGCTGGGGTCTTCCACAAATCAAAATTTTCATTCGCATTCGGAGCTTTCGAAACAAGATTCGATTACGTGTCTAGCTATCTGTGGTCAATTTCTTGTCCCTAGCATAACTACACGAAATCATGGTTGATGTTTGATAAAATTTGAAGGGTTTGTGCGGTGTAGCTGTGTATGAGGCTTTCCCGTACGATTTTCATCAATATTGGACCGATAAGCGCGTCTGCGCACGCGCAAGCGTGTGCATTTTTCTTAAAAAATATTTCTCACTAGCTAACTACCTGATTTTTCCCAAATTTTGAGGTTGGTTGGAGTTAGAAGCAACATGATACATGAGAAAAAGTTTTAAAAATATCAACATAATTCCGAACAAATTTCCTACATTGTTGTTGCTTATAAATGGAAACATGAATGTGAAACTCATAATTCATAAGGGAGAATTACTAGTACTGCTCCATGACACTCCAAAAATCCATCACTTCCATACCTACCAATGAAATCTACATTTCCATGTTATCATGAGGCACAACTGTTGACCTAAATTTTGGCAAACGGTTTTGGTTCAATAGCCATTGCTTGTGAATTTTCTTCATTACAGCACACTCCATTTAGGCTTTATTGATCATATTTATGGTACCTACCCACCTTCCACGCCAATTAACTTTTTATTTTCTTGTTCAGTATCTTTTGATGACCAATAGAAACTCTTCCTCAATGTTTAGTGCTTCATTTGTCATCACTATCATCAGTATAATGGGTCAACTATAGAATTCTTTTCCAGGAAATCTTGACGTTTCAGAGCTCTCGGAACAATAAAATAATTTTAACTTCACCTCTATCATTGGTAAATTTCTCGTCGCGAGCCAAATTATATAAATGATCTGAGTTTGGTAAAAATCAGGATTTGAGCGAGTCTCTAGATAGCCTTTAATAAATTCTTTCCTGAAACTCCTTTTCTCACTATTCAATCGATTTTATCGAATTCTGGAGATTGTTGGGGATTGGCTGCATATGAATTTCATTGCGTTGCGAGGAGCCATGGCACAAATGAATAGAATCAACATAATCGGGAACATAATAAATATTGTGATGGTGTTGACATTTGCCATTTCAGACAACTATCGAAGATGTTCCATAGGAGTAGCATTTTCCTAGTGTGGATAGGTAGGTACAATCTTTGGGGGCGACTACTTTGGGGAAACAGGCAGTGAAAGGCCGTGTTGACAGCGTCTATTTTGGGGAAAAGGACATTGATCATATTGGGGAAAAATCGCCGAGACTTATATCTGTGCTCGATATCACGTGTGCTGGTTCACGTGAAGTGCAGTGAAGGATGTCTCCATTCAACATAAATTTATGCAAGTAGGAGGAACCTGTAATTTAGAGTTCTCAGATTTAAAAGGACTCAGACAAAGTACATATAACTGCTGGACAAAAACGTATGCCGATCCTCCCAAAATCTTATGAAAACATCACATCGCGTGTGATTTGCCTGGACTGAATCAGTAGGCGGTATAATTTGAATAATGATGGCGACTTGGTTTAAAGATGCACCCCATTGAAAATCCATTCCGATAATGTGATGATGATTTACTGGCCAAAAAACTCAGTATATTTCTACATTTTGAGCTCATTTTTCGGTTCCCCAAACTCAACATTTCTGTGCTGAGGTGTTTCCCCAAAATAGTCGCATTTCTTCCAAAAAGTAGTCGTGTTTTTAGTGAGTTTCCCCAAAGTAGGATCCCCCCAACAGATTCTTGATGATGATGATTCTACCACAGATGCTCAAGTATCTCACTTCTGAACACGTGAGAGGTTTATTTATCTATAATTCTATTTTCAGTAATTCTCATAGATATAATGTAGGTATGGGCGGCTGAGAACTAGGAGTGCCTACCTATACGAAAATCAAAGGTACCTAATACATTCATGACACCAACGTTCTGAGCGAACCCCACTTATGACGAGAGGTCATCCCACGTATAATGGGATTATTATTAATAAGATTATTTTTGTACCTGATGATAATTCAGGTCCCATGGCTTCTCTTGAGGTGAATGGTTTAGTAGTAGGTAGTTATGGGCGGCTGAGAATTAGGGGTGCCTGCCTATACGAAAATCAAAGGTAATACCCTACCGACTCTCAAGAACTGGATGATAGAATATGTTCGATTCAGCGGTAAAGAACCACAAACCCTACTGTAATACCTTCATGTCACTATAACTTTCTGAGCGAACCCCACTTATGAAGAGAGGTCATCCCATGTACCTGATGGCTTCAGGTCCCATGGCTTCTCTTGAGGTGAATGGTTTAGTACTAGGTAGGTATGGGCGGCTGAGAACTAGGGGTGCCTGCCTATACGAAAATCAAAGGTAATACCTTCATGTCACTATAACTTTCTGAGCGAACCCCACTTATGAAGAGAGGTCATACCATGTACCTGATGGCTTCAGGTCCCATGGCTTCTCTTGAGGTGAATGGTTTAGTACTAGGTAGGTATGGGCGGCTGAGAACTAGGGGTGCCTGCCTATACGAAAATCAAAGGTAATACCTTCATGTCACTATAACTTTCTGAGCGAACCCCACTTATGAAGAGAGGTCATACCATGTACCTGATGGCTTCAGGTCCCATGGCTTCTCTTGAGGTGAATGGTTTAGTACTAGGTAGGTATGGGCGGCTGAGAACTAGGGGTGCCTGCCTATACGAAAATCAAAGGTAATACCTTCATGTCACTATAACTTTCTGAGCGAACCCCACTTATGAAGAGAGGTCATCCCATGTACCTGATGGCTTCAGGTCTCATGGCTTCTCTTGAGGTGAATGGTTTAGTACTAGGTAGGTATGGGCGGCTGAGAACTAGGGGTGCCTGCCTATACGAAAATCAAAGGTAATACCTTCATGTCACTATAACTTTCTGAGCGAACCCCACTTATGAAGAGAGGTCATACCATGTACCTGATGGCTTCAGGTCCCATGGCTTCTCTTGAGGTGAATGGTTTAGTACTAGGTAGGTATGGGCGGCTGAGAACTAGGGGTGCCTGCCTATACGAAAATCAAAGGTAATACCTTCATGTCACTATAACTTTCTGAGCGAACCCCACTTATGAAGAGAGGTCATACCATGTACCTGATGGCTTCAGGTCCCATGGCTTTTCTTGAGGTGAATGGTTTAGTACTAGGTAGGTATGGGCGGCTGAGAACTAGGGGTGCCTGCCTATACGAAAATCAAAGTTAATACCTTCATGTCACTATAACTTTCTGAGCCAACCCCACTTATGAAGGGAGGTCATACCATGTACCTGATGATAAGTTCAGGTCCCATGGCTTCTCTTGAGGTGAATGGTTTAGTACTAGGTAGGTATGGGCGGCTGAGAACTAGGGGTGCCTGCCTATACGAAAATCAAAGTTAATACCTTCATGTCACTATAACTTTCTGAGCCAACCCCACTTATGACGAGAGGTCATACCATGTACCTGATGATAAGTTCAGGCCCCATGGCTTCTCTTGAGGTGAATGGTTTAGTACTAGGTAGATATTTTATCTTTACCTGCTTGGTGTTTCCTGCTCGCCGGATCTGCGCGATAACCCATGGAATCATCGGAGTAGACAAAATACTGTCGACCGTCGCATGTCCCACGTAACTTAGATGGTAGGTGTACATCGCGAATCACCGAAAACACGATTACTTCGAGAATTAATTCAGAGAAAGTGCAATTGAATGCACCAGGAAGTCACTGGTTGATCTGGTGATCTAGGAATGTTCTGCACCTGATGACGGTCTATGGAGCTGGTGCATCACACGACCAATCGTAGACTTCAGCCCAAACTATCTTGTCTGTTTGGAGAAAATGTGGCGCTTATCAACAATAACAAACGCGACGAGGCGGCGGGCGCAGAGAGGGATCGCGGTTACTGAACCGTTTCAACTGACGGGTTTCTAACGTTCAAGTCTTCTTGTTGGGGATCCCTCGTGTCTGGGCGCCCCCCTCCCTACCTCCCGGGGCCTGTCGGTTGGTTGACGGAAGATGGAACTACAAAGCGTCTTCGCTTTCTCGTAAATCACCAGCGGAGGATTTTCATGAGCTTCGTGCGTTGGATCTGCACAGGCTCGCTAATTGGAAATCGGAGGGATACCTTCAACAAGAACATCAGGAGAAGTAGGTACAGTGAAGAGTAAAAAGTCTACCAAGTGGGTGAGACACATAGCTTCCACGTATCCAAGCGAAGATACTTACGTCATTAAAAATGTCATCCTGTAATTTCCCTAGTAAACTCAAGTTTGAGAATACCGTTAGAAAGAGCGTAAATTTCAAAGTCACCTTCTGCAAAACCAAAATTTTTAGCTATAAAACATTCTTAAAAAATCAAGTCAAGAAGCAAACTAAAAATTTATTTCGAAATTTGACTTTTGGTTTATTATTTTCAATAATGAACCATTGGAATCGAACAAGAAATTTATTTTTTAACTCCCCCTCAAAATTTGATGGTTTACGTTTCAAGATACGTAAAATCCGAAAATAGAATACAAATACCAAAGATACTACCTACCTACCACGTACCTGCAGCGATCGCATTTTGGTCAGATAAAACTTGAACGGAGATTAGGCCTCTTTTGCGATTCACACTCGTGTTTCTTATTTATTGTGAGTCCAACCCTTAAGTTCTCGTAGGGAGCGAACGGTTTGTCCTACAGAGCTCCGCGTGGTTTCTAAAAATTCTAAACTATCTTAAATTGATGGAAAGACAAAACCTTTATGTCGAATTTTTTTAACTAGGGCGTTTTCAACTCATCAAGTGACCTACATCAACCAAAAGCTTCGGGGCACAACTAGACCTCAATGGGGGATGCGCCTGATTTTTAAAAGTTTTTAATCGAAAATAGACCTCATCCTGAGAATTTTGACACCAGCCGTTCTCTTTTTGGATGAGTAGATCTTCGTCTATGATTTTTCAAAGTTAGAAAAAGTTCTCATAGAAAAAGTTCTTCTCACGCTAGAAGGTCCCTGTTGGTGTCAAAATTCTTAGAATGAGGTCTAGTTTAGATTAAAAATAACAATAAACAGTTTTTCCGACCCAAGCGCACAAAGTCCGTGGGAATTAAGGAAAGTCCCGAAGAAAGCCTTCATTTTTCGTAGGTACATAAAATACGCATTATTCGTAGATGTAGTCGTGAGCATAAAGCCTTTCTACTCAACAAAAACACCGAATTTCTAGCTGATTGAAGTTTTTGTAGAGTTCAAAGGTGTTACTTTATGCTCACTACCACATTTACGATTAATACGTATTTCATGTAAGAAAAAGGAAGGTTTCCTTCGAAAAATCCACTTTCTAGCAGTCGGAATCATTCGGAAGTAACACCATTGGATTCAGCGTAAAACATTACATAGGAAATGATACCAAAATCATCAAGCCATCTTGAGGTCGAGGCGGACCTTAAACCGCTTAAAACACTGGATTTACTTGTAAAACACACGTTTTCTGGCGTTCAAACTTCATTCACTCTTCCAATTTGAATGTTAAAAAGAAAAATTGATAGACCGATGGAAAGCTGACAATTGGAGCATGTTTTCTCCGAAGAGCGCCCATCGAAATGGGCAGGGATTTAGAGTGAAAACTTTGGTCGAAAAAATTCAAGTTTGAAATTGTTTTTAAAGTTTGCTTTTTGACTTGATTTTTTGAAACTATTTTATAGCTGAAATATTTTGATTTTGCACTAGGTAGCTTAGGAATTTAACGCTCTTTCTAACGGTGTAGTCAGAATCGAGTTTTCAGGAGAAATAAGGGAGTTATGACCATATCAGTGCCGTAAGGTCGAAAACGCGAAAAAAACTTTAAAGTGAAAAAAAAAAGAATTTTGAGTGGGTTAAAAGAAAAATGCTAAGAGACATATTTTGTTGGAAATATCTTGTAGAGTCGAACCCTGAAGTTATGCCCATATTAAGTGTAGACACCCTGTATAGCAGTTCGGAGGTTTTTTTCATTGATCATCTTCCATTATTTCTTCAAAAACCGCCTAGTTATCTTGAGATCGAGGGTGACTGTACACCCGATTTTTGAGTATAACATACGTGTTTTGGCATTCAAACTTGATTTAGGTACTCTTCCAATTTAATTTTTTTAAATCGATATACCGTTGGATAGCTGACAATTTGAGCACGTTTTTTTCGAAGAGCGCCCATCGAAATAAACAGGAATTCAGAGTAAAAAGTTCGATTAAAAAAAGTCGAATTTCGAAAAAAGTTTGCTTTTTGACTTGATTTTATTAAAAAGTTTTATAGCTAAATGATTTTGGTATTGCACTAGGTGGCCTGGAAATTTTACGCTCTTTCTAACAATATCTTCAAACTTGGTAAATAACTTTCTAACGATATCTTTAAACTTGGTAAATAATAGGAGTTATGACAGTTTTGATGACGTAAGGTCGAAAGCACCAAACAATTCTTTAAATTGAAAAAACTTGTAAAAAACAAGGGGTTTAAACAAAATTGCTAGGAGAAATTTTTTGTTGAAAATACCTTGTAGAATCGAACCCTGAAGTTAAGTCCAACTTAAGTGTAGAGACCCTCTATATTATTGTAGATTATCTTCCTAAGCGAAACTTATGTAAAGTGGGTTTGGCACATAGCTCCCTCGTGCCGTAACACGATTGTGTACACCAGTAGTTCGATGCATAGTAGATAATCTCAAAACTTCGAGATAATCTCAAAATCTTCGAGTACCTGTAGGTAGGTACCCTGCGAATTCCATGACCACATTTATATAGAAACATCCAGCTCACATCACCATCAACCCTTGAAAATTGAATGGGAACTGAAGAAGTTATGCTCATTCAGGATTTAACGTTGGCGCATCCACAATGGTTCCCAAATTCGATCAAGATGAAGTTTGTAAGGGACCGTCTAGTTAGACGAATTTGAGTCCTCTTAATTTAAAATTTCCACTCGCATTAGGGATTTCTCTGTCTATGGTTAATCCTTGACTAATTTTCATAATTGTACGATGTTGATGAACATTTCAGGGTTGCTACATGTCAACTTTTAGACAGTCCCATTTAGCATTTCATCAACATTGGATAATCAGCAGCACGTGCGCACGCGCAAACGTGATTTCACGTAAAAAAAACACCAATATTACAATCTAACAACCAGATTTCTCCTTATTTTGAAGGTATTTAGGGCCAAATGAAAGCACTGACTTCATCAGTAGGAGCCACTTAGGCAGGTACCTAATGTTTAACAGGGAGGCAGTAGTTGAATATTCAAAGAACTTGGTGGGTTTAGGCTTAACAATAATCTACCTGGTTTACCGCAGGAAGTCCCTTATGATAACGGTTGAAATGCGATTTTTTTTCAAGTATTTTTTTAGGTTTGTAGTTAGGTAAAAAGATCAGAAGTGGCGGCAAAAATTAAAGGCGCGGGAACGTAGTTTCAACGGAAGTCGCCTGGAGCGCTGACTGACTGGTGTCAAGTTGAGGAAACTTATTTTCTGGATTATTTCGTACTTTTTAGGATGAATATTCAATTATTTATTTTTTTTTACTTTTATAGTTTTTGAAAAACTACTATTACTGGATAATTTGAACGTAGACGCTTAACAATCTTAGTAGGATATGAGCGCAAAAGGTGTCTTACCTCCACTACACGTGTGGGCTCTGATAACAAAATTTGATAACATGATAATCTCATCCCCTCTACTCTCCCTCCGTCGAATGAATGATATGATCCGTATCACATGTCATTAATTTTGTGTACCTAAAATATAAAATTATATTAACTTATGTCTGCTGGTCTTCTTCTCTGTAACTGTAACAAAGTACATAACACATATTATTTGAACCTTTGATTACTGTCGAATGTGTTGAACGTGTTTCTTAGGAAACTATGCTGTTTCGCTGAAGAAGCATTGGTAGTTTTTGTTTACAAGAAAGAAAAATCTACCGCATTCCCACGATGTGAGTACCTACCTCTATTTCTAGTGTATTCTGGAATTCTGGTTCCTACCTCACATTGGCCTTATGATGAGCCCATTCGGATCACAAACTTACAATCTGACTACTTTTCTTATTTGGAAGAATGGGTTCTTTGAGTCGATGTGACCAACGTAGGCACTAGACAATTTCTGTCTCATGACTTGAAAATTCCCTCTTCAGACAGTACTACAGTGAGGACATCCCTAACCTGTCAGTCACGAACTGCGTAATGGGAAACCAAGGTATTCCTAGAATGAACCTATTTATGGTGAAATACACTGTTCTTTGCTAACCTCATTAGACATTTACCAGATTTGTGACTCAACCATGTCGTACTTTTCAATAATTACAACTCACCCTTTGAGCGAAAATGAGTGAATTTCGCGTCTTATTATGTTGTTAGTTCAAACTAAAGGTACTCGAAATCAGATCCCTCCGTTGAAAGTGAATTGGGCTAAGGTTAGGATAGAGAACGGGATTGGTTTTTATTCAAGTATTAAATAGTTCTATGACATTAGGTGTAAAAAAACCCGTTTTGGGCGTATAAAAGAAACCTGGGAGAGGGTTTCCTATCTCTTACCAATTTTTGATATCAAGTTTAGATTTTTTTCAGTTGATTGGTGGAAATGGGGAATTTGCCTCAATTTTAGATTCTGGAATTTCAAGTCAAATCCTATAATAGGGCCCTAGAATAACGTTTAACACTAGGAATAACAAAGGGGAAAAAATTACCGTAGGAGAAAATGACTAAACAAGTGAAGCCTCTGTTACAAAACACCGCGAAAATCGAGGAATATTGTTGACGTCATACGAAAAAAAAACGACGCGAAAACAACTCCGACAACAGACAGAGTTCTAGCACCGCCACACAAAACGATCCAGTGAAATGGCTACTCGAATAATGTGATTCAAATCTTGAAACTAAATAAGAGAAGATGAAGACTAATCATGCTTGATAAACTAGTAGGTAGAATCGTATTGTAAAAAGTGAGTAATATTGTTTCTTTTGGTCACTTTTGTGTCTGGGTTCTTCCTGCCAGTTTGGGGCGCACTCTTGTGCGCACTACTCGTAAGCTAAAAGTTCGTGTATGTTCTGCTTCTGTGGTAAGCGCCACAGAACCTCCTTTGAAGTCAGATTGGTAGAATATCCGTTACGTTTCAAACATGGCTGCCTCTTACACATTGCCACCACATTTAAAATTTTCATCTTCCTTTAATTCTCTAAATTTTTTGGATGCGTTTTCGAGCAGCTCACTATGGTTTTATTCCATAAAAATAAACCCTCATTCGAAAAAAAAAAAAATGTGAGGCAAATTCCCCATTCATACCAGTAATAGGTGAAATATAGTTAGTGGATGGTTTTTTTTTCATGCCTAATCGCCGTAAAACAATGGGGAATTTGCCTCAATTTTAGATTCTGGAATTTCAAGTCAAATCCTATAACAGAGCCCTAGAATAACGTTTAACACCAGGGATACCCAAGGGGAAAAAATTACCATAGAAGAAAATGCCTTAACAAGTGAAGCCTCTGTAAAAAAAAACACAGCAAAAATCGAGAGAAACGGATTATGTCACTCCCCGGGGTTCCTCCTGCAAAACTGTGCTCTGGCGAAGAGTAAGGCTGGCCATACACGTACAGGTATACCTATACAGGTGACCTGTACAGGTTAACATGATCGTTTGTGCCAGTAGCTGCAGGTCAAACTGCACAGGCGTAGCGACCTGCACAGGTGACCTGTGCGGATACAAAAAGTTGTATTTTCTACCTGTGCAGTTGTCTAGACCTGAGCGTGTGTGTGAGTTCACTTGTCAAAACTGCGCAGTTGTTTTGGGCTTGTTCTGAGTAGAGAGCTTTTTAGGTTATAGAAACCTCAAAGTAGCACTTAGTCTTTCATGGGGAGAGATAGAGGTTCTCATAACCGTATTTTTCTTTATAATGAGAGGAGTTACAAGGGACAACTGTTTTTCATAGGTTTCTTCATTCATACGCAAATAATTACGGTAATCTGAAGGATCTGCACTCAACTCTTTCAGTAACCTTGTATGAGTATATTCATCTCTCTTTGTAAGCCACTTCTTACACCAGGTTTTACGTTTACGCTTCTTCTTACTGTCCAAAACCACTAATAACCCGGCCAAAGCGATTGCGTCGTCTACATTTTGTTCGCTCGCCATTTTCTCTCAACTGAACTGTACGGGTGTACGGGTACGTGTGTGGGCTCAAGCTTGCACAGGTATACCTGCGCAAGTTTGCCTGTCAGGTATACCTGTACATGTATGGCTGGCCTAAAAGAAGTTTTGGCAAATAGTGTTGGAGAATGCCAACAGGTTGAGTTGTGGGTGGTCTCTTGACCACATGAAATGACCCACTCAAAGAATGTGATTCAAATATCAAAACTAACTAATGCAGAGACTAAATAAGAGAAGGTGAAGACTAATACCTAATGCTTGATAAATTAATATGTAGAATCGTATGGTAAAAAAAGGGTGAGCAGTTTTTATTTTTATTGCTTCTTTTGGTCACTTTCACGTTTGCTTTCTTCCTGCCAGTTTGCGGCGCACTCTTGTGTCCAATCATGTGAGCTAATGGTTTCATGTGCGCTTTCAGAGCTAGCGCTGCTGTCGTAAGGGAAAACTCATCACATCACAGACTCCCGGTTCATTTAAAATTTCCATCTTCCTTAAATTCTCTAAATGTTTTGGATGCGTTTTCGAGCATCTCTCTATGGTTTTATTCCATATCAGTGAACCCTCTTTCAAAAAAAAAAAAATAAAAAAATAAAAAAAAAATAATAAAAATAAATAAATAAAAAATAAAAAAATTGTGAGGCAAATTTCTCATATACATATTTTAAGAAATCCTGTGACTAGATAAAGTAAACTTGAAGAACGAATACGCTTTTCATTTATATTTTCATTGAACCATAGCCCGAAATTCGCCCACAATTTATGTGGTGCTCAAGATTGGAATGTCCGTCTCTCTACCTCCACGGGACTCATTTGACTTTTCGTATTACAGGACTGAACCGGTGGACGATGCGTGGTCGATGAAAATACCCGAGTTCAACGAGGGCGACAATCCACATCGGCTGCTGGAAGAGAGCTCTTTCTGCACGGTCTTTCCCAAATACCGAGAAGTCTACCTCAAAGCCTGTTGGGCGATGGTGAAGAAAATATTGGGCAAACACCACATTGCGGCGGAATTGGATCTGTTAGAAGGGAAAATGACTGTCAAGACCACGAGGAAAACGTGGGACCCCTACATCATCATCAAAGCTCGAGACATGATCAAACTTTTGTCCAGGAGTGTCCCCCTTGAGCAAGCGCAGAAAGTTCTGGAGGATGAGATGAGCTGTGACGTCATCAAGATAGGCTCTTTTGTGCAGAATAAAGAAAAGTTCCTCAAGAGGCGTCAACGACTGATCGGTCCCGGTGGCTGCACTTTGAAGTCCATCGAGCTTCTCACTAGTTGTTACGTTCAAGTGCAAGGACAGACTGTCTCGGCTGTTGGTCCTCACAAAGGTTTGCAACAGGTAAATGTTTTTTGAACGATTTAGTACCTCCTCAATATGTTATAGTTAATATAAGTATTTGACGTGTTCTGGACAGGCCCGTACGATTTAGTTTCGTGGGGAGGGAGGACCACGTTGCTCCTGTAAAAAACCAAAATCATAGCTAATGAAAATCGTGATTTTTATAATAGGACGATTACGTGCCTACCTAAATATATTATCAATTCAATGTTTTATTACCAGTTTTGGTAATATTGGTGATGGTGACAATTATGACATTATGAGTTACTTCTTGTTTAGGGCTTCATACTAAGTCTTTACCAAAAAAAAAAAACCCAATAAAGGCAAATTACACAGGCACACAGAAAAATATTTTTTTTCAACTGCCTCGAATATTATGACTGATTTTTATGTTTTTTGGTGCGCTGAATCCAAATCTGGCAGCCATTTAGCTCCATCTCGTACAGATTTGTTGCTACATTGGGTTATCCCTAGTCACTGGGTTTATAAATAAGGCTCATTTTACTATGGCAAGCACTAGCAAAGATTTATTGCAATATTCCGTAAATTGAATTCTCGTAAATGGAAACAGAAGAAAACAACGCAGTTCACAGGAAAATTCAAAGAATCTTTTTGTGGGCCCGTTTCTTCTTCCCCTGAAAGCTCCTCTCGGTACGTTGCTTGGCGTATTTTTCATCAGGGGTTTCCCGTATCAGCAACCAGCAAAAATCGGCCATCATATTAGAGTTCCATCTTCCTTAGTACCTTCTCTCTGCGTCCTTGATGTCCTGGTGGAACCGCTCACCCTGCTCTTCACTGTACGCCCCCAGGTTTTCGGGAAAGTAGTTGTCATGGGAGTGCATGAAATGCACTTTCAGGCTCATATTACAGCCTTGTTCTTTGAAGGCAGTGAGCATCCTGGCAACAATATCCTTGTAGTTGTCATCCCGCCTGTTCCCCGAGAATTTGAGAACTACATGCTTGAAGGAGTCCCAGGCTTCTTTTTCCTTATCAGACATTGTTGTAGTAAATGATGCATCTGCGATCATTTTCCTTATATCAGGGCCTACGAACACTCCTTCCTTTAGCTTGGCTTCAGAAAGTCGAGGGAACTTGGTGCACAGATACCGGAAGCACTCTCCATCTTTTGGAAGGGACTTGATGAATTCCTTGATGAGGCCCAACTTGATGTGGAGAGGTGGTAACAGAACTTTATCACGAGGTACCAAGCTCTCATGAAGAACATTTTTAACGCCAGGTCTTGAATACTCTCGAATTGGCCAGTCTTTTTTCACCCAGTGGAGGTCTCGGGCCCGGCTATCCCACAAGCAAAGGAAGCAGGGATATTTGGTAAAACCGGATTGCTGCTCTAATAGCGAGGCTTAGGCATACCGGATAGAACATGCACTAGCGCGAGTACTGGATTGAACCCCCCGCCCCTCTCCATCGTCCAGTTTAATGTTTAAAATGAATACGAAACCTCTCAAAATATCATGAGGGAGTGTTTCAAGCATTACAACCTTCATTTTGGGCCATGGAAATGAATTGCCGTCAGCCAAGAAGAAATTATCTGAACATTCCTTACATGGGTAAGAAATCAAATTTTGCAAGAAAACGTGACGTGATAGAGCATTTTGGCTATTTTCCTGGATTCAGCGTTCCAAAATCTATAGGAATCAGTTGCAAAACTGGAGGCAGTTTTTTGGTCGTGTACCTGTGTTATATCTGTTCAGATAAGCCCTATATTTCTAATGTAATGTTCCTACGGTATTCATCAAAATTTTTTGAGGACTGTAAAGAAACAACGCTGCAAATTATTACACAACGGTTTATTGTTTTTCTACATAGATCACTCGTCTGCAAAGAACACGGCATTGCCATTGTTACCACCAACCAACTTGGAGAAAAACTTCGATCGTTTTTCGGTCTGCTAACATTTGAACGGGGATTAAGCCTCTTTTGCGATTGACACTCGTGTTTCTGATTTATCGTACCTCCAACCCTTAAATTCTCGTAGGGAGCGAACGTTTTGTCCTACAGGGCTCCGCGTGGTCTCAAAAAATTCTATACTATCTTAAATTGATAGAAAAACAATACCTTTATATCAAAATTTTTAGAGTTAGGGCGTTTTCAAAATTTCAAAATTCATTTTTCATCCCTTAGAAGTGACCTACATCAACCAAAATCTTCGGGGCACAACTAGACCCCAAATGGAGCCTACATACCAAATTTCACCAAAATCGGTCCATGGTAGGTAAAGAAAGTGCCGCAAACGGCGGACGCTGTACGGACGGCCAAATTTTCATTCGATTTTTGGATTCTACATACCTTGAAACGTAAACCAACAAATTTTGAGGGGGTGTTAAAATTTTTTTTCTTGGTCGATTTTAAAGGTTCATTTTTGAAAATAACAAGCCAATGCGAGGAAAAATTCAAGATTTCCACCAGCTGAGTTCGAAATTGTTCTGTCAAATTGATATGCGTAGAAATCCGTTCAAAACCCTTGCGAATGTTCATCATATCAATAATAGTTTCATTACGACGAGTTCAAAAATATGTTTTTGGCTGAAGTAGAGGCCGTCGCGAATGATCTAGAATATTCGAGAGAAAGAATGGTTGTTGATCTTCTTGATAAGCTGATTTTTATGACTTCAAAAAGCGTCTTGCTTCGATGAAAAGATCTCAGAAATAATTGGCAGGCTCCTACCTGGAGCTCACAAGTTAGTACCCCCGGAAATTCAGTGGATTTGAGTCCCCTCAGTTACACTGTCTATTGGACAGTACCTGGAATATATCAGTATAAGAGATGAAAGAATACCACCCTCTCCTTGTGTCCGAATGGGGTATTTTGGTGGGTCGGAAATTCAGGTTTTTGACCTCAAATTTGGATTCAGCACCCTTGAAAACCTTTATAATCCAACTTCAAGCCCAATTATACTATAACATGTGGTAGAAAAATTAATTAAAGAGATCACACGTTTGAAAAAAATGCGGGCCTCCCTTAACGCACACACACTTATGCCGCGCGCATGTGTGAGTAGTATTTTGTAGTATCCAAGAGGTCCTCCAAGGGTTTCATCTCTTCTCTGTGCATGGATACTTTTTTCAAAGACAGTTGGCTAGCTACGCCACACCATTCAAATCTTTAACCTTCTATCCGTACCGCGGTGTTGGATACCGCACCCCTCCCTTCAAACATCAATCAATGTACACTTCATAAGAAAGAGCAATGAACCGAGCCCCTTATTACCCTCCTAACATTCGACGAGAAAGGTCACGTGAGTGTCATTTGTTTATTTCTACCTGTCTGCTGTTTTCTAGTGACCTATGTACGGGTGTATCTACAGATTGAGCGCGGTCCCTCAGCCCTCCCCGTACGAGAAACGTGCAATTCAGCCACTGTCAATGAGACTGTAAACGTTAGAATGAGACTGTTTTGATAAAGAGGTTTTTGCCATACCAATGGGACTGTATCAATCAAGATAAGACTGTTGTTTTTTGTGTCAATAAAGTTTAAGATTAACTGATCTAGTTTTCATCCAATTTATGGAAACTTACCTACCAATTGTACGTACAGGGAGGTATTCTGGTGAAAACATTTCTCAAAGTCGGAATTAATTGATATATTATGAAAAATTGGTACTTAAAACTACTTACATTTTCAAAATGTATCAATAGTGATCGAATGTGAGGCGTATCCTTGAATGGCGGTATCCCATACCGGCGGTACGCTAATCAGTGGTAGAAAGGCGGTACGGATAGAAGGTTAACTTTCCTTAGCTTCTCTGATTTTTTAAAAACATTTTCTCGACGAACAGACCCGATTACCGTTATTCCTGAGCCATACCTACTCTTTTGAAAAAATAATTTAAAATATGGACTGAAATACCCCATTGCTGAAAGTAATTATTTTACTTGATAAAAAATCAGTTATTCAAATTTATTTTTCCTTCAATATCTTCTCTGAGTTTTGCTCCTAAGGAACTAGTTATAATAAAAAAAACAAAAGAAGAATGCTCAAGTAAAATTTAAAATTCAAATCAGTTTTCAAATATATTTATCTATTATTAATGATTCACTATCAGTATAATTAGTTCTTTCCATCTAGGTTTTATAACTTTTTTCACCGCTCTCTCTCTTCCTTTTTTAAACAAATCAAGGGACCCGACACTCCGCAGGCTGCGGTCCTGGTCCAGGATATTCTAATCCGGTTGCAAATGGTCTGTTCGGAGAGGCAGTCCTGAACGGTTCGGAGGGGTATGGAGGAGTCCATTCGCCTCTACCCCCTCCTTTTTTCAGTTCCGGTTTGGTTTCGGACTGCCTCTCCGAACAAACCCATAGTTATCTTTGGTTTGATTGTGAATTTTTATTATGAATTCGGAGGTCGACTTCCAATGAAAATTATCTAGGAATGCAAGAGTGAATCATACTGGAGTGGAACGTGTGCTTCATGATCATTCTACATGTTATTATTTCACGATCGTTTCAAAATCATACAAGCTCTCCGCTGTTCTTCAGCATTTTCGTATAAAATCATTTCGTGAGTTGCTCGTGGCTATTAGATCTGAAACTTGTAAGGATCTATCGCCATGTAACTAACACATTTCGGAAATAGGTCTTTCTTTCCCCAAGGGACTTTGACTCGGCACAGGCTTAACAGTTATTCTAATTTTATTTCTGGTTTCAAGCCACAGAGTGTTGGTTCAGTTTTAGATTGACACTTAACTGGATATCTAGTAGCTTAACCTTAACCAATAAAAGTTTGCCTATCTAGTCACTTTAAAAAAATCATGTATGAGTCAGATATTCTAATATTATGTTGACTGTTTTCTTTGCAGGTCCGAAGAGTTGTTGAAGATACAATGAAAAATGTTCATCCAATTTACAACATAAAAGCTCTTATGATAAAAAGAGAGTTAATGAAGGATCCTAACCTAAAAGATGAGAACTGGTCTCGCTTCCTGCCCAATTACAAGAGTAAAACAGCTGCGAGGAAAGCGAAAAAGAAGGAAGTCAAAAAGAAGAAAGAGTACACTCCGTTCCCACCTGCCCAGACGGAAAGCAAAGTGGACAAACTCCTTGCGTCTGGCGAATACTTTATGAAGGAGGACCAGAGGAAGAGACGGCGACACGATGAGAAGCTGACGAAGCAAGAGGAGAAAGAAAAGGAGAGGCAAGAAAAGCGTGCTCTACCGTTCGTACCACCTACCGAAGACGTGCAGGCGAGTTCATCTAAGAAAAAAGACTCTGGTGATGTTGATTTGGCGGCTCTGAAAGCAAAAGTGAAGAAAATGAAGACAAAGTGAGAGCTAGCGAGTAAGAAACATGTGTGAGGGGCTGCAAGCGTAGTTAGAAAACTGGTGGCACTACAGTTCTTGGGATTTGTCTCCGTAAAAATAATGTCCATTCTTAGTTATTTAGTTTCCATATTGGTTCAGCAGGAGGCTTATTTATTGACGAATGAAGGAAAGGGAGAATAGAACGCACAATTAAGTCCTCTGTTCAATTGCAGCCAGTGGATTTTTTCCTGCCCCCCATCCCCCTTATTTTACTTTACTATTGATTCCTTACTGAAAAACATGATACTACTTGAGCCATCTTTGAAGTACTGGAGTACATGCAGGTACAACTTACCCGTGAGTCTAGTCGACTGAGTCAGAACATGTGAGGCAATGACTTCATCCGTTGCCTTTTTTTATGCTGCACGCCATATCATGTTTTTTTCTCCATTTCCATGTTTTCACGCTCCATAAGAGTAAGATAAGGCTGCGGTCCTACACGAACCTGTATCGAAACTTCCTGATGTGCTTACCCACATAATATGTGGAGTCCATATTATGGACTGTAGTCTATATTATGGACGACAAACAAGGACATACACCGAGGATTTGTTGTAGTTTTAACGAACGCTTGTAGTCCCTGTCTGGCGTCAGAAACTTCTGCACTTCTGATTCTATATTTAATTTGAAAATTGTTTTTTTGTCTGGTTTTTTCCTTTTTTTTACAGAAATATAAGTAACCGAGTGTGTTGAACAGTTAGTCTCTTATTTCAAGCTATTCCGTCAGGCATCCTTTCTGGTATGAGTCAAACTGTTATACTAATCTTGATTAGTAAAAATAACAAATCAAACTTCTTCTTTCTTCTTTGTTCTTTTCAAATTGGAACTATTACTCGAAAATGATAATGAGTTTTTTTATGATCACTTTATGATCATTCATCATCATTTTATGATTTATAAGTATCAGAATATATTAGTATATATAGAATATTAGTATATACAGAATATACAGGGTGTCTACAAGATGGGCATAACTTAAGAGTTCGATTCTACAATGTATTTCCTACAAAAAATGTCTGATAGTGAGCATAAAGTAACACCTTTCTACACAATAAAAACATCAATCAGCTTAAAAGTTGATGTTTTTATTGAGTAAAAATGTGTTACTTCATTCTCACTTCCATATTTATGAATAATGCGTTTGTTATTGTCAAAATATGAAGGTTTTCTTCGAAAAATCCACTTTTTAACTGTCAGAATTATTTGGAAGCACAGAGTAATGGAGACAAGTTAACAGAGAAGAAAGCCAACGTTAAAATGGTGTGCAAGCATTTTTGAGTCTGCCTCAGTTGCGCTATCTACTTTCAGCTAGGATTGAGGAACTACTATGGAAGTGGTGGGGAGGGGGAGGCCACACGCTTCATACCGCTTCTTTTCAAATCCTTTCGAATGACCAGAAATTGATAACTTTTCGTTTCATCATCATCGGATTTGCAAAAATTACTTGGAAAAACCAATCGAGGCGAAAGATATTTTCAGAGTTCCTCATGCAATTGTTGTTGACCCTATTGCCTGTAGTTCAAATATTCAATTGACAACTGCCACCCAAAGAAACGTTTGAAACCCAGTGTATTATTGAAAATCGCTCGATTCGTACATATCGCGAATATAACTGAATGTTATCAAATTAATTACTTAGATGCAGCCGGTAACGCTCCATGGAGAAAAATATGTGATAAACAAGGTGACTTGTTGTGATGAGGTTGGGAACAAGTGATCATGAACGCTATCTGTTGCTTTCCGCTATAACTACGTCCTGGAGCTCCACCAATCAGAACGCTTCTCGGGCTCCCACATTCAGCTTTCAGCCCAGTGTTTGGAAGTGTCACCATTGGATTCAGCGTAAAAAATTACGCAGGAAATGATACCAAACTCGTCAAGTCATCTTGACATCGAACACAGCGTAAAACACTGGATTTTCTTGTAAAACACACGTTTTCTTGCTGTCGAACTTAATTTACTCCTCCAATATGGATTTTAAAAGTAGGTAAAAACACAAACGGTGGATACAGCTTTCGTACAAGTACGCAACCACGAGAGACATTTTATGTCTTATGTTTAATAATAAATTGAGAGCTTTCCAATGAGTGGTGAACGATTTTTGTGGGGTGGAAAATGAGGAAGTTAGTTTTCCCTAGGAACGATTGGTTGTACGTGAAAATCATCAGAAATTTCCGCGTAACGCTCCCCTCGTAACGCTCCCCTCATAACGCTCACTGCGTAACGATCCCCGCGTGACGATTTTTCATTTATGTGCCATAGTAAAGACATAAAATGTCAAAAGAAAAATCGATATACAGTTGGGAAGCTGACAATGAGGAATTTCACCATGTCGGAATTTCCTATTTTTGACCCCAAAATCGGATTCAGCACCTCTAAAAACCCCCTAAGGCAAACTTTCAGCCCGAACTTCCTAATTTACGAATAAACAAAACAGTGTAGAAAATACGAATGTTTAAAACAACCGGGAAAATGACGTCATGCTGGAATAGTTCATTTATGGCCGCTTGAAGCGCTGAGATCGAGAAATCCATAGTCCCCAGATGCAAAATTTCATGAAACAGTAAAGTTCAAAATCGAAAAACTGAAGAAAAAAATAGAAAAAGCGAGATGGGGAAAATTAGGTTTCCTCTGTTTTTGTTTGATAACTTTTCTCTTAGAAAACACGATTTCCTCGTCCCAATGGGCAACACTAGGAGGAGATGGCGATCCGAACAGCCCAATCAGCGAGCGTTCCCGCTGCACGTCTGTTTTCCCAGTTAGTTTTGAAATTAAAAATTTTGATTGTCTCCCAAAAATAACAGGAGACTTATTTTCCGAAATCAGCTCGACTTTCATCTATCCCACACCATTAACTATTCAGGAAAAATGCCAACAGAAATCGGTGAAATTTCTCATTTGAACATGTTTTTTCCGAAGAGCGCCCGTCGAAATAGCCAGGTATTCAGAGTGAAAACTTCGATGTAAAAAGAGTCATATTTCAAAAACATTTGAAGTTTGCCATTTGACTTGATTTTTTAGAAAAAGTTTATCGCTAATAGATTTTGGTTTTACACTAGGTTGCTTGGAAATTTAACGCTCTTTCCAACGATATCCTTAAATTTGAATTTACTTGGTAAATAACAGGAGTTATGACAGTTTTAATTCCGTAAGGTCGAAAACGCGAAAAAAAACCTTGAAGTGAGAAAAAAGGTATTTTGAGGGGGTTAAGAAAAAATTGCTAGGAGACATTTTTTGTTGCAAATTAGTTGAAAAATTGATCCCTGAAGTTATGCCCATCTTAAGTGTAGACACCCTGTATAGTGTTCTCCTAGTTTCTTCCTTCTTCTCCTACTGATGTAGTTGCCATACTTCTGATATTAATTCGAAAGAAACTTTTAAATCAAGTTGATACAATCTATCCTCCTCAAAATAATTTGAAAAGAGCCTTAGAGAGTTCTACGAAGAAAATGGACTGTGTTACAATTCCAGGTACCTACATTCTAGATCATGCACAATAAGCATGCGTATCTACTTTCCTTCCTACCTGGTAACCGAAAGTTGCTAGGTAATGCCAATGAGGAACAACCATGGTCCTCACTATTGAACAGTGTGACTGGTGATGAGATGTCCAACGCTAGGAGGTGTTTGTGTACCTCAAATGCATAGAAAATTTTCTCTTGACCCATGTCCGATTCTCAAGTGTAATCGGATAAGTGGGAGAATTGCTAAATATGTTGGCTTGTAGGAGGGGCGGGGGCGTGATTTTTTGACTTAAATTAACCGTAATAAGAATATAATATATTCTTATTACGGTTAATTTAAGTCAAAAAATCACGCCCCCGCCCCTCCTACAAGCCAACATATTTAGCTAGATAATATATTATATTATCTCCTCAACTATTGGTCCTACAGAAAATTGAAAGAAAAACCATTGAAAAGCTCATTATACTTCCTTAAGCAAACGTAACATTTCAAGATTCCCATTCTTTTCTTGTTAGCATAAAACAATCGAGGAGTTTGATTCCAAAAGGTACTATATCCATTTTGGACAAACGTGAGAAAAACGCGAAAAACCAAAGTGACCTGAAAAACGTGCTATAAACCAATGATGTTATTTTTTATATATTTCTAAAATATAATAAATATTATTGGAAGAAAAGGTAAATTAGTTCAAAGTTTAGAATAATTTTGAACGAGATTTGAAATATCAGATTTATGGATATAGTACTTTTTCAATCAAAACGTGGAGTTTAGAGTACTTTTTAAAATCAAACGAAGTGGATATAGTACTTTTTGAAACAAAACGCTTAAGAGACCGCCATTGTGCTGGATATAGTATTTTTGTGAAGAACTACCCCCTGAAACTCTGAGAAAGTGTTTACACAATTTCGATAAAAATGGTCTTTAGCACCTTTTGGAATCAAACTCCTCAATTCCAAACTTTGAAAATTTCTAAATTTCTATTAAAAAATTTGTCTTGGAGCAAACAAATTTATTTTTCCTCTCTAAAATGTGCGAATTTCACAAAAAACTTTTTTATTAAGCTTTCTAACGGTATGAAAAAAACGTCTGCCAATTGGGTGTGGCACATAGCTTCCTCGAATCCATAACCCGATTATATAGATGATCCGATGCATAGTAGTTAATCTCAAAACACCAATCTCTAAGTACCTTTCACTACCCTCATAGGAGACCATCTACACGCTAATCTGGACAATCCTAGAAAATTTCATCAAATTCGGATGAAAAATCAAGTGAGTAGATGTATGTGATTGGATCAAAAAAATACTTAGCCTCGGCTGGGATTCGAACCCGGGACCCCTCTATGCCCAGAGTGGGACCTCGGGACAGTTCTATGCGTTACCTCTGAGCTATTGAGGCCTAGTAATGTAATGAATAGGATTTGAGATTCTCACCATCCCTCTATGAATTAATCCTTCTATGGAGAACCATTCTCTATGATTTTCATAGGGGACCATCTAAACACTACTCCCTGAAAACCTCATTGAAATCGGATGAAAAATGTAGAAGTTATGGCCGTTCCAAGGAAATTCGCGTTTGCGCATGCTCAGTGGCTACTATCAGTCCAAAGGTGGTGATTTTCATAGGGGACCATCTAAATACTAATTTGTAACATCCCTGAAAATTTCATTGAAATCGGATGAAAAACGTGGAAGTTATGGCCGTTACAAGGAATTCACGTTTGCGCATGCGCAGTCGCTTCTATCAGTCCGGGGATGATGATTTTCATAGGGGACCGTCTACACACCAACCCGCACAATCCCTGAAAATTTCATAGAAATCGGACAATAACTTCGTCTAGTTATGCGCGTTACAAGGAATTCATGACAGATAGACAGACACACAGACAAGGAACCAAAATTGTTCAGAAAGGTCTAAAACGCAAAACGTGAGAGAAAATTTTGATTTTGGAGAACTTTTTTTTCATCCTTGAAAAGTGAAAAAGCTTCCGCTACTTTGGTAGACTCGGAAGCAATACTATCGAATTTAGGGAGAAATTTTGTGTTTGAACTCGGAAAAACGTGAAATTTTTGAACTAAATCAACTTGCTGGCTGAGACTCCCCGGGCGGCAACCCCGTAATCCAAGCCAGCTCGTTAATTTCCTTCAAACAATTCGTTTAAAGACGTCTGCCAAGTGGGTGTGCCACATAGCTTCCTCGTATCCATAAAGGCTGGACCCCACATGCCCGAGCCGAGTCCGCACCGTGCGACGTCCGAGTGACGGACGACACACGGATAGGAAGTAATCATGGGAAATCTTACGGGGAAGTCCCCACTCTTCCGCACCGTCTCAAACTACTTTTGTTTAGTTTTGCACGGACGTGCCTCGGATAGCAATGGACCTGGAAAAGTTAATTGAGGAGGTTCGCAATCGCGGAAAAGGATTAATTTCGATTGGAAAAGGATTAATTTGGTTTGGAAAAGGATTAGTTTCGATTGGAAAAAGATTAATTTGGTTTGGAAAAAGATTGATTTCGTTTGTAAAAGGATTAATTTGGTTTGGAAAAGGATTAATTTGACTTGGAAATGCTATATATTACCGCATACAAACATTGATCACATTCTGAAATTGAAATGGAAAATTCTGAAATTGTTTTGGAAAAATCTGAATTGCACTTGGAAAATTTTGTATTTGACTTGGAAAGTTCTGAAATTGAATTGGAAAGTTCTGAAACTGGATTGGACAATTCTGAATATGGTTTGAAAAATTCCGAATTATACTTGGAAATCCTATACATACATTGGATTTCAACTATCGACCTGCGCTCTGATATTGGCCACTGAAAGTTCTAAAATCGTATTCGTGACAACAGCGCACTAATGAAAATGTCATGGAATGCTGGACATCTCAACAACTGAATTTTTGCTAATAATGAGTTAGAGGGTATGAGAGCCAGAGAGGCTGTTCCTGAGCTCCCTAAAATTTGGCACAAAGATGATTGATTGATTGCAATTTGTTTACAATTGAATTTGTTTACAAAACCAGGAAGGGATTATGGCCAAAGTGGCCCTCCTCCACCCCCCCCCCCTGGCAAACATAAGTTATTACATCCTCGATTTCGTTGTAGGTACATCACAAAACAAAGCTTCCGCAACTGTTTTTAAAATTCGCCAACATTACGACTTGAGCTTCAAATCGTGGCTGACCGCGCTCGGTCCTGACTCGGAAATGTGAGGCCTCCCTACTCCGTAACGTACACACGGCCGTGTCGCGGGTCGGGCTCGGTGCGGGCTCGGCTCGGGCATGTGGGGTCCAGCCTTAACCCGATTGTATAGATGATCCGATGCCTAGTAGGTAATCTCAATCTGCACAATCTCTGAATATTGCTGGAAAATGTGGAAGTTATGGCTGTAACAAGGATTTCACGTTTGCGCATGAGCACAAAATACTTTCAATTCGGGGGTGATGATTTCCATAGGGGACCATCTACTCACCAACTCACACAATTCCTGAAAATTTCATCGATATTGGATGAAAAATGGGAAATAAACACAAATTTGTGTCTGTTGATTCAGACACAAATTTTTCCCCTAATTTTGGTTTATTATTTTCAATAATGAACCTTTGGAATCGACCAAGAAAAAAAAATTTTAACACCTCCCAAAATTTGATGGTTTACGTTTCAAGGTACGTAGAATCCAAAAATCGAATAAAAATTTGGCCGTCCGTCCGCCGTACGCGGCACTTTTGCCACTTAGCATTGACCGATTTTGATGAAATTTGGTATGTAGGCTCCATTTGGGGTCTAGTTGTGCCACGAAGATTTTGGTTAGTGTAGGTCACTTCTAAGGGTTCCAAAATCAATTTTGAAATTTTGAAAACGCCCTAACTCAAAAAATGACGAAATAAAGGCATTGTTTTTCCTTCAATTTAAGATTCTATAGAATTTTTAGCATTTTTTGAGACCACCCGGAGCTCTGTAGGACAAACCGTTCGCTCACTACGAGAATTCAAAGTTTGGACGTACGATAAATCAGAAACACGAGTGTGAATCGCAAAAGAGGTCGTTCAAATGTTAGCTGACCGAATTGCGATCGATGTTTTTCTTCACGTTGGGTGGTTGGTGGCTTTGCAGACGAGTGATCTATATAGAAAAATAATAAACCATTGTGTAATAATTTGCACCGTTTTGATTGTTAAATTTTGCTTCCGAGTCTACCAAGGTAGCGGAAACTTTGTTTCCACTTTTCAAGGTTGAAAAAAAATGTTTTTCAAAATCAAAATTTCCACTCGCGTTTTACGTATCAGACCTTTCTGAACAAATTTGGTTCCGTGTCTTCTGTCATCATCCGATATCTGTTATGAATTCCCTGCTACAGCCAAAACGTCTACATTTTTTTCAGAGATTGTGCCGGTTGGCGTGTTGATGGTCCCCTATGAAAATCATCACCCCCGAACTGATAGTAGCTGTTGCGCATGAGCAAACGGGAACTCCTTGCCACAGCCTTAACTTCTACAATTCCTATCTGATTTCGATGACATTTTCAGGGAATATGCGAATTGGCGTGTAGATGGTCCCCGATGAAAAACGTGGTCCCAAAATTGAATGTATTTTATGTGCATTCGTAAACGTGAAATCCTTGTAACAGCCATAATTTCTACATTTTCCAACAATGTAGGGGACTCTACAATTAATGGTTAGTAAAAGGTGCTTAGAGATCAACTACTATGCATCGGATCATCTATACAATCGGGTTATGGATACGAGGAAGCTATGTGCCACACCCACTTCGCAGACTTTATTTTCTTGGTCGATTCCAAAGGTTCATTATTGAAAATAATAAACCAAAATGATGTAAACCGAATTGGGTTGATAATAATGAGAATCAGCAAGATCCAAATTTTTCAAATGTTCCCAGTTGGAGTGAGGAAGGTTGGAGGATGGGATATCCAAGGTAGTTTTATTAATATCGTTTATTTTGAAATTTGCATGTTAGAGTGGAAAAATACATTTGTTTGCTCAAAGTCAAAATTTTCTAAAATTTAGAAACTAATTTTCAAAGTTTAACCCATTTCCGGCCATTGATGAATTTTTGCATCGTCATAATAATGATTTTTTAAATATTGAAATAGTGAAAAATCTTTGTAGAAGAATTTTTTCTCGTTCATGCTGTTCCTAAACTTCTTAAAGCAAAATGTCTTCGATATTCGGGAGCTCAATGCGATTTGGGATTTTTTTTTGTTTTTTTTTTAAAGGAGGCCTTCTGACCGAAAGCATGATTATGGTTGCTCAAATTTGGTCCTGGAAGAGGGAGCTTTCTGGGCCATGAGTCGAAAACAGATTCCGGTTCATGAAAAATAATTTTTAGATTTTATATTGATTTTTAAAAAAATTTTTGACAATGAAATGGATAAATCATATCGATTTGGAAAACTGAGACCTCTGAAATCCTATTGAAATGTAAAATTCATAAAATTTGGAGCATTTTTGCTCTCGATTGGTGAGCAAATGATGCCTTATTTTGGCCGGCATTCTGTAAGATAGTTCATCCTCCTCCCCCCATTACTATGTCATTTCTACCCTCGGCTTGAAATGGGTTGAAATTGTTTTCATGCTTACTTCTATTTTATAATAGTTTCTTTGTTTCAAGGTATATTACGCAGGGTCCGTATTGGTACCTAATTAAAAGAATAAATCCATCAACGTAAGTTAAAGCTAATTATTCCTCAACATTGACCATGTTGATGTGCTGATTGAAATGTTTGGAATCGATTGACTCACTTTAGGTCTCTCCCTCTTAGGTCTCTCCTCTCGCTCTTATTTGTGGAGATTGCCTATCTTCATGTTACATGCGTTTTATCCTCGGAGGAGTGATGTAGATAATTCAGAATGAAAATTTTAACATGAGTAATAACACACCTAGTACCTTATTACGTGTGCTTATTTGAGTCAGACCGAGACATATCGACTTCCTTGGTTTTGTTGGAGGGCGTCTTCGGTTTGTTTTTGAGAGTGGATATACTAAAACCCGTGTCTTAATATCCATGGAGGGAGCGAGGGACCCCATTCAAGCTAGGACCCTCGCAGTGGAAGTCGGGCAGCTGAAAGATCTTCGTCTCACCATGACTCTTCCTGACCCACACGCGTCGACCTTAATTTTCTACGTGAATGGGCAAAAGGTAAGATCCTTACATCACTTCCCTTCCTCGCGATTAATTCATTAGAGTTAATTCCAAATTGTTGTATAGGCTCAATAAATTATAAAGGTGCCAATGATTTAGTTTTGGCTGAAATAATTAAGAACTAAGCGTTGGTTATATAACCGATAACAGCCAGAGGAATCTTCCGAATAGTAGAAACGGTTTTGGAGGTCTCTTCAAACAAAAGTGCTCATCATTATCTACAGTTTGTTGTATTTGATTTCGCATCAAGATTAATGATATTATTCAGTGCCCAGAAAATTTGTATTATTCTTGAACTAGGAATCTCTTAAATTTAAACCTTAAAAAAGAGGTACCTACCTTCTCAAGTTTTTCCTACCTGTCGAAAAAATTATCAGGTTATCTGTAGGGTAGAAAAATGTATAAGAATGTATTTTCAACCTTGTACACTTTTTGAATATTTGATTGCGTAACGAGTAATCCCAAGAATGTGGACTACCTACGTAGATACCTGCTCAAAACATTTCTATATGGAGATTATTAAAATTTCATGTTGTTTTAGGCGGTAAATTAATTTTGTTTAAGAAATAAGACCATTTAATACATTCACTAGTCGTGTAGGTCGAACCGTTGCCGTCGTGGCGGAAACTTGAAATGGTAAAAACCCTCACGACTGGATGGTCTTGCTGGTTGGGTACATTTTGCGCCTTGTTTGAATAAGGTCAATTAAACTGGATTCTATTTTTTTCTATCATGAATCACAGACGATGTGGAAACTGACTTATGTAAAGTATTTATTCATTTCAGGATATTTATAAAACATTTATTCATTTCAGGATACTTTATAAAACATATTTATAAAACATTATTATAAGGAAATGATATTGGTACCTACTAATGTAATTTTCAGGTAGCTGATAAAGATATTGATCCAGAATGGACGCTCATTTACTACTTACGGAAGAAATGTATCCTTGTTTGTCTTTGATATCTAACACATTATTACGAAGTACCTGAATAGTTTACCTACCTAACAAAGAAAGACATTTATTCAGCCCTGGTGACTGATCAAGGTATTTCACTAGTGGTGGAATTGAAAATTCTTTAGGGATGGGAGATGAACCTCCCCCTTCGTCTCCTTCTTGAAGTAAACACGCCCATTAATTATAAAAATGAATTATTTATACCATATCGATACCTTTAAAGCACAAAGGCGCTATGTCCATCCATCTTCCACATTTTTCTATTGCTTCCGAGTCTAGCAAGGTAGCGGAAGCTTTGTTTTCACTTTTCAAGGATGAAAAAAAAGTTCTCCAAAATCAAAATGTTCACTCGCGTTTTGCGTTTTAGACCTTTCTGAACAATTTTGGTTCCGTGTCTGTCTGTCTGTGTGTCTGTCATGTAATCCTTGTAACGGGCATAACTATACGAAGTTATTGTCCGATTTCTATGAAATTATCAGGGATGTTACAGATTAGTATTTAGATGGTCTCCTATGAAAATCACCACCTTCGGACTGATCACCACTGCGCATGCGCAAACGTGAATTTCCTTGTAACGGCCATAACTTCTACATTTTCCATCCGATTTCAATGAAATTTTCAGGGATGTTGTGGATCAGGTTGTAGATGGTCCCCAATGAAGATCATCACCCCCGGACTGATAGTAGCCGCTGCTCATGCGCAAACATGAATTCCTTGTAACAGCCATAACTTCCACATTTTCTATCCGATTTCGATGAAATTTTCAGGGATTACGCGGATTAGGTTGTAGACGGTCCCCAATGAAAATCAAGGCCTTAAAATTTACAGTAGCCTCTGCGCATGCGCTAACGTAAAATCCTTGTAACAGCCATAACACTTACATTTTTCATCTGAATTTAGATGGTTAGCTGGATAGATGGATTAGCGTTTAGATGGTCCCCTATGAGGGTAGTGAAAGGTACTTAGAGATTGGTGTTTTGAGATTAACTACTATGCATCGGATCATCTATATAATCGGGTTATGGATACGAGGAAACTATGTGCCCTACCCACTTGGCAGACTTTTTTTAAAAAAATTCAACAAAACTATTATAGATTTCCTTGACGATTATAAATTGAAAATTTATTGAAGAAATTAGGGAGTTTAGTATGATAAGCCATTATGTTAGGAATTGTGCATTGGTGATAATTTCATTTGCGTTTTTCTCAAAACTTCCGTTTCTGGACATAGCTCCTTTGTGCTTAAGGTATCGAATTATCATCACGTTAAGATTTTTACTGCTATTTCAGCGGAACAGTGGGATGTCTAGAATTAATATTGGATGGTATTTGGTGTAGCTACAGCCTACGTACATAGTAATCAGATACTAATCAGACCAGTTTCACTTTTGGACGGAAGCAAACAATAACGAGGTTACTAGGTAATTGTTATCCACATTACTGTTTAGATCACTTCCCGATTAGTGGATAGGTAGTGAAAAACACGGCAGAGAATAGCTTACGAGCCAACAATTCATTCTATTAGGGGAAGATGGGGAAACAAGAAATGTGATGGGTAACATGATAAAAATATTTGTAGGTAAACACATTATCCTGCCAAAACCATTGTCTTTCCAAAGTCGTGATTTAAAAAAAAAGTGTGTACCTAATACCTAGTTATAGGTGGATGGCCTTGTTCATCGAAAATGAAATTGGTCTAGAGGCCAAGTTCAATGTGTTAGACGCCGCCGTCAGGGCAGTAGTGGGGTATGGAGCTTGAAACCCTGTTGTAGGTCAACCTTGATTGGCTTCCGTCGTAGGTTATTTGGCGAATGTCCTAAGAACCCTCACTATTCCTCTATCTGGAGACTGACAAGTTGCCGGTTTTCGGCTTTCTGAATTTGCTAGTGGATTATACAGGGTTTCCCATGTTGGACCGCAGAACTTTAGGAATCGATTTTACAACTAATTAAACTAAGAAAATATCTCTTAGCAATTTTTTTTAACCTCTTTTTTTTCCAAGATTTTTCAATTTAAAGATTTCTTTCATGTTTTCGACCTCAGGTATGTCTCTAAAACTATCATAACTACCTACCTTAATTTACTCCCAAAATCACGCTTTTCCGCAATACATATTTTCCCCCAAAAGCATTGTAAAATGCTTTATTATACTATTGGAAAGCTGAGATCTTTGCGCAGTTTTTTGTGTCGAGGTACGTGAAAAACCACGCGGACGTAAAACCTCAACAACCAAAAGAAAAGAAACGTCTGCCAAGTGGGTGTGGCACATAGCTTCCTCGTATCCATAACCCGATTGTATAGAGGTCCGATGCATAGTAGTTGATCTCAAAACATCAATTTCCAAACACCTCGAACTACCCTCTTAGAGAACCGTCTACACGTCAACCAGCACAATCTCTGAAAATGTCATCGAATTCAGGTAGAAATGTAGAAAATATGGTTTTTACAAAGAAATTCACGTTTGCGCTTCCGCAAGGGCTATTATCAGTCCCGGGGCGATGATTTTCAAGGCGATCATTTTCACATCTATACGCTAATGTGAGCAATTAACTGAAAATTTAGTCGAAATCGGACTGTAACTTTGGATAATTTTGCCCGTTACAAGGATTTCATGACAACACAGACAGACAGACACGGAACCAACATTGTTCTGAAAGGCCGTAAAACGCGAGTGGAAATTTTGATTCTGGTGAACTTTTTTTTCAACCTTGAAAACTGAAAACAATGCTTCCGCTACCTTGATAGACTCGGAAGCAATAGAATATTTTGCCATTTTCACAAAAATTATTTTGTTTTATTATTAGACAACCACTAACAGTTATTTGTAAGGACTATAAAGATAGAAAATGTCACGTGTTTCCTTGTTTTTACATGTTCACGGCAAGTTAAAATAGTTGTGGTAATTTTAGTGACCTAAGGTCAAAAACACGGAAAAAATCTAAATCGAATCATCAAAACGAACCATAATTGCCGGCAAAAGTGGGAAACCCCGTTTATTCACATTCTGAATTCCCACTTTTCGCCGGCAATTACCTATCGTTCGATTTTGATGATTCCAGCGGCAATCTTTTAGTTTTTCAATTTCCCAAGTAGACGTAGCTAATGAATTTCGAAAAATCTTGAAATGTTCAAATTTAGGTAAATTTCACTCCAATCTCTTTCATTAGAAGTTTGGTAAAGAAATCACGTTTCTTAATTATTGAAATTTGAAAATAATTACGATTATCCAAACATTGATGTGCTTTTCAGTCTGTTTTACTTTTCTTCCTGAAATTTATTCTTGCCTTGCCTAAGTGCACTCCTACGTATATGTTGTTTCTTGAAACACAACAGCAACCGGTCTACCTACACACCCTTCAAATGCATTTCAATTACATTTTTAAAGTCCTGAAGATGCCCACTGAGCGCCTTCCGAACTACCTTGCCGGGAAGTGTGCTGTATTGGGCCAGGGAGTGGGGGATTCTCCATGAGACGCATGGTATCCCACTCATGAATGTAGATAACCTGCTGGACTGGAAAACGCTCATAAATGAAAGCATAAATAAGATAGGCAAAAAAATGATGGCCGATTTTGAGCAAATGGCTTTAAGCTCCCAAAATCATTCCCAATACGTTTCCTTAAGACAAGAAAGAGATATAGTGCTCCTCACAAGCTTTAAACATTTTCAACATTTGAAGTGAATTTTCAAAATTTCAGGGGTGACCTGTTGGCACTGAAAAGTAGGCCTTACTTGACTGAAAATCATCTTTAATAACGTCGATCTTTAATAAATCTTTCTGATTTATCGTAAGTCCAACCTATCAGTATCAGTCAGTCGCCGTTCGTTTTTAGTATTATCCAAATCGAAGGGTCAAAGAGTTAAAAATTTGTAGGTACATTAATTGGACATTTTAAAGGATTTTAGAAATTGAGTAATGCACAGACCTTGGGAATGGAAAAACTGAATTATTGCCGCTGGAATCATCAAAATCGAACAATACGATCGATACAACCGATCGATCGATCGACAACAACAGCAACAATCAATTATTGTTTGATTTTGATGATTCCAGCGGCAATATTTCAGTTTTTCAATTCCCTAGGGGCGTACACTAATGAATTTCTAAAATCCTTTAAAATTTCCAATTTAAGTACAACTTTTTATGTTTTTGCGCCTTCGTTTTGGCTAAATACTAACCCGGAACGAGGAACGAACGGCGACCGACTGAGACTCCCTTATGTTCGGGTTGGGAGCGAACGGTTTGTCCTGCAGAGCTCCGCATGGTCTCAAGAAATTCTAAAAATGCAATACTATCTTAAATTGGTAAAAAAATAATACCTTCATTTCGAGAGTTTTCGAGCTTGGGCACTTTTGAAAATTTCAACCCTTAGAAGAGACCTACATCAACCAAAAGCTTCGGGGCACAACTAGACCCCAAATGGAGCCCACATAGGTACCAAATTTCATCAAAATCGGTCCATGGGAACTAAGGAAAGTGCCGCGTACGGCGGACGGACG
Source organism: Apolygus lucorum (assembly GCA_009739505.2). Taxonomy (NCBI): domain Eukaryota; kingdom Metazoa; phylum Arthropoda; class Insecta; order Hemiptera; family Miridae; genus Apolygus; species Apolygus lucorum. The sequence goes on from CM019179.2 coordinate 43,501,710, forward strand.
GATAATGTTTCATTCGATTTTTGGATTCTACTTAACCTGAAACGTAAACCAACTAATTTTGAGTGGGGTAAAAAAAAATTTTTGGCTGATTCCAAAGGTTCATTATTGAAAATAATAAACCAAAATTGAGCGGTTCAGACCACTTTTAGGTGGTGTTTGAATTTTGTCGAATTGAATAAGTCTTTATTTTCAATCAAGTTTTGATTTCTTCCCAATAAGTGTCCAGAAACACGATCGCGAAGCTCAGTATTGAATTAAAGTTTATGCGCCAAATTGGAAGAGATTTGTACCCAGAAACTGTAATGTGAATCACGGTTGTAGTAGATGAATTGAATACATAAATAACCAAATCCTTGGTGTTTCACGTTTTGTAAATTTCTCCTTCATTTTAGTATAGTTCCAACAAACTAGGCGGTATCTAATGAACATCGTTTGGGCATTCAATAATCATTAACTTTTAGCAGAAATATAGAATACGTTGGAAAATCCCAAGAATTCAGGTCACTTAATATTTTATTATTGTTTTCTGCTACATAATGTTATTTTTTTTTAATTAGTTGAGTAACCAAAAGAAATTTCAGAATGTTTTAAAACGTAGGCATGTGCTGTGATACTTTGTAATCTAAAACTACAGGTTATACCTAGATTTAAAAAATCTTATCAATGAGTCTATTATTACCTTATGTGAACCATGGACTGAGCATTTCGATAAATGTTGTTTTACAATATTTTAAATCAATAACTAGGGTCCCTATCAGGGATCTACGATCATATTACGAGTAATAATATGTGTCATTATTATCATTTACCATCTTTCATAATTTACTGTCTAACCATTACCTACCTTTTGTTTGTGCTATTGCATAAAACTTTTCCTTAAGCTGTGGTAAAGTAAAGCTGACCGGGACAAAGCTCGGTTGCTCGGAAGGAGGTTGCGGCGCCTGCACTGTGATGCTTTCAAAATTTGACAAGAACACCAACAGACCCATGTATCCTTTTATGATTTCAATTTGAATTAGATATGTAAGTAAATTTCTGTTTGGTAGTGTGTTCCTAGTAGGTACCCTCTTCGTACTAGTGTACCACTAGGTATACGTACCGAGCAGGTGCCCAATTAATACCAAATTTACCTGTGGTTTAGAAAAAACCTGGAATCTTCCACTAAGTCCCACATTTCTATTTGTTGACATTATTATCAGGACAGGTAGTTTTGTGCCACATACTTCAAAGACCATTCAAATTTTCGATATAATAGATCTGAATCTCTCGAGATCTAACATGGACCATTGCTGCTACGATGGCTGTTTCCTTCACGCATTTCAGAGCCCGAACTGTGCTCGTTCTCATGGTCACCCAAAAAGTTAAGACAGTAAATATTTTCCTGCAAGTACTCGTAATATTACAATCGCTAACCTACCAACATAATGATTTATTTCTTATTTTCTTTAATAAACTTGACATCAATGAAATATTGTTGGTTTTGATGATTTTTTTTGGAAATGTGTTAGGTGAGAATTGCAACTGCGAGTAATTAAGTTCGTAGTTTGAGTAAAGCAGTGAGTGATTTTGTGATTTTACTTTTATCAATCATACGTGTCCGTGTTTGATAATTGAGTATTAGAACTGCGAACAGGATGCCAAAAACCAAGGAGAGGAAGTCAAAAGATTACGGAAATCCAACTCGTAAGGTGTAACAGCGGAACCAATCCGTGAGTTGAAATCGAAGGCCATAGTTCATAACTTCAAAAATTCATTGCATGATGATGATGTGGATCGTTGGGCACATCACGTCAGTAGGTTCGAAGTATGAATATGTAAGTAATTATGTAGCTTGACGAAATTGACGGGAAGCGGTGATAACTGAACTCGTTCCATTTGGTTTTTAGGACGTCCCACAGTAAGATTTGGGAGTCCTTATTTATTTATTTGAAACAATAACGGCATTAACTGCCAATTACAATATTTAAATTAGTTAAGTTTACAGTATATGATGGAATATGTAATAAGTTGGATGGAATATGTAATATGGAGTATGTTGGACGGTATTATGCATTTTTATAAGAATAGGTAGGTCGGTCCGTGAAGTCTTGGAAGCTGTAGAGGTGGTGCTTACTGCGTTGTGCGGGGATGAAGGAGAGCCCTGAGGCGGAAGAGCGAGTCGGCATAGAAGTTTATAAAGTTCCAGAATGCTTTGATATCTGACCCAATCGCACTCTGCACAAACTCCATGTATCCCGCGTAATCCCGACGAGAAAAAATGCAGCATTTTTTACGGAGTTCAGAAAATTCGGTGTAGTCCTCCCTCGATCCAGTTTGTTTCCAGCGTGCATGGGCGAAAATCCAGCGAGATTCGAGTATAGAGAGAGGTTGATAGCTAGGTAGGTAAATGCTTGCTAAGATTAATTTTAATTCTGGTAGTGTAATAAAGAGGTGCTCGGCTGAGTCCTCGGACATCCATTTGAATGATTTAATAGTTTTTGCCACCGCAACGAGTACCCCGCCACCTAAGGTCTTTGACGGGTTATTAGCTGGTGAACGATCAGCCCTGTACACAATGTAGTTATTCAATCCAAGTTCAGATGTGTTCACGTTTCCGGAAAGCCAGGTTTCAGTAAGTATAATTATGTCGCTAGATATATGTGGTGCATGGTGACGAATAGAAGAAAGTTTGGTGTTCATACCCCACACATTTTGATAAAACCGGGTCAGGGACGCTCTTGTGGCTGTTTGGGATTGCCGTTTTTTGACTGTTGAGATGGAAATTGGTTCGTTGACAATGTGACGATTCTAGGAACACCAGAGACGTATCGAATTGTCAAATTGTTCTCCCCTGCTTCCATTCTACTCTTGAAGGTATTTCGCAATTTGCTGAGGTACGCCTGTTGTGTCGGAGTGTTATCAGACGAAACCGAAAGCAAGCGAGGTTGAGTAGCGCGGTTTGTCGCCAAAACATTGGTCGCAGTGGAAGGGGAATCGAAAATTACCTTGAGAGGACGAACCTTGTCTTGATTGACCCTTCCAATCCTGAAAAATCTATCCACCAATCCGGAGAACTCAGGTTTAAGCTTACTCAAAGCCTCTTCAATTGCCGAAGATCGTCCCCTGCTGCCCCCACCGCGTCCGCCGTCGCCGATTCTGCAATATCGAAGAGGATTAGGTTCGAAGCACGCCTCCGCCTCTCCTCGATCTCCGCCATCGAGTCCTCGACATTCTATGGGCACTCCCGTGATCCACTTGGGTCAGATCCAGCCGATTCCAAAACATTCAAGCGCTCGTTAACAGCTGCATATTTGCAACACGTTAACAGCAGCTTATGCGATTGATCTGGGGTAAAATTGGACAACACTCAACAGAAAAATAATAACCACACAATAATCTGTTTAATACCATTCTGAATACAAATCCGCGGAAAAAACCCATAGGTGTATGTCTGTGTGTCTGTGTGTGTGACAAAATCTTGTGTAGTCCCAGGCCTTAGTTTTCAACAGATTTTCGTGGTTCTTTTTTTTTGACGAGGAAAAACTATCTAGTTGTGCACTACGTCGCCAGAATTTCGAATTTTGCCTTTTAGGGGGATAATATTCACGAAATATTCAATTTTTCAATATTTTGCTTCCTTTATAGCTAACTAATTGTACCCAAGCGTTGAAATTGAGGATAAATTCTCATTATAGCTCTGGATTTTCATGAATTATTTTCTATACCACCATGGAACTAATAGTGGTGCCACCATGGTGGCAGGACACCATAAACCGGATATTTCGTTTTTTTTTGTGTTTCACCTTGAATACGGATGTGAACTTCGACGGACTGTCTAGAAAAACTAATAGATGAAAGTTCAAGATTTATGCCAGACTGGCACCATTGGCGCATTGTCGTGGAGGAGGGGGGGGGGAGGTGAACTCGAATTCGCATCTTGGGTGTCGTAGATCTTGGATTTTAAAATGCTGTTCAAATTCGAGGCTCCGATGCCGCTAGAAATGTTATGGTGGATAAGGGTGGGGGGGGGGGGAGACCACTATTTCTTGCCTAAAATACTAAATAAATTACAGTGAGTGAAACAGTTTTATTGCTTACTAACTGGTTTACATTTAACTTCTGTAGACCCTAATCAAAATTTCGATGGATCGTTTCCGTCCTAAGGATGTTGAGTACGTTCTCCATAACTAGTTACGAGTGATGTAACGAATCTATGAGAAATCTACGTGTATATTCGCATAAAGGAGAGCATTTGCCTTGAGGAACAGAAGCTAAGTTGAGATCACTTGTGTAGGCATGGGACTTTCGAGTCTCTCTAGAAATGAGACGACGGTACCAGTTAGAGATTGGAATTAAGTCTTCCGAGTGACAGACAGTATCGATTAGTATTGCAATTATCCTCTGTACGTCTAATGATTCTGTATTACAAGTTTAACTATTTTTTTGTGAAAGTGCTAATTTCTTAAAAATTATCCTAGAGTGTAATCCTTGACTCATAGTTGTCAGTCATATGGCTGTAAACGCTTGTTTGACTCCGCTGGCATCTGTACACGGGTTGGCAGTGACAACTGTCGAGGGTATAGGAAGCGTCATCAAAGGGAAACTTCATCCCGTTCAAGAGAAAATTGCCGCAGCTCACGGCTCACAGTGCGGCTTCTGCACTCCAGGAATCGTCATGTCCATGTACACCTTGGTCAGGAGCCATTCCGGGAAGCCGTCATGGGAACAGATGATGGAGGCATTTCAAGGTAGGTACATTTTCAGCAGAGATGAACAGGATAACCACGAAGTCAGGTCGGCAATGTCTGGCCTGTATTATAGGACTTCAAGAATTGAAATTCAAAATAGAGCAACTATTTGAACTGAGATTGGGTTGATATTTTTGTATTACCCCTCTTCCTTATGAATTAGAGTTCATTGGGTATCTAGGTATCATGGGTGTTGGAGGGCTTAAACATGGTACGTGCTGTAACAATACAGGAACAAACATTAATTAATTTACGTAATTTGTTAATTCTTGCATAATCATTATGCGCATAGTTGAGTTTTATTGGATAGTATGAAAATATAGGCTTTAACGAACGATAAAGAAGTTATAACTACATAATAGGAAGAGTACAGAAAGACTTACATTCCTTCCAAAGAACCAAAAAATAAATAGCTGAGAGTAATAGGATATTACACCCATACATCACATGTATCTAATAGTTTACAGAAAATCAAACAGACAGACGGTCTTAGGGACAAACAAGGTCATAAATATTTGGAGTATAATATTTAGAAAGAAAAATAATAATAGTAGTGTACGAATGTAGTATTCAGAGTGTTCAAGAATGCTTATTGGTCCTTTCAGGTAATCTGTGTAGATGCACAGGCTATAGACCGATTCTCGATGGCTACAGACAATTCACCGACGAGTCTATATCGGAGAACGGCTCAATAAATGGACACAACGGGAATGGATCAGGTATGTATGGGGTACAATGATGATTACTTAAATGACCCAGAGCAGACAAAAATTAAAGTGAACCCGTATTTGAAAGAAAAGTATTTAAATTCAAAAAAAATAAATTTAATAAATTTAATAAATAAATAAATAAATAAATAAATTTAATAAATTTAAATAAGTAGGGCTGGGATCGATATGCTCGATAAAATCTCCAGATATGCTCGAAAACTATGTGTTTTATGCTCGATAGATATGTTCGAAAAACCCATTAAATGCGGTTAAATATGAAGAATATGCTCGAAAAACACTGTTAAAAACTATAGAAAGGAAAGTGAAACGAAAAATCAATAACTTATCTTTATATTTGAGCTTTATTTTATAATTGTACGTGATACACTGCTGTACTCAATTATTAAGTGTATATACGTATATATATATGAGAAGTTTTCTTATAAAAGATACAGTTTAAAAGTTAATTTACACAATGATCATAGAATTATGCGAGTCAATGAAGTAAATATACATTGGTCTGTACAACAAGAATTTTTTCTATATTTTCCGTTGTCAATGATTTTCTCAAATCAGTCAATAAACGTTTCAATGACGAGAAAGGTCTTTCGACGTCAACTGACACGAGAGGTAAATACTTCAATGATGCTGTTTCTTGTGCAGAGTAGTTCAGAAAATCATCTGACGTTGCGGACTCGTCACGCAGCATCCTCTCCAAGTCCAACGCTTCTAAATTGTTTAAACGAGAATGCGGAATACCTACGGCAATCGTGCATGAATTTATACCTTTTCATACTCTGAAGAAACGTAGTTTTTACGTAGGGTCGACTGATAGGCAACTCTCTCCCTGCAAAGTCCTTGAAGAGAGCTCTAATCTCAGCATGTTCGACCTTGTAGAGGGGTATGTTTGCGCTTAAGAACGCCCTACAAACTATAGACGAGAACTCGTCGTGCTATTGCTGATTCTGATTGAACAAAGGTTGTATCAGTGCCTGTTTCTTCGATTTCCTGTTTTTAAATTCCTCGACTTTTGCTGAGTGCCCACTTGTGGCTTTATGTTGGGAAAATTGAAAACCCTTCGAAATGTTGATCTGAAAATAAATAGGTAAATACGCATAAGTGAGAAAAAATACATTGAATGAACAAAAATATAACATTGTGGACTATGAAATTATTTTCAAATATTGCACTAGAAATACGAGCACCCCCTCAACGATCCCATGAAAAACCAGCAAATCCAAATGTCCATTTCCGCCTCGGAAATGTAAAATCTGAGGATATAACGGGTCTGCACTCCGAATTCTTAGATTTCTCTCTTCTTACCTAGTAGGTAGGTACCGTATGCTACAAATACGGCTTAATTGAAATTTCAACTGTTTGACCCGTGAATATTTAAGAACGTACATGTGAAAATGTCAAAATCAAAAAGAACTTACCTCTTTTTCGCACATTTTGCAGAAAAGAATTTTCCCACCAGTGGAAAACGAGTCAGGGTCTTCCTTCGCACATCTTCGGAGTAAAACACTCAACGGTTCCTTAACTTTAGGCATCGCGGACTTCGAAATCACAAGAACTCGATAGATAGGTACGGAAACGATTACGAACTGAGAGTAGAATGCAGAAACTTCACTTGACCATCCACATTTATACCATCACTAGGATCGAATCTTCTCCCACTTCATGGGAAATCCACCTAAACAAATTGGTTCCCAAAATAGGCACACCTCTAAAATCCCTTACAACCTCCTTTCAAAGTGAAAGGATGCTTGGGGCTTTGACAGCTTATCTGACGAGTCGCACTCTAATCCGGAAGAAGAAAAACAAACTATTTAGACGAAAACCACAAGAATGTGCATTTATATGCTTCTATTCTGAAAACCGCGGTTTTATGCATTTATATGCTCGATAAATTTAAATTATGTTGGTTCCAGAGAGGTGAAAATACCACCAAAAGGCTTCTTTCAGTGTGTACTATTCAGGAAAAAAATACGCAAATATGCTCGGATCCCAGCCCTAGTGATAAGAAACCGATTGACCAAACTATCGACTGTCAAATAGTTACTTGAAAACACTGACAAAAACGTTAGCTGAGCTGTTGAATTGGGTCCTCCAAACTCTTCTTGAGCAATTTTGGTTCCTTGACTGACTGACATGCAAAATCAGTTTTTCGGGCAATCACGTACGGAAATATTGTATGATTTTAATAGAATTTTCAACAAGCATGAAATTAATGGATTTGAAACAAGCGTCTTTTTTACTTCCATTGTCGAAACAATAATAAAGAAGGCAGAGATGTATGTTACTTTGTAGCATACCTAGTACCTACTAAGTACCTAGAATACCTACATGTAGTAGGTGCCTATCTTAAAGGTCCACTAATCGTTTTCTTGTTTTCAGAATTGGGCAGCGGCCTCAAACAAACTCCAGAATGTGCTATGGGCAAAGATTGTTGCCGCAATGGCAAATCAAATCAGATCAATCAGAGTCTGGAAAGAAAGGAGACTAGAAAGATAAATGGCGACGTGGGACAACTTGCCGACGGACCTTGCCAAGAGATCATATTTCCACCCGAGCTGGCGGTAAACCGCAATAGATTTGGTTAAGTTACATTCACACAGGTTTCTGATTGAAATCGGATCTGCTGTTGCTTATGTTTCCGCTGGTTATCCAGTAGGTCATTGTTTCGAGTTGATAATGGAACCCACATTACCTACCATGAAACGAGGTAACTTTGCTCCAAAAAATATTTTTGTTGATTTTCGACGTCATTAGAGAAAAAATCGGAAACTCGTGTTTCTGATTTATCGTAAGTCCGACCCTTAAGTTATCGTAGGGAGCTAACGGTAGGTCCTACAGAGCTCTGGATGGTCTCATTCGATTCTAAAAATTCACTACTATTTTAAATTGAAGACAAAACAATTCCTTAATATGGAGCTATAGCGTTTTGATCATTTCAACCCTTAGAAGTGACCTATATCAACCTAAAGCTTCGGGACACAACTAGACCCCAAATGGAGCCCATATACTAAATTTCATCAAAATCGGTTCGGCAGACGGACGGCCAAATTTTTATTCGATTTTCGTATTCTACGTACCTTGAAACGTAAAACATCAAATTTGAGGGGAGGTTAAACATTTTTTTTCTTGATTGATTCCAATGATTGAAGATGATGAACCAAAATTAGGGTAGCTCCTCTCATCCAGAAGAAGATTTTGAACTTCCTCTCTTCCTTCATGAAAAAGATTATTTCACCCATTTTATAGCTGTCACATTTAGTTCCAGTTTCAGATGAAGTTCTAAGTACTTCAATAGTCTTGAAATAACATCCTAATAAAAGGTCCTATTTTCGAGTGTTACACAATTCCCCAACTTCATCATGATGGCTGAAACTCACGAATAATGTTCTTAATGAAACTGCTCATCGGTTAGAGGTAAACTTGATGTTTTAAAACCATTCTAGCCATACGGTGCTCGTGTCCATTTGAGGTGCCTCGAACCTTTTGGTTATTTGTCTGTCACTTCTAAGGGGCGAAAAATCAGGGTTAAAATTTTCAAAACACCTCAGATCGACAAATTTTAATTTCAGAGGTAAGTAAGGGTTTTCTATCAATTTGAAATAGTGTAGAATTTTTGGAACCGAATGAGACCACTCAAAGCTCTGTAGGATGCTTGAAAATGATGATGCTTGAAGATATATGCATCCCAGCTATTGAAAATAATAAAGAAAAACTTACAAAATAATTCACGACCAATAACTTTAAAAAAATATAACCCCCTCCTCCCTTTTACCATTTTTGCATTTAACTGTTTTGGTTTATTATTTTCAATAATGAACCTTTGGAATCGACCAAAACACCTAAACACCCTAAACACCTAATTTTTTAACACCCCCTCAAAATTTGATGGTTTACGTTTCAAGGTACGTAGAATCCAAAAATCGAATAAAAATTTGGCCGTCCGTCCGCCGTACGCCGTACGCGGCACTTTTGCCACTTAGCATTGACCGATTTTGATGAAATTTGGTACGTAGGCTCCATTTGGGGTCTAGTTGTGCCCCGAAGATTTTGGTTGATGTAGGTCACTTCTAAGGGTTCCAAAATCAATTTTGAAATTTTGAAAACGCCCTAACTCAAAAAATTTTGATGTAAAGGTATTTTTTCCTTCAATTTAGGATTCTACAGAATTTTTAGAATTTTTTGAGACCACCCGGAGCTCTGTAGGACAAACCGTTCGCTCACTACGAGAATTTAAAGTTTGGACGTACGATAAATCAGAAACACGAGTGTGAATCGCAAAAGAGGCCTAATCTCCGTTCAAATTAAAGCTGACCGAAATGCGATCGATGTTTTTCTTCATGTTGGATGGTCTGCAGACGAGTGATCTATATAAAAATAATAAACCGTTGTGTAATGCACTGTCTTTAGTCAATTTTCAATTGTCTTTAGTAGCACTGTCATATTTTGATCGATTTATATGTTTTTACCGTAATGTTTCTATTTTAAATTCTCTCGGCTATCGACATTCAAATTTTAAATGGTACTATTAAAATTCAAGTCTTCGAATTTAAAAATTCGAATATTTGGTGCCCAAACAAGACAATTGTTGCAATACGCATCAAAATCGACTCCGGCTCCCTAAAATAATGTTATAAGAAACACGATTGTGAATCTGATGGAGGTAGACCAAATTTCCGTTCGAAGAACCAACTTTCGTAATGAAATCCCCCAAAACTCTCAGATAACGATGTTATCGCTGGTATTGATCGTTTCTGTCAAAATAATCTTGATTATTAACCTTGCCCGATAATTTTTTTGTTAGGTACAGGTATTAATGGGAAAACCGTGTTCTTTACCGATGGGTGATTTATACAGACAAGTAATAAACCGTTGAGTAATCATTTGCAGCGTTTTGTATTGGCTCAATAATGCTTAGGTTGTCTCTGTCCATATAGATCTCCCGAGTGTACGACGAAGAAGACCTGATATTCAAAGGTTCGAGAGTAACATGGTACAGACCAACACAGCTCAACGAACTTATGAAATTGAAATCCACATTTCCAACCGCTAAAATCGTCAACGGGAATACTGAAATAGGTAACGCTTTTTGAGAACTTACTATTTCGGCGCACATATGTTTACATACCTACACCTTGAACATGTCCGAACCAACTTAAAGTTACTTAGTTGTTTTGTGGAACAATGAATATGTATTAATTTGAATACCAACTAACTTTTGTTCATAGGGATCGAAGTGAAATTCAAGAACTGTTTATACCCGATTCAGATCGCTCCTAGTCAGATCGAGGAGTTGAATGAATTATCGGTCGTGAGTTTACAGAACGGTCTCGTGTCCCGTTGTCTCAAAGTTGGTGCTTCGGTTACCATTTCGCAAATGGAGGACGCTATGAAGGAGCTGGTAAAATCTGAACCTGGTAAGTAGGTACCTCCGATTTTTTCAGGAATATAGCAATACAGTCGGACCCCCACATTCGCGGGGGGTCGGGACCGTGAAAATGCCGCGAATGTTGAATCCGCGGATGTTGAGTCTATTAACCTGTGTTGAAAAGGCGGTTCGGGACCACAGAAACCGAAGAATACGAAGAAGCAACGTGTAATAAAGTAAACTCTTTAAATGTAATAAAGTAAACTCTTTGTAAATACATAAAAAACCTCAATCAATAAAACTCTTCAATTTATTTTGGAAAAGTAAGAGGTAATTCTTTTCTGTTGGGGCTCCAACCGTCAAAGTTGTTTGGAGATCGCGGTATTGAAGGGAGGCCAAGCGAATTTGGTCGCGAAACTGATCTGGGTCTTCGTCAATGGCTATGTTAATAGCCTCTTCTAAATTTGATAGCAAGTTGTTCACCGTCTGTAGAAAGAAAGACGAAAAAATTTAGAAGGAAATTTAAAAAAAGATTAAGTTTCCTGACAAATTTGCATAAAATTAAATTTCTTGGAACGATTGCAAAAAGAAGAAATTCTTACCTGGAGGTTCATTTTCTTTTTCGGCTCCTCTTCATCCAATTCCGCATGCTCATCTTGATCAATCAGCTCGATAAGCTGTTCCTCAGTCAGTCCCTCAGTAGGGTCATCCGTCATTTCTTGAATGTCTTCTGCGGTCAAGTCAAAGAAACCCTCCTTCCCAATGGCATGGGCAACGTTTATAGCTGCATCTATCGCTTCTGTTGTAGAATGACAATCTTCTACGTCAGCAAGGAGGTGGGGTAGCAACTTCTTCCAACAAGCGCTAAGGGTAGGTTTCCGGATTTCGCCAACGGATGCTGCTATGTCATAAACACACTTAAGCATGTCGTACTCTTTCCAGCATGCTGCGACAGCGGTTTCAGGGTTTTTTTCAATCGCCGACAGGATTCGCTCAAATGCTCTCCGGCTGAAATAGACTTTGAATGTTGAAATGATCCCTTGGTCCATCGGCTGGATCAGGGAAGTGGTGTTCGGGGGCAAGAATTTAACTGTGACATGTGTAGAAATTGATCACTATCACCCCAGTCTACGGTACCTCCGATTTTTTCAGGAATATAGCAATATGTACGTATTTTTCGAACAAAAATAGGCAACAAGGAAAGCGTCCTTAGTTCAATTTCAATCCTTGATTGAAGGACATAGCTGTATTATTTTTACTGAAGGAGAGGAGATTGAAAACAAATGAGGCTCCAGCAAGACTCGAACCCACTGCTACTAGGTACTAATGACTAATAGTAGAGCTCCCTGGGATTAATCTGATCAAGCGAATGGTATATTTTAGTACCTAAATTTTGCCAAGAGTGCCTACACAAGAATCATGTCCCATGAAGAATTTTTGGATTTCGATAACGAGAAAAGCATATCAGCTACAGCAATAAGGGTTTTAATAGTGCCATAAAATTATCATATTAAAATAATTATTATTAAGTATTACTAATGTTGGAACTTATCCCAACGGTCTTTAACTTTTCCTTATGTTGAAATAAGGTACTAGCTTTAAATTCAAACTGTTAAGAGAGGAGAGGAGAGTCAGTGTTCCCTAGGACGGATCCTAGCCCAACAGACTCGGGAGAAAAGATTGTATTGGAGATGAGGAGAGTCAGTGTTCCCTAGGACGGATCCTAGCCCATCAGACTCGGGAAAAGATAGTTGTAGGAAGAGATGGAGATGAGTGCAACTAGTAAATTGTTGTTCCCTGATACTCGTATCAGCCCAGACAATTTACTAGTTGTTAGCTTGAAGGAAAGAGTGGAAAGGTTGTTCCCTGATACTCGTATCAGCCCAGACCTTTACACAGCTTGAGATTCAAGTTTTAAGAGGAGAACCTAATACTGACCAAATAAATTTAGCGAATTTGATAGCTAATATTTTAGGCAAGGTTTTTAGGTTTAGAAATGACAACTCAGAGTTTAGCAGTTATTCCCTCACTAGAGCTTCCACCTATCTGGCGTTCGGCTTGAGCCGTCGGCTATTTAAGAGGGGCCCCTTCTCCTTCTCGTCATCCCCAAAACAAAGGGGAAGCTGAGGAGGGTAGTTGACCCCTATTCCTGGGAAATTCCCGCCTAAGTGTGCTGCTCTGAGAGGGTTGTTTATTAATAACATTAAGGAATAATTATAAGGTAAAAAGGTGGTTCCCACAACTAAATTTTTTAATCTAATTAATTAATTTCACAGAGACGGACACCAGAACATTTAGAGAAATTCTGAAAATGTTGAAGTTCTTCGCTGGGAGACAAATTCGCAACGTGGGAGTAAGTTATTTAAGCAGAAAACAGTTATTGTTATAAACAGGTTCTTGAGGTTCAGTCAGAGAAATAAAACAAATGGTTTAGGCCGGCGTTTCGGTTTATTTATATACCATCTTCAGGGCTATAAAGAACAATGAACCAGAGTGGTTTAGACATTCAGCAGCATCGTTCTTACGTGGATCAATTGAACATAACATTGTAAATACAGAGAAAACAGTTATTTTAACCAAAATAAATATTCTTCTTTGGATAACAGTTATAAAATAATATTTCTCAATGTTATTGTTTAACTGTTTAGCTCTTATATGAACTAGCCAGAAACCCTCATCGCTCGTCCCATCCCCTCTTAACATACGACCATGTAGATTGGAATTGCCAATTGTATCTTTGGGGATATGTTTCAGCCAGTTATTTTCTGTCAGGGATTTTCTACTGACTACCTCCGAAAACCAATAAATGCAAGATATTATAATAGATGAACCAATTCCAACGCGTTGGGTATAAGTGATTATGGTGGTATCCGTTATGAGGCTCTCAGGATATTATGATACTTTCCTAAATAAATGCGCTCAACAAAGTGACGAGTGGAATTGTTTTATGCGGTAGGAAGGTGCCTAATTAATAAATGTATCAAATTTCACCACTTATTGGTTGGAATTACACGTTCCAATCCTCATCCATAGGGAATCCACTTTCAGACGATATTTCTCGATTATAACCATTTTACAATGAAATTTTAGTTTTTCCCAAAGCAAATTTAGTTGCTCTGAAATCAAATTTCCTACACCATCAGTTTTTGGTTATTCAACAAAGATACTTTAGAATCAGATAGGCACAATATTAACCATCCCCCAAAGTTTCGTTTTTGCATTTCATGTACGTAACTATTACGAATAATTTCCTTGATAGTTTATAGTATGCTTACTAAGAACTCCACGACCATGTTTTCTTAGAACTCTCGAGTGAAATTATTTTCTTGTGATATTCTGTAAGTATTTTGTTTTTGTGTAGACGATATCTGGGAACATAATGACCGGCAGCCCGATTTCCGATCTAAATCCAGTACTAATGGCTTTCTCAGCGACAGTGGAATTGATGAGTAAAGGTACGTAAATTAGCTCTTGGTTTCCCGTTTTAGAACGTACATTTTTGTATATGTAGTCAATGACGATGAGACAGTTGATTTTAATTTTGAATTTGTTTCAAATATTATTATTATTGTTTTGAAGTATCTTATTATAAACGTAATTGTTATGACTTAGACTATAATTGTTGTTTTTATGTTGTGTCGTACGGCAACCCAGTATGGGCAGCTCGCCAATTTTATTATAATAAAGTGGTTGTTCTCTCTCCGAAATTGTAAAACTTAGGGCTTTCGTTAGACACTTATATATACTCTCATAAACCAATATCCGCTCAACTTTGTATTATTTATGTAGATGCTGGCCGAAGATTCGTGTCCATAGACCAGAACTTTTGGACAGGCTACCGGAAGAACATTGTCAGACCTGAAGAGGTTCTTGTGGCTGTTTATATCCCGTTCTCAAAACCTGTGAGTTGACATGGATAACGATAACTTATGCCTACTCGATTCGGTGTGCCTTGAACAGTTGGAGTTGCATGCATTACCCAGATTATTCAGGGATCATTATGTGAATACATGTTAGATCGTCCAATTTTCATGGCCCTCAAAAGAACCCAATGGTACAAGTCCCTATATGTTTTTGTGCGGGATACAAAAGTGGAATTTTGGTTCAGAAACAAAGTTGGCTGTATAGCATTACTGACTAATGCCAAATAAATAAATATTATTTTAAAAGAAATTTCCTAAAGACCTTGGTAGAAACAGGTTTCAGATGAATGATTTTTAATTATGTTCATCGTATGCCGAAAGCACGGTTCTCGTAAAATTGCAAGAATCACCAACATAATCAACATACTTACTCATACTTTAGCTTCTTCACTATCGAAATAGTGACTTGTATTTATGCAGCAGGTCAACAAAAAGTGGATCGCAAATGGATGATGCTTCATAATTGTTTATTATTAGTTACTCTCACTACAAATGGTGTCCAATTAGGCATTGAGAATAATCATTATCAGACCAAGACTAAATCATTACATTAATACATCTCAGAATGAACCATGTTCTATCGACTTTCCTCACACCCTGTTTTGCCAAGTGTCATTATATTTGGTAATCAAGTATCCAAGTACCTAGGTACCTGATTGTTCAAAATTCGATAAAAATATAAAAACTTCAGTCGACAATATTCGCTCTCTAAGTATACCTGCCTTATCAGACCTTCTATAACAACTAATATGGCCTTGAATTATGCAAAAAATACAAAAAATACGGCGAGTATAAGAATCTTGTACCTAATTTGTTAGACGCAACAAGTCACATTCATAACCATAGTTGTATAATGCCAGCAGAGAAATCGTTGTATTATTACATCGACCATTTTAGCTTTGTTTGGAAAATATCGCTATGAATACAAGAATACATTTTTTTTATCAAAGCTTCCCCATGGTAACATTAGTAAATTCTATAGATTCTTGGAATGAATCCATTTTCTATCATCATGACCTACCAGTATCATCAGTACCCTGTTTTTCCCCTGATTTAAATTTAAAAACATCAGTCGATAATATTCGCTCTCTAAGTATACCTGCCTTATGAGACCTTCTATAGCAACTAATATGGCCTTGAATTACGCAGAAAAAAAAAAACAAAAATACGGCGAGTATATGAATATCTTGTACCTAATTTGCTAAATACGAGTCACATACTTGTATGTGCTAGCAGAGTAATTACATGCAAGAAGCACATATTCATACAGGAATATGATGGAGTAGTAATGTAAATATTAATACATCATAAATACGTATAAATCATAATACGTCACTCAAAACCTTCTGTTGGTGGAAGAGTGACTTAGTTGATCGTGGACAACATCAGTTACATGTTGTCTTCCTTGTTGTGTACAAACTTGACGAGCCACTTCCTTAATCAAGTTCGGATGTTCTTTCAAAGACATCCACTTTTCCATACGTGCTATTACCTCTATCTTCTCCGCTATAAACTTAAGGGCCGCTAATTTTAAATCTTGCAGTCCTATGATTTCAGAGGCAATATATATATCCAAAGCGTTCTCAACACTGAGAGCATCCGTCAAAACAAACGAACAGAAACGAACGATATAGTTCATTTGGAGATAGTGTGCCGCTTTCAACAAGGGTAAATCTACTATTGATGGAGATGGTACAGACCCTTCGTACATGTAGTGCTTCAGTGTACGGAAATCGTCACTGGATATTTCATCATCATTTAGTGCATGCTGCTTAAGCCGCAAGTTTTCATCAAACAACTTCGATAAAAACGGGCTATGAGCTGCCAGAACGATTCTATGCGCTGGATAGTTGTCTTTTCCAACACGTATTTCAACGTCAGTGAAACGTTTTTCTGCTCTAGTAAATCTCAAAAAAGGGTGAGCTAACGCGGAATGCACATAATCTTGACCCTTCATCGCCACTGTCAAACTGAACTGATTAGGTGGGATCAAGTCGGAGTAGTCGTGAATAACTTCGATACACCTGGGTTCATTTTGTGGAAAACATTTAGTACATAAGATTCTCTCCGAGACCGCAGCTTGGTCTTTGGTTTTCATTGTTATGATTATTACCAATGGGAACGAACGTAATATAGGTGTTAAAACGGTCGACCTGATCTCTAGGGTGCGGGCGTTTCCTCCCATTCTTGTACTTTTCTGTAGATCAACTTTTATATCTACGAACTCATCACGGTCAATCAATACTGTTAGTATCGAAGTATAGTTAATCAAACCCTTGTCTAAATCGACTTTCCATGTCACTTCACCGGCGGTGTGAGTGAAACTCGTCCCCTGTGTTTCCCTGGGGCTGGGGTAGGGCAAACCCATTAGGAGGATTTCTCCCAATAACTTTAAATTGTCTTCAAGTTGCTTCCAACCCTTGCTGACTATAACAGCGTCAATATTCGTGCGTATGTGATTGGCCACGTTTCTCTTCAGTGATTGACGGTCGTAATTCTTGGCTAAGATCAGACAATCAACGGCGTTACGCGATGACAAAGTAACAAGGAGATGATCGTCACACAATTCCATTAGTTTCTCCATCTCGTATGCGTGCCCCAGTTTTAACAAAGTAAAAGCGCTCGACCCCCAATCTATGATATCCCCGTGGTACATGAAGTAGAGAAACTTTTTCAATGTTTCTGCATCAACGTCTATTGGTGTACTCCGTATAGGTCCTCGATCGCTATGCTCCAAATCATTTTCGATTTTAATCACAATTTTATATGGTTCTTGGTCCCATTTAAGGGCACTTTCGAGCTCGGACCGTAGAATGGCACTAGATGCGGCTAGCACGATACTGTGAGCGCGAAGTTCGACGCATCCTGACGCATTCCTGACTCTGACGTTAGCGAAATTGTAGTTCTCCCAAAAGTCTGAGAAAGATTGGACTCCTCTTTGAGCCATACTAGTTATTAACCTTACTTTTTCGGCAGTATAAAGCGGAGCTGCTACGTTCGACCAGTTAGAGTTGGCCCCTATGAGATCTGGAGTTCGAATCTCGTTGGAGAATGAAATTCCACCAGTCCTAGGAAAACAGAAGATGGTGTCAATGCCTCCTTGAAAGCTAAAAATTATACAAACACGATTACAGCAAAGTTAGGTTTTGGAGAACCTCAAGGGTGGTATTTTCCAATTTGACTGGAATTTTTCAAAATGGCGGGAGTAAATTTTGTTGCTTTTAGTCAAAAATTGATATTTTGTCATCCTTTTGAGGCGATTTTATATGGACTAAATTTCATGAATTGCAATAAAGTGAGTAATATCCAGCACCCTTGCCCCTTAATCTTCATCAAATCATTTCAGTTTAGATGAGTCTCACAATGCCCAAAGACAGTATAAGGTTAGCACTTTGGAAAAATTGTAATTTTTCACCAAAAAACAAGAATTATGGGCATGATATCACAAAAACTTAGTTCAATTTGAAAACGCTGCAACACAAAGGTTCATTATTAAATAATGAACAAATTTTGAATGACAAATTTTGTCTATACAGGGTGTCTACAAAACAGCTGTAAGGAATTCTAGGGGTCGATTCTGCAACTAATTTCCAACAAAAAGTGTCGACTTTTTTCACTTTTAAGTTTTTTTCGTGTTTTCGACCTTACACCATTAAAACGGTCATAACTCTCTTAAATTACACTCAAAAATTAAAAATAAGGATACCGTTGGGAAGAGCGTCAAATTTCCTATCTCCCTGATACCAAATAACAAATTTTCAGTTGAATTACCAGAGGACTAAAGCAACTTAAAAAGTGAACTTAGTAAATTTTCGAAAAATTCCCGTTTTTCAACGCCCATAAATCTCCAAATATTACCAGGTAAAGTTCTGTTGCCGGAAAGCCTAAAAACTGCGCCAGAATCTCAGCTTTCCAATGGTATAATCAAAACATATTCTACAACCGTATTTAGGACAGAAATTCGTGTTTGAACGCGGAAAAACGTGCATTTTGGTTTATTATTTTCAATAATGAACCTTTGGAATCGACTAAGAAAAAAAATTTTAACACCCCCTCAAAATTTGATGGTTTACGTTTCAAGGTACGTAGAATCCAAAAATCGAATAAAAATTTGGCCGTCCGTCCGCCGTACGCCGTACGCGGCACTTTTGCCACTTAGCATTGACTGATTTTGATGAAATTAGGTATGTAGGCTCCATTGGGGTCTAGTTGTGCCCCGAAGCTTTTGGTTGATGTAGGTCACTTCTAAGGGTTCTAAAATCAAATTTGAAATTTTGAAAACGCCCTAACTCAAAAAATTTCGATATGAAGGTAATGTTTTTCCTTCAATTTAAGATTCTATAGAATTTTTTGAGACCACGCGGAGCTCTGTAGGACAAACCGTTCGCTCCCTACGAAAATTTAAGGGTTTGTATTGAAATATATATATATCAAAACACGAGTGTGAATCGCAAAAGAGGCCTAATCTCCGTTCAAATTAGAGCTGACCAAAATGCGATCAATGGTTGGTGATTTTGATTAAAAATAAAAAAAATTTTTTTCTTTTTTTTTTCTTCATATTGGATGGTTGGTGATTTTGTAGACGAGTGATCTATATAGAAAAATAATAAACCATTGTGTAATAATTTGCAGCGTTTTTCAACGAAATCGGCGCTCTGGCTTCCTGTTTCCGGGGGCCCCGCGGTCTACTGCGGCGCCGACCCACCCACTGCTGTCGTCCGACCCCTCAAATCGACCAGGCGGAGCGCCGATTTCGTTGAAAAAATGCACGTTTTTCCGCGTTCAAACACGAATTTCTCCCCTAAATACGGTTGTAGAATATGATGCTACATCAACCAAAAGGTTCGGGGCACAACGACCCCAAATGGAGCCAAATGGAACACTGATTCCTGAAACACGAATTTCTCTGTCAAAAACTGCTCTAAAATAATGGTTTAATAATAGACCGATTTAAAGCGATAAAGCGAGGATGTTTTTACTGTGGAGCTCATTCATTTTTTAGCAGGCAAAACACCATTGAAAATTGTTAAAGAAGCAGGATATTGACAAAATTCAAGTTCAGGCTAAAACATGCATGTTACGTGTCGGGAGAAAAGTTTGTGGAACGACAATAGAAGGCAATTTAGCGCTTTTTCTTTAGTTTATTTTCTTTATTGATAGAGTTATGACCATTTTAGTGACATAAGCGAAAAAATTTTACTGTAAAAACGTTTGTAGTCGGATTTGTAGTGGAGTAAAAAAAGTCTGCCAAGTAGGTGTGGCACATAGCTTCCTCGTATCCATAACCCGATTGTATAGATGATCCGATGCTTAGTAGTTAATCTCAAAACATCAATCTCTAAGTACCTTCCACTACCCTCATAGGGGACCATCTACACGCCAATCTGAAAAATCCTACAAAATTCATCGAATTCGGATGAAAAATGCAAGTGTTATGGCTGTTACGAGGATTTTACATTAGCCCATGCGCAGAGGCTGCTGTCAATTTTAAGGCCTTGATTTTTATTGGGGACCATCTACAAACTAATCCGCATAATCCCTGCAAATTTGTAGCAAAATATTGTAGGACAAAAGCTGTTGCAAATTAGTTGCAGAAACTACCCCTGAAGTTTTGCTGTTCCTTAACCTAATGGTCCCTATACAGGGTGTAACGGTTAAGGTCGTACCACCGGCCAGGGTTCGATTCTACAACTAATTTGTGACTTTTTTTGTCTCCTGACTTTTTTTCTTAACCCCCCGGACTTTTTTCACTTTTTTTCACTTTTAAGATTTTTTTCGTATTTTCGACCTTACGCCATTAAAACAGCCATAACACCCTTGTTTTTCAGTCAAAATTCAAATGTAATATTATCGTTGGAAAGAGCATTACATTCTCTATCTCCCTAGTGTTTAGTAAAACTTTTGAAGAAGACTAAGACGTTGAAAAATGAGCCCGAATAGTAAAACCTCGAAAATCTTGGAAATTTTTCGTTTTTTCAAACGTTTGTAACACTAACTGGAGGCGTAGCCTCCAAAAACGTGTTTTCAAGGGAATGAAACCGGCTGACTATGCTGTTCATGTTTATATCCGATATCAATAACATACTTAAACCAATCTCATTTTCTGTATGAGTGGGATAAGCCTTTCAAGTAGATGGAAGACACAATTATTATTGAAGGAAGGATTCAATAGTTACAATTGAAATCCGGTGAGCGAAATGACATAAATCCCATTTGTTAGTGACGCGTACAGAACACAAAACATGAACAGCATAGTCAGCACATACCCTGCACAATGTTAAGTGGGGAAATTGCCGCGTACGGCGGACGGACGGCCAAATTTTTATTCGATTTTTGGATTCTACGTACCTTGAAACGTAAGCCAACAAATGTTGAGGGGGTGTTAAAAAAATTTTTTTCTTGGTCGATTCCATAGGTTCATTATTGAAAATAATAAACCAAAATTGGCATACAAATTAACAGAAATTAAGACAATTTCCGAAAAGTGAATTGGACAAGATAATATCTTATCTTATTATGAGTCATATTACTCATATTATGAGTGACTGCTTTTTTGATAAGTCTTGTGTCCTTCATTGACTCAGTGAGACAAAGTACGAAAAGATGGCTACCTAACTCATTTTAGGGTAAAAATGTCGATTTTCGCGAAAAACGTCGATTTTTACTGGAAGATCCGGTTTTTGGCACGGGAACGAGGATTTTACACCATCAGTCCACTATAAACAACTTTATGACCATACCGTTGGAAAGCTAAGATTTTGGGTCAACTTTTGGGTTTACAGTGAGAACTTAACCGGCAGTTTCAGTTAGTGTTACAAACGTTTGAATAAACGAAAAATTTCCGAGATTTTCGAGATTTTACTATTCGGGCTCATTTCTCAACGTCTTAGTCTTCTTTAAAAAGTTTTATTAAACACTAGGGAGATATAGAATGTAACGCTCTTTCCAACGATAATATTACATTTGAATTTTGACTGAAAAACAAGGGAGTTATGGCTGTTTTAATGGCGTAAGGTCGAAAATACGAAAAAAATCTTAAAAGTGAAAAAGTTCGATTTTAAGGGGGTTAAGAAAAAAAAGTCACGATACAAAAAAAGTCACAAATTAGTTGTAAAATCGAACCCTGGCCGGTGGTACAACCTTAACGGTTACACCCTTCATACCAGGCCATCCATATCATCCCGTTTTGGTTCAATTTGAAGGACAATGTACGTTTTGAGCCGCCTACAATGTTGTTCACTCAATTTCGAAACATTGAACTGTATGGGTATGGTGGTGATTTCTTGGTGGATCCTTGTATTGATACACAAACTCACAAGGTACCTATTGAAGTGTTGATGAATCGTCAACTCTTGCACCTCTGAGAACTCACACTTGACTGAGTAGTGGGATGTTGTCCAGTCTGTTTGTATACCAATTCCCTGCTTCATGCACTCCTCCCGCCGAGACGCACGTCGGTCAGAGCAAGGCCACCATCGCAGATCAATATTCCCCTATTTTGAAGCGTAGTTCAGCAGGATTAAAAAATGTTTGCCGAGTGGGTGTGACTCAAAGTTTCCTATCCATAACACAATAAATTGTATAGATGATGCGGTATCTAATGGAGTATCAAAACTTCAATCTCAAAGTACCTGCCACTACCCTCCAAATTTGATGATCGCATGACGATGAAATTTATAGGGAAACTTCCAGAACTTGATCTACACAATATCTGGAAATGTAATTGAATTTGGATGGCAACCGTGTAAGTTATGCTTGTAACAAGGATTGTAGGTATGTGCCTGCACAGAGGCTGTTTTCTATCTGGGAGCGATGAATTGGATTGGGGACCACCTACTCCTCGCACTATCCCTGAAAATGTCATCAAAATAGAACAGCAACTTCATACAGGTTTGGAAGTTTCAAAGGATTTGCGGACACACAGCCTGACAGATAGACAGACACAAAACCCAAAGTGTTTAGGAAGGTCTAAAACGTGAAACGCGAATGAAAATTTTGATTTTGGAGGACTTCGTTTTATCCTTTGAAAAGTGTAAACCATGCTTCCGCAACCTTGGTGTACTCGGAACGTGAAACGCGAATGGAAATTTTGATTTTGGAGGACTTCGTTTTATCCTTTGAAAATTGAAAACAATGCTTCCGCAACCTTGGTATACTCGGAAGCAATATACCTATCCATACATGAAATAAACTTAATTTTCTTAGCACTTTTGGTGCACGATGTCACAAATGATATGTAATATAATTCCCGACCACAGAGAAACGGAAACAAATTAATTGTACGCAACTATCGAGACAAGTTACTGTGTTGGAAATTGGTTTTCTCGAATTGATTAACTTACTCCTTGCTTCCTGAATTCCTTCGATCTGGACCTTCTTTGTCACTTTTGCTGATTTTTATGGTTAATCTTGTCATCCTCCACTACTCGTTGTATGCTGTCGAACATCTCTCCTATTTCTTCCTTGACCAACTCGATTTCAGGATCCATTTCAGTGGTCAGGAACCACTGTTATCGGCGACGAATTACAATCTTTTCGTACCTACTCACTACTTTATACGATAACTTTTGTACTTTTCTGAGGCCTATCTACTTCACTGTGAGGTAAGATTACATTATTTTGATTGGTTTGGAACGAGGTTTTGTACTTTTCAATTATACTCCTCTTCAATTGTTTTTCCATACTTTTGTTGTATTCCTTCAAAATCATCCTGTCTTCAATTCTCTTAACCTGTTGATGTCGGTAGAGGTCCTTCGATATCTATGCTGATTCATTCAAATGACTGGGTGTTTTTTTAACTAAAGGAGAGTTCACCTCATGATTTTGGCGTTATTCATCTCTTCTTCTCGATTGTTTAATGATTCCTTTCACTTGTTGATAATGTACATGAAAAAAACTCGATAGATTCTTCTGTGGAAAGCGTAGCCGCTTTGTTAAAGTCCAAGGCATCTGTTTCAACCTGCAGAGGGACAACATCTTTAATCGTTCTAATGACTGCTTCTGAAATATCCATCTTTAAGCTTCAAAATATTTTACAGCTTTTGAAGAAAGAAGAAATGATTCGCATTAAACTAGAGGTTGTAGTTTTACAGAAAGTTAGAAATACTCTTGGAGTAGTTGGGATCATCCTCAAGACTCGCTGCTCCTGGCTTGATGATGTGAATGCTGTTTGACGGGTAGTGTGGTACTCGGCCTTATTTATATTGTCCACACTCTCAAAAGTGTGTATTGCCCTACGATAACAGCGGACAATCATTTCCTAGTTATGAGAAATTGAGGATTATAGTTCTTTTAATGTACCTCTCTGGGATTTTATTAGTCTAAATTACATCATCAAGTGTCCGAAAATTAATGTTGAAATTTCCTGTTTTCCAAGACGCAAGTGCTTTTCGTGATAATATTGCCAATATTAATTCAAATACTACTTCAAATTTTGTAGGATTGAAACTTCTAATTTTCAAATTAATGTTGCAGGATCAGTACTTCAAATGTTACAAGCAATCGAGACGGAGAGAGGACGATATTGCGATTGTGAACGCAGCTTACAGCATCTCCATTGCCGACGGCAAAATCAAGGATCTGAAAATGTCTTATGGAGGAATGGCACCAACTTCCAAACTAGCTCTCCACACCTCAACACGCTTGGTAGGACTGTACGTTGAAATTAACAATGGTAGATAATATATTAGACGAATCCCAGGTTTATCAAACTTTAGTATTGCCACGAGGGTACCAGGCGGTGAGAAAGATTGGAATGGAGTTTCTAAAGGCAGACCCGGAAGACTTGCTGTTAGGCTATGGTAGAATAATGCGCAAACGGTTATTCCTTTGAACAACAATTTCACAGTTTCTAGCAGTCCAAGATCGCTCAAATTTGAATGGATTTTGGACTGGAGTTTAATATTATTGACAATGAATTACATTTCATTTGGATCGGTAGGAGCTACAGTGTTCGAAAAAAAAGAAAATCATCAAATTCTTTGTCCCAGGCGAAAATATATGAAAAAAGTATTCAATACTGGCGATATTTCGGGCATAATGTACATAGACCTCTAGATGGTCCTCTATGAATTTTATTCCCGTAGCACCAAAAGTACCGTTTGTACATACCATAACGATCTTGATTTTCCTAAAACATATATTTCTCTTTAAGTTTTTTCTAATTGTCGAAGAAGAAGAAGAAGAAGAAATTGGTTTATTATATACTCCGTTTACAATACATTCCATAATTAAATACTATAAACAGCCGCATGGTTGTCTGCCGGAGTTAGAGTAGGTATATGTAATGAAGAAAAATTAACTAGGTACCCACCAAACATAAAAATGTATAAAGGAAAATATCTTTCTGGTCTGAATTTAGGAATTAAATTCTCCTACTAGAAAGGATCTATATTTCCAGGCAGAGCGATAATAGCTTGTGATATTGTTCCATCCTGGAACCCCATTCAGGTCGCAAAGGGCATCCTCTTGCGATATTGTGGATTGACCGAAAGCCTTTTTCCGGAACTCCTTAAGAATCGGGCACACGCATTTGAAGTGGTAAACATCCTCGCGAGCCCTTAAGTTACAGAGAGAACACTCATCTCTAGAATTCGTACCTTAAGGTTTAGCATTTGAGTTGATAACCTCAGCCCTCAACTTGAATAGCCATCGGGCCGCATACAAAGGGACTTCAGCAGTTCTTATTGATATCAGAAATAATGTTCCTCATCAACGGTTGAAAAATTATTGAATTGATCATTAAATGTATTGAATTGATCATTGAATGATCAATATTGTCATTTTTGAATCAACAGGATCTATGTGAGTCCACATTGTTCTTTTGGTTTATTATTTTCAATAATGAACGTTTGGAATCGACCAAGAAAAAAAAATTTTAACACACCCTCAAAATTTGATGGTTTACGTTTCAAGGTACGTAGAATGCAAAAATCGAATAAAAATTTGGCCGTCCGTCCGCCATCCGCCGTACGCGGCACTTTTGCCACTTAGCATTGACCGATTTTGATGAAATTTGGTATGTAGTCTTCATTTTGGGTCTAGTTGTGCCCCCAAGATTTTGGTTGATGTAGGTCACTTCTAAGGGTTCCAAAATCAATTTTGAAATTTTGAAAACGCCCTAACTCAAAAAATTTTGATATAAAGGTATTTTTTCCTTCAATTTAAGATTCTATAGAATTTTTAGAATTTTTTGAGACCACCCGGAGCTCTGTAGGTTGCTCCGTTCGCTCACTACGAGAATTTAAAGTTTTGACGCACGATAAGTCAGAAACACGAGTGTGAATCGCAAAAGAGGCCTAATCTCCGTTCAAATTAAAGCTGACCGAAATGCGATCGATGTTTTTCTTTATGTTGGATGGTTGGTGGCTTTGCAGACGAGTGATCTACGAGTATATAGAAAAATAAAAAATAATAAACCATTGTGTAATAATTTGCAGCGTTTTTGAGGTAGCTGTATGCTCACCCAACTTGGTGGACGTTTTTCTCTGTTCGGCTCATTAGGAACCCCCTCCACCACTATTTGTGGGCAACTAACTGAAATGATAAACTAAAACCTACAATCTCTCACGAATGTGACGAATATGACGTTCAATTGTCAGGATTGAAGATTTATGAATAATTATTTATGAGAGACAGCGCTGAGTTTGTGTTTGAATTCATCAGCGGATGCAGTCTCTATGAAGACGAGGAATACATAATAATTAACATGCATCTAACCACGATACAACTCTTTAGTCACATTGCAGTCTGCATCTATATGATTCAAGATAAGCTCACGAGTGCTTTGTTTGTCCTTGAGAATGAGTTGCGCTCACAAATTGGTTCTTAACAACAAATTTTTAACTCCCGTCGTCCGCTAGTAGCTAGACGATGATTGATCTGCCCCTAGTCGACTTGTTAGGTTACTTCGCAACGAATACGACATAAGGCGGTTACTAAGTGAAGGTATTTTCATTATAGTATTTTGCTTGTTTTACTTCACACACTTTCTTTAGATTTTACGAAAAAAATTCCTAACTTTTTTGATCGTCCAGTCTTTTATGCGATTCATCTCACGGATGAGTAACTAACTGTTAGTCTTACACTCACAGAAATATGCATCTATCAGCTGACACCGCTGGTGAGGAAAGAAGCAACTTAGATTGGGGTGTTTGAGTTTCTTATTTCGATTTCAAGTAGAATGTGGGATTGGCCAGCTTTAGATCGGGGAACCATGATTGCGGCCTTCGACCAAAAAAGGTTGGCTGCTTCTGTTGTGTACAATGAGACGTTGCTAGAAATAGCTTCTATCACGATGAAGTAAGAGGGTTCAGGATAATTATAGGAGGCTTATATAACTGCAGTTTACATTTATTGAAATGGTTATGACTTTTTGCTGTAGGGTTTCCCAACATTTGTCGGTTTCCAAAATAACATCACAATTTTCTTTCTTTAAAAATAATTCCTTTATTGGCTCATACATTTTGCAGTTATGCCATTAGAGTTTTAAACAATTATGGTATGATCTTCTTCTGATAGTTATTTTCAAAAGTCATTATAGGACCATAATTTATTACAACTGGTGATTTGTTTACTACTAATGCTGTCAAAATAGATTTTTCGGAGAAAGTGAGGATTGTTTAGACCAAACAGAACATTTAACCATTTTTTATCGCAAAATGGCACATGTTTATACATTTTTTTCGGATGACATGCTGATCTTTATCCGAATTGTATTCGTAACCAAAAAACGCTGCAAATCATTGCTCAAAGGTTTATTATTTTCCGTATAGATCACCCTTCTGTATAGATCACTGGTTCTCCATCAATAGCACCTACCACCATCTGTATTCTCCCTTGACCTTCCCTCTCAAATTTCAGCTTCCTGCGTTCAATAGGATTGAATATGGCTTCGGAGCTCACTCAGCTGATCAGTGATCTGAAGAGTGAAGAAGATCTCCTCGAATGCTGGAGACGCCTGGAAGAGCACTTCCATTCAATAGGAGTAAAAATGGTTTTGGAGCTCACTCAGCTGATCAGTGATCTGGAGAGTGAAGAAGATCTCCTCGAATGCCGGAGACGCCTGGAAGAGCACTTCCATTCAATAGGATTGAAAATGGCTTCGGAGCTCACTCAGCTGATCAGTGATCTGAGGAGTGAAGAAGATCTCCTCGAATGCTGGAGACGCCTGGAAGAGCACTTCCATTCAATAGGATTGAAAATGGCTTCGGAGCTCACTCAGCTGATCAGTGATCTCAAGAGTGAAGAAGCCTTTGAGCAATGATTTGCAGCGTTTTTTACCCACCAACATTTTTTTTTACCTTCCAACTTTTTTGGTTTATTATTTTCAATAATAAGCCTTTGGAATCGAGCAAGAAAAAAAAAATTTTAACCCCCCCTCAAAATTTGATGTTTTACGTTTCAAGGTACGTAGAATACGAAAATCGAATAAAAAAATTTCCGTCCGTCCGCCGTACGCCATACGCCGTACGCCGTACGCGGCACTTTCCTTAGTTACCATGGACCGATTTCGATGAAATTTGGTATATGGGCTCCATTTGGGGTCTAGTTGTGCCGCGAAGCTTTTGGTTGATGTAGGTCACTTCTAAGGGGTGGAAATTAAGGGTTGAAATTTCCAAGAGTGCCCTTGCTCGAAAACTCTCGAAATAAAGGTATCGTTTTTTCACTAATTTTAAATAGTACTGAATTTTTAAAAATTTTTGAGACCACCCGGAGCTCTGTAGGGCAAACCGTTCGGTCCCTACGAGTACTTGAAGGTTTTCCTTCGATAAAACAGAATCATGAGTGTGAATCGCAAAAGAGGTCTAATCTCCGTTGAAATTTTTTCTGACTAAAATGCGATCGCTGTTCATTTCTTCGATTTGTATACAGTTTTGCCTTCTGCGTAACCAGTAATGAAATTTCCATAATCAAAAGTCAATGGAGAATACTGAAGGCGCCTGAGTGGTCACTGATCAGCTGAGTGAGCTCTAAGGCCATTTCCTCTCCTGTTGAACGCAGGAACCTGAAATTTGAGAGGGCAGGTCAATTGAGAATGCTGAAGGCACCTGAGTGGTCACTGATCAGCTGAGTGAGCTCCAAGGTCATTTCCTCTCCTGTTGAACGCAGGAACCTGAAATTTGAGAGGGCGGGTCAAAGGAGAATGCTGAAGGCACCTGAGTGGTCACTGATCAGCTGAGTGAGCTCCAAGGCCATTTTCTCTCCTGTTGAACGCAGGAACCTGAAATTTGAGAGGGCGGGTCAAAGGAGAATGCTGATGGCGCCTGAGTGGTCACTGATCAGCTGAGTGAGCTCCAAGGCCATTTTATCTCCTGTTGAACGCAGGAACCTGAAATTTGAGAGGGCGGGTCAATAGAGAATGCTGAAGGCGCCTGAGTGGTCACTGATCAGCTGAGTGAGCTCCAAGGCCATTCCCTCTCCTGTTGAACGCAGGAAGCTGAAATTTTAGAGGGCGGGTCAATGGAGAATGCTGAAGGTGCCTGAGTGGTCACTGATCAGCTGAGTCAGCTCCAAGGCCATTTCCTCTCCTGTTGAACGCAGGAACCTGAAATTTGAGAGGGAAGGTCAAGGGAGAATGCTGAAGGCGCCTGAGTGGTCACTGATCAGCTGAGTGAGCTCCAAGGCCATTTCCTCTCCTGTTGAACGCAGGAACCTGAAATTTGAGAGGCAGGGTCAAAGGAGAATGCTGAAGGCGCCTGAGTGGTCACTGATCAGCTGAGTGAGCTCCAAGGCCATTTTCTCTCCTGGTGAACGCAGAAAGCTGAAATTTTAGAGGGAAGGTCAAGGGAGAAGGTGGTGGTAGGTGCTATTGATGGAGAACCAGTGATCTATACAGAAGGGTGATCTGTACAGAAAATAATAAACCTTTGAGCAATGATTTGCAGCGTTTTTTACCTACCAGCTAGGTACTACCTACCACACCATACTGGCTTCACACCTTCATAATCAAGTTTATTAGAAAGAACTAAACGCTTCACACTCGATTGGAAAAATAGAAAGCTTCTTACGGAAATTTGATTACTGGTTACGCAGAAGGCAAAACTGTATACAAATCGAAGAAATGAACAGCGATCGCATTTTAGTCCGATAAAATTTGAATGGAGATTAGACCTCTTTTGCGATTCACACTCATGATTCTGTTTTATCGAAGGAAAACCTTCAAGTACTCGTAGGGACCGAACGGTTTGTCCTACAGAGCTCCGGGTGGTCTCAAAAATTTTTAAAAATTCAATACTATTTAAAATTGGTGAAAAAACGATACCTTTATTTCGAGAGTTTTCGAGCTAGGGCACTCTTGAAAATTTCAACCCTTAATTTTCACCCCTTAGAAGTGACCTACATCAACCAAAAGCTTCGCGGCACAACTAGACCCCAAATGGAGCCCATATACCAAATTTGAACCAAATCGGTCCAGTGTTGCTAAGAAAAGTGCCGCGTACGGCGTACGGCGTACGGCGGACGGACGGAAATTTTTTTATTCGATTTTCGTATTCTACGTACCTTGAAACGTAAAACATCAAATTTTGAGGGGGGGTTAAAATTTTTTTTTTCTTGCTCGATTCCAAAGGCTTATTATTGAAAATAATAAACCAATATGAGTTTGACCAAAAAAATACTGTTTTGACCTCACAAAAATCCTTATTTATACTTTTAAAATATTAAATAAAATAGAATTCTAAACATTTGGATTGAATTGGGAGTGTAACTAACTATTTGATTCAGCGAGGAAAACGATAGGCAAGTACCTAACCCCTCTAGTCGTGGTCATTCATCTAAATCTTGAAACAGTCGCTTTAAGGCAGGGGTTCCCAAACTTTTTTGTACCACGCCCCCCTCTGGTCATCTGGAGACCCCCCACGCCCCCCTCTGGTTATTTGGAGACCCCCCACGCCCCCCTACACATATCAGCTTTCCATTTGTAATACCCTATTTCCACGGTACCGTACATACCAACTCCTACTTGTACAAGTATGTGCCTACTTGATACAGTGAGTAGGTAGATTTTTCGATCACTGTTGAATGCGGTAACGCAGAATGGAAAGATTCAATAATTGTACGTATGGTGAAAATTAAAACAATTATTACATGAAAAACGAATATAATTACTGACACAAAATTTCACATTGTAACACAGATACATTTTCAATTTAAGGAAGGTGAAACTTAGAAAGACTTTATTTCAAAAATATGAGGAAATTATTTTTGTAATTTTTTTAAATTTATTTCATTTGGGTGTCACGCCCCCCCTGGACTTTCTCCACGCCCCCCCAGGGGGGCGCGCCCCCCAGTTTGGGAACCACTGCTTTAAGGTATTAATTTCGAATCCATACTTTCGCTTCACAATGAAGTTTCTTTTATAGAAATAAACGCTTCACACTCAATTCGAGTTGTGGGTTGGAAAAACAGTGGTGGAAAAAGTTGTGGTTTATATTCGATTTTTGGATTCTACGAACCTTGAAAGAAACGTAAACCAATAAATTTTGAGGGGGGAGGGGGGTTAAAATGTTTTCTTTCTTGGTTGATTCCAATGTTTCATTATTGAAAATAATAAAGAAAAATTTGAATACTGGTTGCCAAGGCCGCAAAACTCAGTACAACTCAAAGAAACGGACAACGACGGTAAAATTTGAACGGAGATTTGGCCTCTTTTGCGGTTCACACTCGTGTTTCTGATTTATCGTAAGTCCGACCCTTAAGTTATCGTAGGGAGCTAACGGTTGGTTCTACAGAGCTCTGGGTGGTCTCATTCGATTCTAAAAATTCCCTACTATTTTAAATTGAAGAAAAAACAATACCTTAATATGGAGCTAGAGCGTTTTGATAATTTCAACCCTTAAAAGTGACCTACATCAACCTAAAGCTTCGGCACACAACTAGACCCCAAATGGAGCCCATATACTAAATTTCATCAAAATCTTTACGGCGGACGGACGGCCAAATTTTTATTCGATTTTTGGATTTTACGTACCTTGAAACATAAACCAACAAATTTTGAGGAGGTTAAAAACTTCCTTTTCTTGGTCGATTCCAAAGGTTAATTATTGAAAATAATAAACCAAAATAAGAAAGATCTATAAACCCACCTGGAAAGCGAGCTGACATGCTGGTAGATACATACCTAATAATATTGTTGTTATTCATATTCATCTTTAGTTGTTAAGATTTTAATTTCTGTAATTCGTTGACTTAAGAATATTCCCTTATCAGTCCTGTAGACTACAATACTCTGGAGTTGGGGTACGAGTGTCTATGTGAAGAATTCCCGTTGGCCCCCGATGCTCCTGGAGGAATGGTGACGTACCGTCGAGCACTACTTCTCAGGTATGATTTGTTTTTCCTCAAACAATCACTGTTTAAATAATTATGAAAAAGTGTGATCTCAAGGATGATTGGTACAGAAATTATGGCTTTCTGGCTCAAACAGCTACTTTTACTTTCATGCTTCGTGTTAATGCTTCCATTGCTTCGTACCTGCAACTAAAATTTCCTCATATCCTCATTAAGGGACTTAAACTAGAATTATACAATAGTAAAAATATACACATGTAAGGCTTTAATGTTTACCTTCATTTTTACTTCACAAATGGCTTTACACTTCACGTAACAAACTTATCATACTATTAATCAACAACTGTCCGAGTAACGTTCTATCTTCCTCACGTTTCTGTCAACATCTTCTTCAGCTCCTGTCCGATCAAAGCCAATCACTTATCTACACTGGGAATAACCAAAGCTACAAGAAGGGACCAAGAGTCTCTATATATAAATTTCTGCAAAATGTACTTTAGCCATAAACTCTCAAATCATAACAAAAAACCACTAGTGATTCGTACAGGGGTATGAAAAAAAAACAATACCAAAAACGTAGGTACCTACACATTGGAGTCATCATCCATGCCATCCATCAAACTGTCATGTGCTGAGTCTATCACCTCTACAAGTCACGGGCTCTTACAAAACAAATCCCCTTCCAGAGGTTTTGTGTCAGTGATTTTTTAAATATTGACTGGTTGCTCCTTGCAACCAAAAGTAATTTATTATAGGTTCCTTAGGTTAATTTTTGTTAGAATAAGGCTTGAGAAAGGGGCCATCGTAAAGCCCTTGCCAAGTGAATTGAGTACCATAATAGCACCTTCCACACCTACAGGGTGTCCTAGAAAGATACGGCCAAACTACAGGGGTCGATTTTACAAAGTATTTCCAACAATAAATGTCTCCAAGCAATTTTCTTTGAACCCCTTGTTTTTTCAATTTAAAGATTTTTTTCGTATGTTTAACCTTGTCTCACTAAAATGATTATTGCTCCCTTATTTTACTGGAAAATTCAAATTAATTACACCGTTAAAACGAGCATTAAATTTTCTATCAGATGAGCTACAACACTCGTTTTTAACCTTACATCTAGTTAGATTTTTCCTAGTCCAAACTTAAAACTTTTTTGAGTTTTTGTGACGAAATTCTCAAGAGATTTTCACCCATTTCCTTTAAAGGAAATTTGGTGCGGTTTTCAGCAAAAACATCCTTAAAATCTCAGGTTTCCAACGGTATAATCAAAAAATATTTTTCGGTCGAATTTAGGGGAGAAATTTGTGTTTGACCGCGAAAAAACGTGGATTTTTTTCAACGAAATCGACGTTTTGACGGGAGGATTTGGGGTTGGATAGAGAGCGAGAGGAGCGGCGGCGGAGGAGACCCCCGAATCCTCCTGTCAAAAGTTTGGACTAGAAAAAATCTAACTAGATGCAAGGTTAAAAATGTGTGTTGTAGCTCATCTGATGTAATTTGATTTGAATTTCCACGTGAAATGAAGGAGCTTTAATCATTTTAGTGAGACAAGGTTCAACATACGAAAAAAATCTTTAAATTGAAAAAAACTTGAAAAAACAAAAGTAAAAAAGGGTTAAAAGAAAGGGGGGGGGTAAAAGAAAATGGCTAGGAGACATTTATTGTTGGAAATACCTTGTCGAATCAACCCCGAAAGTTTGGTCGTAACTTTCTCGGACACCCTGTATAACAATTAAGAAATTTTGATGCGGCAAATGACATCTTAGGAGAATAATTTTTATTAATTTTGCTGCAAATCTGCCAGTTATGCTTTCTATTCTGCCGTATGTGTTTTACTGTTGTTGGTTAGTGTATGAACTTATACTACCAAATTCCGTGTTCCTAGATAAGCACTTCAGTACTTTTGTGCGTTGTTGAACAATACAAATAATTATTAAGGGTGTAATTTACTACGCAGCTTGTTCCACAAATTCTTCTTGGAGTTGAGACAGCTTCTTCACTACAGCGAAGAGTCGACGGAGTGCTTCAACGGAATGGTTCCATCAATAGACGAGATACCTTTGAAAAGTTCGCAATATTTTACAATTGTAAGTACCTCCTCCATGTAGTACCTCTAATATTATTGAAGACGTTTGTGATTATTATTTATTTGGATTTGCTCAATCGGTAGCACTCATCAAAATAGTTGTGTATTGTTTCCTATTCTATCCAAGAAGAATTGTTGACGAGAGGATTGGACTAAAAATCATCTCGTAAACAGAAATTTTCCATTTTGAACTATCTTGGTTTCAAGTCAGTCAGTTTTGAAGACCTGGACAAAATTATACAAAGTTACAGTCCGATTCCGAAACTTTCAGGAATTGTGAGGTTGAATCTCGTTACACCTGGTAAGAAGTTATTGCATCGTGATCCTAAGGTACCGTCGTTGAAACAGACGATCTTCGTTCAATCCGATAGATATTTCTAGGATATAGAGCCTTAAATTGTATCCTATTAATTTTTTGTATCCTATCAAGTCTGATTAATTATGATCAATGGTGTGGTGCAAATGTGAAAAAACCTTCTTAAGGCTCGTATGGTGTTTTCACGACTTGCTTGATTTGCTCAAATTGGAGTGAAGTTCGAAATTGACGATGATCATCTCTTAAATCGACTTTATCTTTCTGATCGTTACGATCAATCGGGTTCACCAGACACTAGTGTTTATGAATACGAGGAAGCTGGGTGTTTTATTGTTGATCATTCTATCAATAATTATTCTACAAATCAGTGTTTTTGTGGGTAGGTGCCTGACAGTCAAATGAAGACGGACATGGTTGGCCGGCCTATAGTTCATCAATCGGCATTCAAACAAGCTACAGGTAAGATTGACAACTATGGCGTAAGTAATCATTTCTTATTTATTTTAAAGGCGAAAATAAAGATGGAGCGGAGCAGCTCTTGTTAGTGAAACGGGAAATCCTCGCCAAATATTCCACAGCCTGACAAAGAAGTTATCAAAAACTTATCAAGAATTTTTTAGTACTGAATGAGACTACTTAGAGCCCTGTAGGAACAACCATTGTCTTGATGAGGACTCAACGATGGGAATTTAAATCAATTAGAAACACAAGTGTGAATCGCAGAAAATGTTCAATGGCGGAAACTGGCCTAAACTCCGCTCAAATTTCAACTAATCAAACACGATCTTCATTCGTTTCTTTGAATGGAGTTTCATGTCACTCAGATGTGCAACCTTAGCAACCATGAACCAAAGTTGGTAATCAAGGCACACACAACTCTCGGATAGCGATATTATTGCTGGTTGGTGCTAGCGAATGGCAAAATTATTACTGACTAGAAAACGGGTGATCTATACGGAAAAAATTACCCGTTGTGTAATAATTTGCAGCGTTTCGATCTTTGTAGTGGTGCCTCGTTGTTGGTACAGTTTCATTTGGACCAGTTTAGCCCCGCTACCTCCGTTTCAAAGGTCGTTCATATGTCAATAATTACTCTTGCATTTCAGGCGAAGCTGTTTACTGCGACGATCTACCGGAGTTCGAAAACGAGCTACGCGCAGCCTACGTCATCAGTACCAGGGCTCATGCCAGGATTGTTAGCATTGACATCACAAAAGCTGAAGAAATAGATGGGGTCGTGGCTTTCGTCTCAGCTAAGGACATACCGCGTGAAAGAAACAACTGCGGCGCGATAATTCGCGACGAAGAAGTTTTTGCTTCGGAAAAGGTTGGAAACATTTCAGGCACAAAGATTAGCTACAATGCACCTGCTTTATTTTATGATTTCATATGAACAATCGTACATTACCCAAGGGATTGTAATCCAAAAATACGTAGATTAATCTAGGACCAAAACCTGAAGCCCGAAAATTCTACATCGTCTCGCCACGTAGCTGCCATCGTAGCTTTGCTTCGTTCTTCCATCTGACCTGACATGTAGGAGATTGTGTGTTGCTTGAAAGATGTAATAATCCAATACTGATTGGAATGTTCAATGGTACCTCCAGTACTAAGCCTAACTTATGTCCCCTCAATGCCATCAGAGGAGTGTGCACCCATAATTGCAGCGCATTTGTCTATTCAGTCGATATGTTAGCTCTATCGATCACACCGCTGATCTGATAGTCCAAGAGCCCTGCTGAAAAAGGGCAACTGATCGATAGAAAAGTACCAATTATTGAATTCCATAGTACTCATCGTGGTTATACAAGAAACGCACGTCTGCCGTGATTCTCCAAGTCACCGCTGATTCTCGTAGTCCCAACGACACCATAGGCACCCAGGACCCAGCTCTCCAGGACAGACGATGGATAAGTTAGTTGGAAGCTCACACAGCTAAATCTGATGTTCTCTCTCTGTTGGCCATCAGGCACAGTCTATCAAATATCAAGGCCCTAAAATGAGCTGGTGGGAAGTTAGTTTGAACTCTCATACTGCTCAACTAGCGTTCTTCCAGTGACCTCTGGTGGTCCTCAGTAAACAGTCTATAATAGAATGAACAGACTTTTTAGGATGTCTCATAGTAAAGACTTGGGCGAAGAAAAATCTCTAAGAAAAAAAGAACCACATAAAAATCCGTTTGGATCCGAGTCCAAATACGAGAAAAAACCCATAAGTTGCGTGTTTGTGCTTGTGACAAAATCTTGTCTTGCTCAGGCCTTAGTTTTCAACCGATTTACGTGGTTCTTTTGGTTATTATTTTCAATAATGAATCGAGCAAGAAAAAAATATTATCCCCCTTCAAAATTTGATGTTCTACGTTTCGAGGTACCTACGTAGAATCCGAAAATCGAACAAAAAATTTGGCGGCACATTTCTTAGCAGCCCTGGACCAATTCGGTTGAAATTTGGTATACCTATGGGCTCGATTTGGGGTCTAGTTGTGCCGCGGAGCTTTTGGTTGATGTCAGTCACTTCTAAGGGGTGAAAATTAAGGGTAGAAATTTTGAAGAGTGGACTGTGGACTCTCGAAATGAAGATATTGTTTTTTCACCAATTTAAAATAGTATTGAATTTAAAAAAAAAAATTGAGACCACCCGGAGCTCTATAAGACAAATTGTTTGGTTCCTACGAGTACTTAAGGGTTGGACTTACGATAAATCAGAAACACGAGTGTGAATCACCACCTTAGCAACCGGTAATCAAGTTTCCATATGAAGCTCCCTATTTCTTCGATTTTAGTTCGACGAGGAAATCTAACTAGTTGTGTAATACGTCGCCGGAATTTTGGATTTTGCCTTTGGAAGGGGAGGGAAAGCTAAAAAAAGTGCGATTTCGTGCATAATCTTTTGTACTCTACCCAGGCCTCAATCTCCCCCCCCCCCCCCCCCCATTTGGGCGATTATGCCCTTTTTTGGTTCTGAAAAATTAAACTTTATCGCACAGTTCTCACAGTAAATCTGTGGCCACCATGCACTACAGGAGCTACAGGAAGCGATTATACCCTTTCT
The DNA here is from genome assembly GCA_009739505.2 of Apolygus lucorum. NCBI lineage: Eukaryota > Metazoa > Arthropoda > Insecta > Hemiptera > Miridae > Apolygus > Apolygus lucorum. The sequence goes on from CM019179.2 coordinate 43,539,192, forward strand.
AAATAGTAAAATGTCTATGATAAAACGAATTTTAGATAACAAGCAGGTGCGTTTGGAAAGTATGCACTTCTCCTTTCTCTAACTTTGCGACAATTATGTGTACTGAAATTCTCTCTTCAGGTAGTATGCCAAGGGCAAATAATTGGATGTGTAGTAGCCGAATCGCTGGCAATCGCTCAAAGGGCAGCCAAATTGGTGAAGATCCAGTACGAAGACCTCGAACCAACAATTATCACAATTGAGGTAATCTTGAATCATTTCATTCACATTGCTATCTTAGTATTACCAATACAGTAGAAATCGCTTTAGGTAGACACTTAGAGTACCCTTACCGTTGCTGCGCCTACTATTAGGTATAGGTTGTTACGGATTCAGAAATTCTTTGTGTATGGATTTAAATTCGTGATCTTCACTCGGCAGATCATGGCATTCGAAAGTAACAAAATAGTGTTTTTAGAAATAGTGAAATAATGAATACCTAATGTTTCATTCAAGTAATTACAATACTCAATTTGTTCCAAGGTACGAGCACCGCAATTTTTTGAATAAATGCATTGAAAACTGAATTTCTGCTCTATGAGTAGAATACTATAGAAATTATTGAGAAAGTCAACTTATATCTGCCAAAATCGAAATCTGTACCTATATCAGTTTGGGTATCATCTTGAATGAAAAGTTAAACCACTTGCTCCCGGTGAAAGGGGTTTTTGGCATAAACATTCTGCTGGTGCTCTGATCTGGAGATTTTCCATAATCATCTCGTAACGTCATCCTATAGTAGGTGTCGTTGGTTGCCTCTCGAAGCATGAATTGTGAATTTAATTAATCAGTAACCCTCAAAATCTCCAAATAGGATCAACCTACTCTTGAACCCTCTTGGACCAACTTACTGCCTTCAGACGTCTACAACTAGCTGCCCCGAGAATCTCTACTTTTCTAATCCTTTTCAAAACACTTTCCTTTAGCCGCTAATAATAAAAGTCTTTTCCCAAAGAATAGAAATCTATAAGTACGATTAAGAACAATAATTTTAAAGTAGTTATTTTATGAAAAATTTAACTTTATTATTATTTCTGACTATTACAGGACGCTATAAAACACAATTCCTACCATCCTAATTCTTCTGCGGTGGAGCGACGTGGCGATGTTGAAGCAGCTTTCCGAGAAAGTGTAGAGGAAGGCGGGCGAATTGTGGAGGGCGAAGTTCATATTGGTGGACAGGAACACTTTTATTTGGAGACTCAGAACGCTGTGGTCGTCCCAGGCCAGGAAGATGACGAACTCACCATATACGCAGCTTCTCAGCACCCCTCAGAAGTACAGGTAGGTACCTACTTAAGCAAACTTGTATTACACGGAGGAAGTGGATTTCTTACTTACACCTTACATAATCATCATCATCACCATACTTGACTTTGGTGAGTCTGAGATAAAAATTCTCTTTTTTATCGAACTGTTGATCTCCTCTAAAAAACGTTGGGATGGCACCTGAACTCAGCTGTATTATTTAAAAAAACGTCTACCAAGTGGGTGTGGCACATAGCTTCCTCGTATCCATAACCCGATTGTATAGATGATCCGATGCATAGTAGTTAATCTCAAAACACCAATCTCTAAGTACCTTTCACTACCCTCATAGGGGACCATCTACACGCTAATCTGGACAATCCTAGAAAATTTCATCAAATTCGGATGAAAAATTGAGTGAGTTGATGTATGTGATTGGATCAAAAATATTCTTAGCCTCGACTGGGATTCGAACCCGCGATCCTTAGAGCACAAACAAGACTCAATCCCCTGCGCTATTGAAGCCTCGTCTCTCTCACAGGAGACCGTTCCTCTATGAATGAATCCCTCTATGAAAAACAATTCTCTATGATTTTCAAAGCGGACCATCTAAATACTAATCTGTAAGATCCCTGAAAATTTCATTGAAATCAAATGGAAAATGTAGAAGTTATGGCAGTTTTTTTTTTTTTTTTTTTTTTTATTAACTGGAAATTATTAACATGGAAATTCACGTTTGCGCATGCGCAGTGGCTACTATCAGTCCGAAGGTGACGATTTTCATAGGGGACCATCTAAATACTAATCTGTAAGATCCCTGAAAATTTCATTAAAATCGGATTGAAAATGTAGAAGTTATGGCCGTTACAAGGAATTCACGTTTGCGCATGCGCAGTCGCTTGTATCAGTCCGAGGATGATGATTTTCATAGGGGATCATTTACAACCTAATCCACATAATCCCTGAAAATTTCATCGAAATCGAGTGGAAAATGTGGAAGTTATGGCCGTTACAAGGAATTTCACGTTTGCGCATGCGCAGTAGCTACTATCAATCTGAAGGTAGTGATTTTCATAGGGGACCATCTAAATACTAATCTGTAACATCCCTGAAAATTTCATTGAAATCAGATGGAAATTGTAGAAGTTATGGCCGTTACAAGGAATTCACGTTTGCGCATGCGCAGTCGCTTGTATCAGTCCGAGGGTGATGATTTTCATAGGGGACCGTCTACACACCAACCCGCACAATCCCTGAAAATTTCATCGAAATCGGACAATAACTTCATATAGTTATGCGCGTTACAAGGAATTGATGACAGACGGACAGACAGACAGACACACAGACAGACAGACACACAGACAGACAGACACACAGACAGACAGACACGGAACCAAAATTGTTCAGAAAGGTCTAAAACGCAAAACGCGAGTGAAAATTTTGATTTTGGAGAACTTTTTTTTTTCGTCATTGAAAAGTGAAAACAAAGCTTCCGCTACCTTGGTAGACTCGGAAGCAATATACTAAAATATTATTTATTGAAGAAAGGTTACATAGAACTTTAGTCCCTACTTGTGTAACATAATATGGTACAATACTATATGATATAAGTAAAAAACGTCTGCCAAGTGGGTGTGGCACATAGCTTCCTCGTATCCATAACCCAATCGTATAGATGATCCGATGCATAGTAGTTAGTCATTAGTAGTACCTTCCACTACCCGCATAGGGGACCATCTGCACGCTAATCTGAACAATCCTGAGAAATTTCGTCGAAATTGGATGGAAAATGTAGAAGTTATGGCTGTTACAAGGAATTCACGTTTGCGCATGCGCAGCAACTACTATTAGTCTGGGGGTGTTTATTTCCATAGGGGACCATCCACATGCCAATCTGAACAATTCTAGAAAATTCCATTAAAAAAAAAAAAAAAAATAAAAAAAAAAAATAAAAAAAAAAATTGGATGAAAAATGTAAGTGTTATGGCGATTACTAGGACTTTACGTTTGCGCAAGCGCAGCGGCTACTATCCGTACGGGGGTAATGATTTTCATAGGGGGCCATCTACACTCCTACCCGCACAATCCCTGAAAATTTCATCAAAATCGGATGAGAAATGTAGAAGTTATGGCTGTGGCAAGGATTTCAACTTTTTTCTCAACCTTGAAAAGTGAGAAGAAAGCTTCCGCTACCTTGAAAGACTCGGAAGCAAAAATTATACATAGAAATGTAAAATATATAGAAAATATGGTATTTAAAGTAATACAGATTAGGTAACTAAAAATATGGTGTAATACACCAAAAATGCAACCTCTATGTGCCCAATTGGAAGAAGAAGAAATGAGAGGAGAAAATAGGAAAGAAGACAGGAATAAGAAAGGAGAGGAGTAGACTGAAGATCAGGTGTAAAAGAGAAAAGAGGAAAGTCGGGCATGCGAAGAGAGTCGGAAAGAGTAGGTACGTTTCTTAAGGAGAAGAGGAAAAAGTTTGAAAATTATTCTCACCATAGATGCACATAACTATGATTAAATTATGATACTATTTTGATGAAATTTGGGTGTTAGATGTGTGTTAGCTTAAAGATAGCCCCCTACGAATTTCAATACCACCAGACCAATGGTAGCTAGTGCATTATAATATACTGTACTACTTTTGTTCGATGGATCTGGGATGTGGATATGATTTAGTAGTTCCTAGATTACATGTACGTTTTAGTTACAACGGACGAGTATTGCGAATCAGATTTGCGAATATTCCAAAATACCGTTAGGCACTATCAGTTCCTCATGGATACCTAACTCCTAAATTGTCTTGATACTTGCATTGTATCTATTTTAACTCTAATATCATGGGAGTAAGTAGTGTAATAAATGTAGGAGTTAAAAATAGATACAATTCAAGTATCACGATAAATACAATATTATTGTATTTTTATAATATGAGTCGATATTATATCGACCGAATTAGGTATGTAATATACCTATTGCAGAGAGAAATACAATATTATTGTATTTTTATAATATGAGTCGATATTATATCGACCGAATTAGGTATATAATATACCTATTGCAGAGACAAATACAATATTATTGTATATTTATAACATGAGTCGATATTACGAGTGAGTCGTATATCGGCCGAATTAGGTATATAATATACCTAACCGCAAATCATTATTTTATTCTCTATTGCAGAGACAAGCTGCTCTAGTTTTGAATCTCCCTTTCAACCGAGTGATGTGTAAAGTGAAGAGGATTGGCGGTGGCTTCGGAGGTAAAGAAGTCAGATCCTGCATGCTGGCTCTCCCAGCAGCAGTTGCTGCTCACAAGTAAGTTGTCGTTAGAGATTTAAGACTGCCTTTACAAGAAGCGGACAATCAATAGCCCACACCAGAACCCATTCGTAATGAATCTTATGAACCCATGAATCGTAATGAAAATGCATAAACATAACAACATGCGTCAATCAATGTTTTTCTTACAACACACAAAGATCATCAAATGAATTTTTGTCATGAAACCTTTTCTCCCCTAACCAGCGAGTTCTTCCAACCCAAATAATGCAATATTTCCATGTACTGGGGATTGAAAATGAAAGAGAACAAAGTATCAGAACTAGGTAGGTAGAATTAAACAATCATTTTTATTTAAAACATAATATTCTGTGAAACAATTTATTCCGTTGGAGTGGTGATACCCCTTCCTCCCAATAACCTCTGCTGAGGGGAGAACATCTGTGTGATCCACCTGCCTATCGTTCAACCGCAACATCTCTCCTCAAAATGCTTAAACTTTCAGTGTTAAAACTCGCAAATTTACCTCAATTTCACTCTGACTCTCTTTCAAATTAAGTTTTTAATGATCTTACCTCATTTGGTCATTTCAATCCATCGGGTTTCCATTTACACACCTTTTCCTTCGTCAAAATTCGTCGTTCAGGAATCTGTACTACCAGATTCTCCCCCCAGAACTCGTAAGGTTTGCAGCGCGCTGCCCACAAGTACGATTCTCATTCCTTTTACTCCAACATTATCATTGTTTAATTTGAAACAACACCTTCTTCTTGCCTTCCTATTAGCCCTATATGAATTCTAAAATTCGAAACAAAATACTGTCCACTCAAACCTGTCGCTTCATAATAAATCCTTCAGAGACACATATTTATTAATTTAGTAAAGTTGAATGTTCATGTATGAATAAAACATTTATTCCCCAATAACATGAAACTTTTGTTGGTTTAGTTGTTCAAAATTATCACTAGCTAATTTCTCCCATCAAATTGCTTTCCAGGTTAAAACGTCCTGTTCGGATGTCGTTGGACAGGGATGAGGACATGATGATAAGCGGACAAAGACATCCGTTCTTAGGTGTCTACAAAGCAGCGTGCATGCCCGATGGGCGTATTACAGCCTGTCATTTCAGATTGTACTGCAACGCAGGTTATTCGTTGGATTTGTCTGGAGCGGTGAGTTTGAATATGCGCGATTGTAATATTGGTGATGTTTACCACTGGAGACCAACTCTGACTCAAATGAGGAAATAATGTGTCACTCAGGATGTTTTTCAAATTAAATCGAACGTCAATTTAGGTTAAATTGTTTTTTTTTAGTTAAATAAATTAAAATTGTTAAATTGTTCAGTTTTAGTTGAATGGTAGATTTCATTAACACGTTGGCTGCGGGAGCCCATTCCCGAGTTTCGCCGTGTCCTGAAACGTTTTTTCGAGCAAATCCAGCCTAATGCAGGTTTTCCATAACTAATTATGACAAAAAAAAAAAAAAAAAAAAAAAAAAAAAAAAAAAAAAAATCGAATTTTTTCATCAAATTATTATTTTTTGATTACCTGACTATCATCCGGCCCAGGCGAGGAATTTTGCTCGGCGCCTGCAGAAACAATAAGTAATGCGCGTATAGACTAGACCCGCACAGCATCAACGTCTGCAGAATACCCCTTTTTTTGAGAGTTTCTTCGTCTTCCTCCGAAGTTCAAAGACATAGAAACGATTTATTCTTACTCAAGATGTGTTGAGGAGCAAAACCACATAAGGATTTTTTTTTAACTTCTTTTTTCAACTTCAAATGATTTGTAATCGAAAAATATCCCATCGATCGTGGAACTGAAGGTACCAGTCCTTTGAGAAATCAATAGAGATCGAGATTCAACATTGATTACAATATTATAATCGAAATTAGGCTGAGTACCAATTGAAAGCATGTGAGATGATTTTCGTTATTACCTGTACATCATCCCGCACACAAGCAGAAACGATTTGATGAACTGTCCGTCGACCCGCACCTGACTTAACACGTCGACTTGTAAAACCACACAAGCCATGTTGCTCTTGATGAATACTTATTGTGGTGAACCACTATTTATTATAGTATTTTCGCAATAAAAATAACGAAAGAGTTCCTGACAAAATAGGAGGAGCCATCCCCTTCAGGGAGAACCCTTCCAGGGTAGGAAGGGGGTCGCCTCGAGTGGGGACTCACCCCCTCTCGCAACTACCCCTTCGTTATAAGGGCTTACGCCGGCCCTTGAGGATTCATTCAATTCAAAAAGTTCCTAGCCTTCAAACAAACCGCCTATTCTGCCAGTATCTTGATCGAAGTGTTTTCTGAAAAAGTTTTTCTTTCAAGATTTCCCAAGTCAAATCTTTGCTTCTTTATAAGGTTCGGAACCCAACCTTATAAGACTGCTGACTACCCTTCTGATCAAAATTCCTATATTACTATTTACTGGAAGGAAATGCTGACGTCCTTTTGGTTCTGATCGCTATCCGACCAGTAAATAGTAATTTGCTCAAGTAAATTCAATTTTAAACAAGTTGTGAGGTTGAAATGAGACGTCATTAAGTCAGTTCCTATCAACCTTACAACTTTACTTTCGAAATTAACTACTACGAAATTAACTACCGGCAATTGAATTGAGACGTCTTCGATTCAGTTCCAGTCAACGGCCTGTAGTTATCTAGTAGTAGCTCCAAATTGGAATGCTGACGTCACTTGACTGCTCGCTACCAATTTGGATGCATTAATATCTAGCCAGTAAAATGGTGCAGGGTAGTAAGTAGTCCAGTAGGGGGAGGAGTAACAAATTTGTCCTGAGTGAAATTGTGTTCCCTTGGAGTCAGAACACTTATCGATAGATATGACGTATTAGTGAAATCCAATTTTGTACAATGTCTCTCAGGTGCTGGAGCGAGCCATGTTGCATGTAACCAATTGCTGCAATATTCCCAACGTTCTGTGTGAAGGATACGTCTGTCGAACCAATCTTCCGTCGAACACCGCATTCCGAGGTTTCGGAGCGCCTCAAGCTATGTTCATTTGTGAAACGATGTTGCAGCACGTGTCTCAAGAAATAAATGTGAACATCAACAAGGTAGAGAAATAACGCTTGTAAATTTCCTATTAGGCTAGGCTTTTATTTGTGTAAACCGACCATACTAAATGTTATTGATATTACTGTTGAACGTAAGTAATACTTCGAAGTTGGAAAAAATTATAAATACCAACGTCTTAACAACGTTGATAAGAAGATCGATCGTTGAGAAGAAAAACTAACATATCTATCAGGCGGGTACTATCATGAAACATCAGTTAGCAGTTACGAACCAAGATTCCGCTGGACGGCGTGAAACGTGCTGTATCGCCAGCACGTTTCCCTCGAGATTTCACCGAGTTCTGTGAATGGCAAACGTGCTGACGACCTCGAGCGAGTAGGTAATCTAGAAAGCATCAAAATTTATTTGATTTTGTTTCGGAGACTGATAGAAGACGAAGTAGAGGATCAAAACGATTTTATGAAGAACATCAGGAAGTATTGGAATCGAGGCATCGATTCAAACTAGGACCAGCTCGTAAAATACGTAAGAAGCAATATCCTTCCAACTGCTGCAAAATATACTCCTGCTCAAAATTAGAGCACCACCATCTATTTCTTCATTTATCCTCTTCTTCTTTCCCTTGCCAAGTTTTTATCCATTTGCACACATTGTTAGCAAACACGGAAGGAAAAAGGTAACCAAAAAAGGCACAAATTCGAGAAGAAAGATGTTTTTAATAAATTAGAGAAAACATTTACTTCTTGTGGTAAAACGATAAAAAATGAAAATGTGAACTTTTCAATGGGACTAGAAGCTTTCGACCCATGCCTTTAATCAAGTTTTGGGTATCCTCCTGGGGGATATTGTCCAACTCCTCTTTCGCTGCTGTTTCAGCTGCTGGAGATTGTCTAATGGTGGATCTCTGGCTCGAATTCTTCTTTTCAGCACGTCCCAAACATGCTCTATCGGATTCATGTCTGGGCTCCCTGGTGGCCAGTCAGGGATACAACATTTATAAGGGAAGAAGGAAAGAGACAAACGAAAAAATGGATGGTGGTGCTCTAATTTTGAGCAGGAGTGTATATTTAATGAATAAGTTAGGTAGGTACTATCTTAGCATGAAATGGTGTAATTGGCAACCTACCCTTCAAATACCTAACTAATTTAGTATACTTAGTTTTTCAATAACGAATTTATAAGTAGTAGATTGAGTTGGTATTTATACTCAATCAAAATGTCCAACACATCAAAATATCCAAGTATCAAAACTTATCAAAATTTCCAACATAATATGATGGAAACGTATATTATACGTTGATACTTTGGTGGAGAAGTAGGTACCTATGTGACATCCAAGTTTGATATTAACTCAGAACCATGAGAGCTCGTAAATTTCAAGGTACAAATTTCACAATTTTAGTTCACTCTCATGTTTTTGTATGCAATTTTTACTTGGGAAAGTGGGAAGATTACGGTCAGAAAGAAATGAGGCCGTTCCAAAATCCTATAGATCCACTCTTCTGAATTTTACAGGAGATAATAAAACCTAAAAATTTTAAATTGTAGCTTTCCACTTTTTTTAAAAATTGCAAAACCAATAAACGTCACTTGGTGGATAGTAATGTCAGGCATTATATACTGCAGTGATATACTGCTGGGTCAATAACTCCCTGAGAAATCATATTTTAATGTTGGATCAATCGGGTTTTGACGTGGCGACTCCGCAATTTTTGCAAAATAATAACTGAATAATTTTTGTTTCCCCACTTATCACTATTATTTCCAAATAAATGGTTTCTGTTAAGTAATTCACACTAGTAGCTACTTGGTACCTAAGTACCAAATAAACCATTAAAACTTAGTTTTGTAAAGCAAACATTTTGAAAATAAGGACTAGTATTGCGGACTTTCAAGTTACAAAAAATACTTTAGGACAACGATTCCAACTATATAAACACTGTTCAAAACACTGGAAAACTGAAGGAGAAGGCTGCAAATCACCGAAACATGGATCTATCGGATTTTGGCGTGGCATCTAAACTTTGTGGCCATTTTTCTCAGGGATCTAACGGGTTTTGACTCACATCCAACTCAACACAGACAGATGGCCGTAAGGACTTGTGATTTCCGCGAAAAACACTCATTTTTGGAAAATAGCGGGTCTATCGGATTTTGAAACGGCAGGCTCACAAATGATTCTTGTTAATATATCGTTTATTGGATCTCAATACAGGGAGTTACATTTTAAAACTGTCACAGGCCAGGAATCGATTCTACAGCTTATTTCCAGCAAAAAATGTCTCCTGGTAATTTTTTTTTAAAGAGGCTTCGTTTTCGAGTTTTTCACTTTTAAGATATTTTTGTGATTTTGACCTTATCTCAGTAAAACGGCTATAACTCCCCGAAATATCATGCAAAGTCAAATCTGATCACACTGTTGGAAAGAGCGTTAAATTTCCTAATTCTTTAATGGAAAAAGTCCATATTTCAAATTGGAAAAACGTGTGAAAATTGGACTTGAAACGAAAATTTGGTAATAACTTGAGACTCTTTACTTTTTTCACCGTTGGAAAGCTGAGATTTTTGCGCACATTTCAGGCCTACAGGTAAAAATTCACATGCCGGATTAGGGAACCTACGAGCGTTTGAAAAAAGTGATGATTCTCAAGATTTTACCAATTTTTCTTTTCAAGTCCAATTTTCACCCGTTTTTCCAATTTTAAATAAGTATGGATTTTTTCCATCAAAGAGTTGGAAATTTTACGCTCTTTCCAACGGTGTAATCAGATTAGAGTTTGCATGAAAATTCGGGGAGTTAAAGCCGTTTCACTGAAATATGGTAAAAATCATGAAAAAATCTTAAAAGTGAAATAACTCGAAAACGAAGCCTCTAAAAAAATTACCAACAGACCTTTATTGCTGGAAATGAGCTGTAGAATCGATTCTTGGCCTGAGACCGTTTTAACCCATTTCCGGCCATTGATGCTTTTTTGCATCGTCATAGTAATGATTTTTTTAAATATTGAAATAGTGGAAAATCTTTGTAGAAGAATTTTTTCTCGTTTATGCTGTTCCTAAACTTTTCAAAGAAAAATGTCTTCGACATTCGGGAGGTCAATGCAATTTGGGAATTTTGTTTTGAAAAGGAGGCCTTTTGGCCGAAAGCACGATTATGGTTGCTCAAATTTGGTCCTGGGAGAGTGAGCGTTCTGGGCATTGAGTCAAAACAGATTCCGGTTCATAAAAATAGATTTTTAGATTTTATATAGATTTTTTTTTAAATTTTTGACAATGAAACGGATAAATCATATCGATTTGGAAAACTGAGACCTCTGAAATCCCATTAAAATGTAAAATTCATAAAATTTGGAGCATTTTTGCTCTCGATTGGTGAGCAAATGATGCCTTATTTCGGCCGGCATTCTGTAAAATAGTTCATCCTCCTCCCCCCATTACTCAGTTATTTCTACCCTCGGCTTGAAATGGGTTAAAATGTAACACCCCTGTACTATAACTGTGACCCCTTCCCAGATCTTCACCTTTTCCTTAAATCCTAATAAATATTATTTAGCTACATTTTCTTGTTTGTCGAGATCAGCTCCACGAGGTAAACTTCTACAAAGATGACGACATCACATATTTTGGGCAAAAGCTTCCTTTGTGCAACGTGAGGAAGTGTTGGGATCAATGTCTGATCGAGGCTGAGGTGGCCCAACGACGAACCTGCATTGATAAATTCAACAGGTAGCATATAATAAGTACGATTTATTGAAAATATAGATTACTTGCGTATCTTGAAAGAGAAATTTCCGTGTAGTCCATCTATAATAATTTTTTTAGACAAATAACTAACAGATATATGTATATATACTAAAATTGTAACTATAAAGTTACAAATCAATTTTGTAATAAATTGTATTTATCTTAATATTTGTTCGATACGCAATAAAATAAATGAGCTTGAAGCGTACATTGAGTCGTGTAGTTTTAAAGTGGATGTTTTTGCTATTGGTGAGCATTGGCTGACCCCGGATTTGGTAAAGCATATAAATGTAACTGGTTTTAATATAGGTAGTGTCTTCTGTCGAGACGGTGGTTTTGGCGGAGTTTTGATTTTGGTGAGATGTGGAATTAAATTTAAGGTGCTGGATAAGATTGTAAATGCTTCTGTGGCGAGCTCTGGAGAGTTTGTCGGCATAAAGTTGATTGATTATAATTTAATTGTTGTAGCGGCTTACCGTGCTCCCAGTAGCGATTTCGTGACCTTTTTGGAAATCTCAAATGAGATTTTATCCAATTTAAATTTGAGCAGTCAAATTATTTTCTTGGCAGATTTTAATATTTGTTTCCGGAATAAGTCTTCGAAACCATATTTAGAGTTATGCAATCTCTTCAAATCTTTTGGGTTTTCTTACGGTGTATATTCTCCTACACGTGGTGCGAACTGTTTGGATAATGTGTTCTCGAATTTTTTTGAAAATGGGTGTTCGGCTTCTGTGCAAAACCCTTCTCTTTCAGATCACTGTTCAGTGGTTGTGAGATGCGAAATCTCCAAATTAGCGTACAAACCCGCTTCCATAAAGAAACTTAGTCGTCCCATAACAGAATCCGGTCTCGGCGCTTTGAGGGATTCTCTGGCGGGAGTTGACTGGAGCTTTATCACAGACTCCTTCGCTAGTCTTGATTCTAGATGGAGTTGTTTTCTTGAATTTATTAAGTCTTCAATAAATTGTCATTTACCCCAGAAATTATGTAGTATAAAGACTCAGAAGATCGGAAAGGGCAAATGGTATGATGATACCTTGAAAATTTGAAAGGAAAACTTGAAATGTTGTTGGAATCCCAAAATTGTGTTTTCGACTGTGAATTGAAAGCTGTGCTAAAAACAAAAATTTCAGCAGCTCGATCAGAATACAGAAAGGCTATTAAAGAAGCTAAAGTCCTATCGAATGATAAAGTGGTTAAGGAATCTTCAAATAAGATTAAGACCCTTTGGAATTTGATTAATTGTAATAGGCCATCAAAAAATGTCAGTGCTTCGGAAAATATTACTGCTCAACAATTTAATGACTATTTTAGTTCCATTGCAGAAAATATTGTTGACTTGATCCCTGCCATTCCTGATGACCCCATTATGAACATAGATGTCCACACTTTGAATTTTTTTCACTTTAGATCAGTAACTTCCTTAGAACTTCAAAACAAAATTAATGATTTGAAAAATTCCTCAACTTTGGATTTGTTTAATCTAAATACGAAAATTCTAAAGTATATCTTCTACAATTCTGACTCCGTTAACTCATCTTGTAAATGAAAGCCTCTGTTTTGGGGTTTTCCCAAATGATTTGAAATTTGCTGTTGTGATTCCTTTGTACAAGAAAGGTGATAAAGATGTGATTGGCAATCACCGTCCAATTAGTAAGTTACCATTATTGTCAAAAGTTCTGGAACGTCTTATTAAGGAGCAAATAACTCACTTTTTTGAACGAAACATGCTTTTCTCTACGCAACAATATGGTTTCAGAAATGGGAAGTCTACGGCTGACGTTGTCTTAGAACTTCAAAATTTCATACTTCGATGTTTTGAGGATCATAAATATGCGTCCGTATCCTTTTTGGATATTTCAAAAGCCTTCGACTGTATTAGCCATCCATTACTATTTAAAAAACTTGAAAAGTATAAGTTTGATGAGCGTGCTGTCTCTCTTATTCAAAGTTTTTTAGATGAACGCTATCAGGCTGTCGATCATTTACAGGTTAGATCCGAAATATCTAGAATTAAGAGGGGAGTTCCGCAAGGTTCTGTATTGGGCCCCCTTTTATTTATCATTTACATAAATGACATGCCAAATTGCACGGCAAACCCTAGTTTCCTGTTTGCCGATGATACTTCCGTTTTAAATAGCAGCAAATCAATCGACGTTCTGAAGAATAAACATCGGCTATCTATGGATAATGTGAGTGTTTGGTTCACTAAAAATGAACTTCTGGTAAATCAGTCTAAGACCGAATCAATGTTTTTTGGCCTAAGAGCAGTCCCATCTGACCTACCAAAGGTTGATAAAATTAGATTCTTGGGCATTTATGTAGATGAAAAGCTGAGTTGGAAAGCACATTGTGAGGTCCTGGCCAAGAAATTGAGCTCATTGGTGTTTCTCCTCCGTCAATTGTCCCATAGTTTAAGTAAATATGGCATGGTAATGGCTTACTTTGGATGCTTTCACAGCACACTATCATATGGTATTATTGTGTGGGGCCACTCTCCTGCTTCGTCTGATATCTTTAAATTACAAAGGAGAGCAGTTAGAGTTGTGGCTGGTATACCTTTTCGAGCTGATTGCCGAAGGGCGTTTGTTGATTTGAAGATTTTGACATTACCTTGCGCTTATATACTTTGTTGCCTGTGTTATGTTCATTCGGATCCCTCTAATTATGAGAAAAGAAGCACAAAGCACGGATACGATCTAAGAAATATTGACGAATTGTCTTTAAATTTCCTTCGGTTGAGTAAGTCTCGTTTCTCCACAAATTATTGGGGACTAAAATTTTATAACTCCATCCCTGAAAAAGTTCGAGGTTTACATAATGCCCCCTTCAAAAAGCGCATGAAAAAATTCTTGCAGGAAAATGCTTTTTACACCTTTGAAGAGTTTTTTATTTCTGATAAGAGAATTTTAATATTGTAAACTTATTGTAAATAGTCATAATCTTCCTAGTCATAATAGTTATAAGTTGCATAGCAGCAGAGGGATATTGAGTACTCTTGCATGCACATGATTTTATTAGTAATTTAGAGTTGACTGGTCTGTGATATTTTTGTTTTGATTGTGATAAATCTTGTGATAATATTAGGGTTTGCGTGTTTATTGTATTTATTGTAAATTATTGAACTCTTTATGTTATGTATGAGTGTCTTAATTTATTGTATGACTGTCGTACGTTGTGAATGTGTGGGTTGGTGGGGGCCTAATTGCTAGACTTGGGGCCGGGGATCCCTCCAGCCCTGCATCGCCTTCTGCGCTTTTTTTGCACTCCACGCAACTTTGTTCTTTGTTTTTGTTTTTGGATTTATCATAGTTCACAGTTCTTCTGGCCAGTTTTCACTCTATTTTTTCAAAAATGAAAATAAAAATCTCAAATTGTTTATTACCGATGACTAATTTTTATATTTTATATGACTATTTTTACCATTTTTTGTTATAATTATTATGAAATTGACGATTGTTATATACTGCTTGTATGTTGACAATAAAAAAACAAAATTGAAATTGAATTGAAAATTGAAATCATGAAAGCACGAAAATTCGATATTCACTTTTCTGGTCATTAAATAAGAGGTCCTTAATAACGTCAACTCATGTTTTTTTAGTAAAATACAGTAACTTGATATATAAGTTCGTCAAAAATTTGGAACTTGAAAATTATGGTATTGGTAAACAAGCGTTAGTGTCATTTAAAATCAAATTTGATACTAATTGTTTACAGTGTTTATTTACCAGAGGATGTTAGTTGGTTTAATTAACCAGATGAAGTTCAGTCGACTCAGGAGATTGTCCGGATTGGAGACCGCTCGCGGGCGGTGTCGCAGGTCCTGATAATTTTTCTAGGGGGGCCATAGGTGAATCGCTTCCCAATTAAGGGCGTGAGGCAATGAGTAGCCATGAGCGAAATCATCAGGACCAATTCTGATCTGGAAGACAGCTGATGACGTCCGCGACGCCAGGAACGGCAGTCGGACGAAAATTCGATCTGAGATGGTTTAATTTACTTACTACCAAGTTTATTTTATATCAAATAGTATAATATACTATAATAGTATATTATACTATTTGATATAAAATAAAATTGGTAGTAAGTAAATTAAACCATCTTATCAAATAATATTATATTATCTTATTAAATAATATTATATTATTAACAGGCTCCAACGTGGGTGGTTCCAAAAGCATAAGCGTACTTTCTGGATTTTAAAAAATTACTAAGTACCTACTTAACTGTTTGAGAACGAGGAGTACGCATCGAAATCAATTCAAAATACAAACTGTGACAAAAGAGAACTAATTTTGGTACACTGCGAGTCTGTGAAAAATTCACTAAGAGAACATTTTGGATGGATTTTGGACACTGAGTGGAAGTCTTAATTTTTCGCAGACCAAAAACACAGGGTAAGTATCCACCTCTAATAATATTGTGGAAAATATGCGCAGGGAACACAGAAACGTGAAAAGAGGGATGAGCGTGGTGCCGACCATGTTTGGAATAGCTTTTTCGACGCCTTTCCTGAATCAGGCAGGAGCTCTCGTCCTCGTCTACAGAGATGGATCAGTGCTTGTTTCTCATGGTGGTACGGAGATGGGACAAGGTCTGCACACCAAAATGATACAGGTGAATAATAATAATAATAATAAGTTACCATTACGTTTACCCTAATTGGACCATGGTATCACTAGTGTCACCGAAAACATCTCAGGTACTCAACGGCTGTCCCAAGGTGTCACAAAATTAATCAAAATTAAATTATTGCAATTTTAAATTTAATGGACATCAGAATTTTTTGTGGGCTATTGGGACTCTCAAAATAGTCATGACAAAATAGTCAAAGAAATCGATTAAAAAATTTTCAAAATTTTTGTCATAAGTATTATTTTTTGATTTTTGAAAGCTTAATCTGGTGACAGCTGAGGAATTCCTAGGATGTTTCAGGTACACTGGTGACACCATTGTCCAATTAGGGTTTTTAGGGTTCTGTCGTGAATCGAGGGAGAATGAACTTAGTCTATGTACATTTTCATGATTGGAAAAAGTTAAGGGTCATTGCCTGTATAAATAACTAATAAAATTAAATAACTAAAATGTTCTTGAAATAGGAGGGGGGAGCGGTGTATGGGTAAATCCCCTTCCTACGTTCAAAGGTGAGAATTTAGAGTTCAAATAGATTAATAAGTAAAATAATGAGCAAGAATGAGATTAATGTGAGAAAGACTAGGCGATTTCTTTACCTTGGGATTGAGAAAGTCGGTATATCTACTATACCCAATGGGAAACTGCCTTCCTCAGTGCAGTAGGTAGACAAGTGATGATGGCTTTCTTCGCTGGATTGAGCAGCACACTCCACTGCAAGGATTCATAGCTAAAGTGGCCACTTATTCATTTAGAAATTGATCTGTGGTTGGTTGTTTGAGCTTCACTGAAGACCGAAGTTCTATTTCGTTCCTTGCAGCTTTAGAGAGAGGAATGTGTCTCTTGAGAGGCACACAGTTCACCACTTTGCCCCTGAATGTGGTAGATAACAAGCTTGCTCAAACTACTTAAGCCGGGTTTTTAGAGGAATTATTTAAAATATAAATTATTTACCTACCTTACACCAGTACCTACCTTACGACCTACTTACAGTAGTGGAAAATTAGTTTAGAAATTATTTGTACGAATAATTAGTTTTATAAGTTATTTAGTAGTAGTTTTATAGTTATTTAATTTCATTTGGCATCAAACATTGCTCAAACTATATTTGTGTTCTGCGATTAAAAATATCTGCCTGGTAGGATAGAGGAAGTACTGCTCCCCTACAAATAATGACATGAGAAATGTAGTCTCTACAATTATTGCATTGATTGCGACAATTATTGCATTGATCGTAGGACCAAATATTCCCGAATAACATTATCTTCATTATCAAGTCGATTGGTTTTTTAAATGATAAATATCAAAACGATTGAAAATTACTCAAATTATATTGGTATTTCAAAATGTACGCCTCCTGCTGATTGAATCGACATGGAATTCACTGTATACCATTTTGGAACTCACTTCTAACCAGCCTCTAAATGGTGATGAGATCTTGTTCCGGTTGTATCAATTTTGGAGCCTTTGGTGTGACAGGGATGACACATTCTCAGTTTCACTCCTGGGTCCTTACCCAAGTAACGCCTGAACGTTTCATATAAATATCTATGACCATTTTCCCTCATAGTATTGCTTAAAATAATCAATAGTCTTTGCTTAAAATAAAATAGTTTTTTTCGTGAAGGACGTGATTTTTTCACTGTTTTTCATGAAGATGACATAAAATTAACATTTCTGTGACAGGTGGTGAGTCGAGCTTTCGGTATCCCTGGTGAACTGATACATATTTCCGAAACTTGCACAGACAAGGTACCCAACACTTCAGCAACGGCTGGAAGTGCATCTTCAGACCTCAACGGTATGGCCATTCTGGTAAGACCACTGGGTACCACTTACAATAAATTATCATTGATAGTTTAATACGATGGATACCATCATTAAGCATATACGAGGGTGGTTCAAATATAAACAGGCCTTTGGTTACTGCAATTTTATTTTACATGGAAACTAAAAAAAACCTCTAAGGTCACTCTTATTTATAGTCCCCTTGCTTAGTAAAACACTTTTCCCAACGAATCAAAAGTTTTTAGTTCCTTTTTCTAAGAATGATTTCGGACGCATCATCATCCACATGCGCACGAACCACTGTACTTGCTGCTTGGTCAAAACGCTCTCCACCAAGTGCTTCTTTGAAGGGCCTAAACATGTGGTAATCATATGGGTAATCTGGGATGTAAGGAGGATGTTCTAGTGCTCTCCAGGGAAATTCAGCAAATTTTTGGGTGGTTAAGGCGGCAGTGTGAATGCTGTCATGCAAGAGCAAAACATCTCTGATTGGAATTATGAGCCTTGTTGAGCGATGATTCAAAAGGCTGCAGTAGTACTCAGTATATATCGTTCGAAGGTCATGGAGAAAATCTATCAACAATATCCCTTCTGAGAAATCACCTTACCAGTAGACATCCGAGTTTTGGCCTTTGATGGCTCAGCCTCCCTCTTCTTCCTCCACTCCATACTGGGTCTTGACTCGTGTGTGTAATGGTGCACTCAAGTCTCTATTCGTATCAGAAAGGAGAGCTTTTAACTCCAGAAAGGGCTAGAAGTATTTGAGAAATTTTAACTCAGACATCAATGAAGCAATTGGCGGAGAGCGTTTCGGGAACAATCAGCAGGTTCAGAAGTTCTGAATCCTAGAGGTTTTTTTTTTTGGTTTCCATGTAAAATAAAATTGTAGTAACTAAAGGCCTGTTTATATTTTAACCAACCAAGGCATCAGTCAGTTACTAGGCTATATTACATTACCAGGGCATGACTTCTCCAGCAGAAAACGTGCAGAGAGACCTTACAACGAGGTATTACATTATTTATCAACAGATTGTAGAATTTTACATTTGGTTTCAAGGATGCATGTGACACAATCATGAAACGTCTGAAACCAGTGATGAGTGAAAACCCGAAAGGTAAATGGGAGGAATGGATTAATACCGCTTATTTCCAGAGGATTTCTTTAGCAGCGACTGGGTTTTACAAGTGAGTATCCAAATTCCTTGTTGTCGCACCTACCGTATAAGTGGATAGTTTGTTAGTATGTTGGTAATGTAATGAATACTTGAGGAGCTTGCTAAAAGGAGAGGCAGCTACTCGATCTGGATCTTGACGGGAGTGCTCCGTGGTGTCACAACCTACGTCCTTCGGGTCTCATATCTGAACTGGTGGGCACCTCTTCTCATCTATCTCTCCCACAAAAAATCGCCCATTTCAAAATCAACGAAGAATACCGTAAAACGGGGTGAGTGGTTGACATAGGGGTGACTTAGGTACAACGACGATTTTTGAAACTCAAATTTATGCAGTTACCTGGAAAGCCACGGGAATGCCTGCGTCCAATTTTTACAGAATTGAGAATCGATTGAAGAATGACCTACATCGTCCCAATTTCCTCTCTATGCATAATCTCGTGCTTGTCAGATGAGAGTGATAAAAAGTGGAAATTTGATTATAGGTTGTTCGCTGCAAAAATGTTTTGCTAGGGTCGGATTGCGAGCTTTTTCGAGTACAGAATAGTTGAACATCTTGTGCACATTTCAATTATTTGTGATAATTTTATGGAGAATTTTAATATTCTGATTGTTGAAAAAGAACATTCGTCTTGGGCAAGACACCCATTATTTTTGTGATCAATCAAGTTGAGTTTTTCAAATCAAAGTGAAAAAAAAGGTTATCCTTGGCAATCTAAGTGATACGATTAAAGACTGTCAAATTTTCTACAATATAAATCATATTTTGTACACTTGAATCATTCTCTATTCCCTGATAGATCCCAATTTGATTTAAAAGTGTAAAATGTGTACCATAGATACCCCGTTTTATGGTAGATATTCTTCAACACAGAGTTCTGGGTTGTACCTATATTGTCAATTTTGCTTCGTCACTACAATAGTGACTATGATAGTGCCGTGTGAAGGAAGAACGACTCAACTCGAAAATGGTCGAAAATGGGGTTTTTACGTACCCCTCTAATTTTTCCCCCACCTTCCCGATGAACGAGTCAAAATTTCGAAATTCACCCCGGAAGGGGTTGAAATCGTTTGGGGTGTGATTTGAAAATTGCCTAATTTTAAGCAAAAACGTCTCAACTCCGTGATTTTTAGGGAAAACATCTCAACTCCTCGATTAAAACACCAAAACTAGCTATATTTGCTATTTATTTGTGGAGAAAAAAAGACTCAACTCGCCGTTGAGTTGTTTTTCCTCCACATTGTTTGCTTCAAGATCGGGTTGAAGCGTCTCGTATGGTTGTCGATATTTGACTCAAATGACACGAATCGATTGAAGGTACTTGTGTAAAGAGGAATAATTGTACCAGTCGATTGAGTTGAACAACATATGAGGTCTTGAAAAAAATGGGGTCACGGGAGTGATCTGGAGTGAATTTAAGACGAGTTTTCCAGAAAAACTTCGAAGTTGATTTCTGGGATTTCGAAAATTTTGAGTTGAGTCGTTCTTCCTTCACACGCCAGTATTGAAGATAAAAAAGCTTTATGTAAAAAAAAATACATCGTCAAAAAACCAAAATTTTATCCTGCATTTTGCGTTTCAGAGATTTTTGAACTACTTTGTGCATGTCTGTCTATGTGTGGTCAAGCCTTATCATGGGAATATCTAGTAAGGTATGGGATTGTAGTAGGTTAGTCTCAAGACTGCTCCTTATGAATTTTGTGAACATCGGACAAACAGCATTACTATCAATAAAGATCTCACTCTTACGTAGATTCTATATCTCTCTATTAGTAGGAGTCTAGGTAGGATCTTTTGAAAAAATGAAAAATCAACAAGGCTCCACAATCGTTTTGCTGTTTGTTGACAGAAAAAAACCCAGCAATATGGTCGTGAAAATCTTATAGCGTAACTGGGAAATTAATCAGAGACAATTCTGAATAATGAGCATTATTTTTGCATCAACTGGTTCAATATGTTCATTATTGTTCATGTTATTCTACTTAGGGAAGTTTTTCTGATGAGTTTATGAATGTTAGGATACCAGATATGGGGAGGGACCCGAAGACTGGACTGGGAAACGTCTTCAACTATTTTACATATGGAGCGGCCTGTACAGAAGTCCAGATTGACTGTTTGACAGGAGATCACAAGGTAAGAACTTAGAGTGATCATGTGTGGCTAATTTGTTTTGAATCTTGTAAAAAGAATCATCTTAATCATCGAGATCATTTTAAACTTGAAGGTGCTGATGCTACGTGCTATCCTTCATGCCCCATAAAGTAATCATCTGATATCACCTTATAGTGTAAAGTTTCACGTGTACTGCTTACTGAATATGAACCAACAGATACTCTTAAGAAGACAATCGTTAGCACCAAATTCTGGAGAGAATAAGCTCAGAAGAGAATGATGGCTCACTTATGAAGAGAATAAAAAGATTCCGTACCGAAAAAACGGATCTCATTAAAAAAAAAAAAAACTTCGGATTTTTCGGTTCAAAACAGTCTTGCAAACAATTTTGTATTGTTCAGAACTTTCCAAAATTTCAAATTGATACAATATCTAAGTTTGTATCCAAAAGAAATTATAAAATTTGTGAACATTTCCTACATTTTAGGATTTGAAATTTAAGTCGAATTATTTCAAGAAAAGGTTTCTTTTAAAATAAAGCTTTTGTTGCACCGAGTAAACTCATTAACAATATACATCTGACTTAGAATACTAAATTACTTTAATGCATTTTTCTGGACCTAACATACATAACTTTGTCCCGTGTCTCTCGAAATTATCCTATTCACTTCCTACCCAAGTTCATGCGGTTTTAGACGCTTGAGACGTCGAGTTAGATCTTGCACATCTAGGAGCTTTACAGCTTCCTCATTCACACGATCTTTCACTCTGGCAAGATGAGCCGTTGCTCGCTTTTTAATCTCTTCATCCACACTGTCCACTTGAAGTTGGCGGTGGAGAGCATCATTTCGGAAGTACCACGGCGCATTAGTGATACATCGTAGTACAGAGTTGTGGACACGTAGGATGATCTGTCTATTGGTTGGAGCTGTGCAGCCCCACAACTGCACTCCATACGTCCAAACTGGCGTGAGTACTTGAATGTAAAGAAGCAGCTTGTTACTGATGGTCATGGTGGAACTTCGGCGGGTTAGCCAGTACATCTATCTAAATTTCAATGCGAGCTCAGTCCTCTTATTTTTGACGTGTTCCTTCCACCTGAGCTTATCTAACTCAAGTAAAAGGTAAGTTAAAGTTGGACTTATTGGCCCTGACTTATGATCCTGCTCACCTCTCAATTCAGGGCGAAATAAAAATAAGAAATAAAGTTCCTGATGAATTATTGTCGTACAATTAGTAAGAGTTTCGAGGTTTATTTTTTGGGGGCGGGTCGGCTGGACACTGATAACATCATTCAACTGCTGGACAACGGAAGGTGTTGGTTGAAGGTAGCCCTGTATGGCCAGAAGTGTTGGCTATATCGATCAAAACTTATTGAAGAGTTCGACTGGGATTAAATTAGTATTAAGTAGATATAGTAATGATATAATATATAGTTTATTTAAAATTTAGTACCACTCTTAATATGCTCAAAATAGAATGACCACAAATACGCTCGTACCACTCGGCAGACGGACGTCACGTCCATGCCTACCATGTTTCCATTTTGTTATACCAGTTTTGCTTCCGAGTCTACCAAGGTAGCGGAAGCTTTGATTTCACTTTTCAAGGACGAAAAAAAAAGTTCTCCAAAATAAAAAACGTCTGCCAAGTGGGTGTGGCACATAGCTTCCTCGTATCCATAACCCGATTGTATAGATCAGGTATGGGCAACCTTTGACATGTTATGGGCCAAACTTTAGTGTGCAAATACGTTCGCGGGCCGCGTTTAAAAGTAGTGCATTTTAAAGTAGTGTTCATAATTTTTAGCGATAGATATCAGTCAGCCATGAAATAATACGACAATGTTATTACAACACAATTTATTAAAATAACAAAATGAAATGAAAAAATAGGTACCTACAGCATTAAATTAAATCGTTAAATTTAGAATTTTTACAAACTACGAAAGTTAAATAGCGACACCGAAATCAATGAGACACTTGAGCTTGAATTTGGGAAACTAATTCATCGATGTTTGGATTAATTCCACTGGTACAAAGACGTAAAGAATTTTCCAAATTATCGTCAGTCAGCCTTGTACGATGTTTTGATTTATTAACTTTCATCAATGAAAAGAACTGTTCGCATTTATAAGTACTGCCAAACGCACAAATCAATCTTCTTGCAAATTTTCTAAGCTGCGGAAAATGGTCTTCTTCGAGGTATTTTTTTGTAGAAATCGCACAACTCCACGTCTTCAAATTTAGATTTTAGGAGTGAGTTTTCTTGAATCTCGATCAACTCCATTTGCAAGTGTATTGGAGCATTTTGTACATTACTTTTTGTTGGAGTAGCAAATAAATTGAAACAGTCTTCCATGTGTTTGAAATCGCTAAATCTGATCGAAAATTGCTCCGACAGTAACTTGAGTTCTTCAGCATATTGAGCGTAAGCAATATTTTCATACGCAGAGAGCGTGGTGAAATGGTAACTGTTACCAGACAGCATATGTGCCTCCCACAAGCGGATTTTGTTCTGAAACGCTTTCAAATGGCTGTACAAATCATTTACTAACTGTCCTTGTTTTTGAAGTTTCAAATTTAAATCATTCAAATGGCCTGTAAGGTCGACAAGAAATGCTAAGTCACATATCCATTTTGCGTCACTCAATTCAGATAGTGGTTTATCTTTTATTTGCATAAATTCTGCTATCTCATTTCTAAGCTCGTAAAACCGTTTCAGCATTTTCCCTTTGCTTAGCCATCTGACTTCACAATAATATGTTACGTCGTCATACTCGGCTGATATTTCATCCAAAAACGCCTTGAACTGACGATGGTTAAGCCCTCGGGATCGAATAAAATTGATGGTTTTTACTACCACATTCATAACATTCTGGAGTCGAATGGACTTAGAACACAAGTTCTTTTGGTGGATAATCACCGCCACTCGGCTTGCTCGCTCACTTGATTCCATGAGTATGAGTAAGTAGTGTTTTTTTTTTTTAATTGGGTTTTTCAAAATGTCTCGCGGGCCGGATCAAATCTTACAGCGGGCCGGCTGTTGCCCACATATGGTATAGATGATCCGATGCATACTAGTTAATCTCAAAACACCAATCTCTAAGTACCTTACACTACCCTCATAGGGGACCATCTACACGCTAATCTGGACAATCCTAGAAAATTTCATCAAATTCGGATGAAAAATTAAGTGAGTAGGTGTATGTGATTGGATCAAAAAAATACATAGCCTCGGCTGGGTTCGAACCCGCGACCTTAGGAGCTCAAATCAAGACTTTATCCTCTGAGCTACCGATAACCTGAAATAAATGGTATTTGAGATTCTCACAGGAGACCATCCCTTTATGGATGAATCCCTCTATGAGAAACAATTCTCTGTAATTTTCATAGGGGACCATCTAAACACTACTCTGTAACATCCCTGAAAATTTCATTGAAATCTGATGGAAAATGTAGAAATTATGGCCGTTACAACGAAATTCACGTTAGCGCATGCGCAGTGGCTACTATCAATCCGAAGGTGGTGATTTTCATAGGAGATCATCTAAATACTAATCTGTAACATCCCTGAAAATTTCATTGAAATCGGATTGAAAATGTGGAAGTTATGGCCGTTACAAGGAATTCACGTTTGCGCATGCGCAGTCGCTTCTATCAGTTCGGGGACGATGATTTTCATAGGGGATCATCTACAACCTAATTCACATAATCCCTGAGAATTTCATCGAAATCGAGTGGAAAATGTGGAAGTTATGACCGTTAGAAGGAAATTCACGTTTGCGCATGCGCAGTAGCTCCCATCAATCCGAAAGGGGTGATTTTCATAAGGGACCATCTAGATACTAATGTGTAACATCCCTGAAAGTTTCATCGAAATCGGATGGAAAATGTAGAAGTTATGGCCGTTACAAGGAATTCACGTTTGCGCATGCGCAGTCGCTTCTATCAGTCCGGAGATGATGATTTTCATAGGGGACCGTCTACACACCAACCCGCACAATCCCTGAAAATTTCATAGAAATCGGACAATAACTTCGTATAGTTATGCGCGTTACAAGGAAATCATGACAGACGGACAGACACACAGACAGACAGACACACAGACACGGAACCAAAATTGTTCAGAAAGGTCTAAAACGCAAAACGCGAGTGGAAATTTTGATTTTGGAGAACTTTTTTTTTCGTCCTTGAAAAGTGAAAACAAAGCTTCCGCTACCTTGGTAGACTCGGAAGCAAAATTTTCACTCGCGTTTTGCGTTTTAGACCTTTCTGAACAATTTTGGTTCCGTGTCTGTGTGTCTGTCTGTCTGTGTGTCTGTCCGTCTGTCATGATTTCCTTGTAACGCGCATAACTATACGAAGTTATTGTCCGATTTCTATGAAATTTTCAGGGATTGTGCGGGTTGGTGTGTAGACGGTCCCCTATGAAAATCATCATCTCCGGACTGATAGAAGCGACTGCGCATGCGCAAACGTAAAATCCTTGTAACAGCCATAATACTTACATTTTTCATCCGAATTTGATGAAATTTTCTAGGATTGTCCAGATTAGCGTGTAGATGGTCCCCTATGAGGGTAGTGGAAGGTACTTGGAGATTGATGTTTTGAGATTAACTACTATGCATCGGATCATCTATATAATCGGGTTATGGATACGAGGAAGCCACACCCACTTGGCAGACTTTTTTTTGTATCCGATTATCTCTTGTCAATAAACATGTTTTCTTCTTCTTCTTCTTCAATTAGTAAGAGAATAGGTACCTGGTGGTCTGGTTGGAGTTTTTCTATTCCCGCCTTCACAGAAAACATGGTACTCGTAGTTAGTCAGCACTAGTAGTCGGAACATGTTCAGAACCAATTCCTCTGGTATTAATTGAATTCATCGTTTGCCTGTTTCATTTCTCGTCACTCGAAAAGAATGTTCAGTCGGATGTTTTTCAATTCTTTATCTGTTAGTTGTTTGCTTCTGAATCTATCAAGGTAGCGGTTGTTTTCAGTTTTCAAAGTTAAAAAAAGTTCCCCAAAATCAAAATTCCTACTCGCCTTTCACGTTTTTTGCCTTCCTGAAAAATTTTGTTTTCAAGTCAGTCTGTCTGTCATGAAATCCTTGTAACGGCCGAAAGTATTATGAAGTTATTGTCATATTTTGATTTAATTTTCAAGGGTTGTGCGGGTTGACGTATAGATGGTATTCTATGAAAATCATTGCCCCGGATCGATGGTAGCCTCTGCGCATGCACAAAAAAAAACTTTATAACAGCCATAACTTCTACATTTTCCACCCTAATTCGATGTAAATTTCAGGAATTGTGTGGGTAGATGGTCTCCTATAAGGGTAGTGCAAGGTCCTCGGATTAGCTACTGTGCATCAGATAATTTATATGAATATTAATAATAATCGGGTCATGGATCGAGAGAGCTATGAGCCTCACCCACTTGTTCTCAAGTTCATCTTTGTACCTACAGGTGTTAAGAACGGATATAGTGATGGATCTGGGAGCTAGCCTGAATCCAGCGATCGACATCGGGCAGATAGAAGGCGCCTTCATGCAGGGGCTGGGTCTCTTCACCATCGAGCAGACCCTCGTCTCTCCTACTGGGACTCTCTTGACGAGGGGTCCTGGAGCCTACAAGATCCCTTCTTTCGGCGACGTTCCTACGGAATTCAACGTGTCTCTTCTCAAAGAATCGAGCAACCCTCGAGCAATTTATTCTTCAAAGGTACGTATTATGTTTATCTAGAGAAAGGCAAGAGGGGTCTTTCAAATATCAAAGTTCCATTCGGGAACTTATTCTATACTTTTGAATAATTTATTCCATTTGCTAATGAATTCCACCAAAAGTAATTCACACTTGGTTGTAAATGAAAAACTATGGAAAGCTTTCGTAAATAGATTTTATTCCTCGAAACCATAACGTTTTTGGGCTAAATCAATCACTTTTAGTTAACATAATCCAGTTAGTTAACATTTAGTTAACATAATCCAGTTAGTTAACATTTAGTTAACATAATCCAGTTAGTTAACATTTAGTTAACATAATCCAGAATTTATGATACAAAAAAAAATTAGATTAGATATGGGAAGAGAATCAGTTCGTCGTTTTGCTAAAGTAGCAGTAAGTAACGCCCATCCCTTAATTTAATAATGAAACCGAAAAAATGAAATGTTATGGATAGTCCTCTACAGGGTGTCCCAGGAAGAATAAACAATACTTCAGGAATCGATTCACTTTTCACCCCGCTTAAATGCCACTTTTTTCACTTTGAATTTGAATCTTAAATGGTCATTTCCCATACAAATTCAAATCTGATTACATTGTTAAATGTCTCAAATGATGACAGTTTTACCATTCCAGAAAAAACTACTTACTAGGATAGTCTTTCTACCACAAACAGGAAAATTCGTCAATTCCAGGTTAAGCTTAAAACATGCTCCATTTCATCAGTTTTCGACGGTGACCCATTTTTTGACCGACTTCAACGCGCCGAAGGCGCGCGAAAGAGGAGGTACTCAATTCGGGTTGTCGTGGGACGACGATTTTTTTTTTTTTTTTTTTTTTGTATGTCTGAACACCTTGCATTTCTTTATTCTGGTACCAATCTGTCTGATTCTTTTTGAAATGTGTTCTACCAGTATCCGTGGTGGTCCCGTTTCAAACAGATATCATTTTGCTTCGTTAGAAGTATCGAAACTTTGTGAAAGAAGTTGAAAAACGTGGTTCCCGTTTTCGGGAATATTGTTCCGCATTCACTCTTCTTGCCCTGTGACTTCCGACTGAGTCGATGCCGGACTAATTGTGTATAGTCAAATTAAAGGTCTGATTGTAAGCTTTAAAATTATATGCTATATGAGGGGGGTTCCGATAACTAAAAGGTGCTGCGGGGATGAGAAAGGGGGAAATTATAGTGGGTTATTCGCTCTAAACCTGCGTGAGCCGTATCAAACGTGTTTATTGATGCTCAAGTATGGGAGTTTTCCTACCAAATATGAGTGATATAATAGTTCTGTTATTAGGCATTCTACCAAGTGGGTGTAGCACATAGCTTCCTCGTCATTCAAAATAAAAGTTGGGTAGGTAATGGTATAAGAGGTCGTCAGAACTGCAGAGTGCCCTACCTAATATGAGAGATAATATCTCTCATATTATAGTACAGTTAGATGTTGAGGGTATTCTACCAAGTGGGTGTAGCACATAGCTCCCTCATTACTAATAACATGATTGGGTAGGTAATGGTATAGGAGATCATCTGAACTGAATAGTGCCTTACCAAATATGAGGTATATAGTACAGTAAGGTGATGAGAGGTATTCTACAAGTTGGGTGTAGCACATAGCTTCCTCGTCGTCCATAATATAGTTGGGTAGGTAATGGTATAGGAGATCGTCAGAACTGAATAGTACCATACCAAATATTAGGGATATAGTACCGTTAGGTGATGACAGGGTTTTCTACCATGTGGGTGTAGCACATAGCTTCCTCGTCGTCCATAATATAGTTGGGTAGGTAATGATATATGAGATCATCTGAACTGCAGAGTGCCCTACCTAATATGAGAGATAATATCTCTCATATTATAGTACAGTTAGATGTAGAGGGTATTCTACCAAGTGGGTGTAGCACATAGCTCCCTCATTACTAATAACATGATTGGGCAGGTAATGGTATAGGAGATCATCTGAACTGAATAGTGCCGTACCAAATATTGGGTATATCGATGGCATCACATGATAACCTCGTATCTCACCCACCTGTAATTCAATTTATAGCGATAAGAAACCATGGTTATCAGTGACACTCAGCCCTCTTGATCAAAACCGATGTTATCATTTAGGGCGTTAGAGAGCAGAAAATGCAATTCCCGCTAAAAATTGAATTACAGGTGGGTGGAATACGAGGTTTTCATTTAGAGAATCCAAAAAGAACCATTTTGGCCAAAAATTGAGATACGAGGTTATCATATGATGCCATCGATATAGTACAACTAGCTGATGAGAGGGTATTTCACCATGTGGGTGTAGCACATAGCTTCCTCGTCATCCATAACATAGTTGGGTAGGTAATGGTATAGGAGATCATCAGAACTGAATAGTGCCATACCAAATATTAGGTTAGCTACCTCATCAATCATGTCATGGTTAAGTTGTTGAATTGTGTTGTCAGAACTACCAAGTACCTACCAAATATGAGGGAAGTCGAACAGTTAGGAGATAAGAGAATAGATTGCTAAGTAGGAAAGTGAACTAAATACCTCCTGAAACCGATCCAAAAACGGAAACTCATCTATACATATGGAAACTGATCCGGATTACAGAATTTGGTCCACCCTACGGCTTCTGGCTCACCTTACTGAAATGATTCACAGTACGGAAATAGATCTATATTACGAAAACTGATCGAAAAACTGCGGGTAAATTAATTTCAGATTTAAATTGAGGACCACTAAAAAGTGAAAAATAAAAAATATTATAAAATGGAAAAATAATAAAATAAAAACCTTTTTAACAAAAAAATGGACCGACCTCAAAAATGATGTCCGTAAACACCAAAAAGGGAAAAATAATAATCTTAGGGAATTCAGTTGGGAAAGTGGGTAGGTAGGTACGGATTGAAGTCGCCGCTGTGCCCATCTGTAGACACAACCATACGCAAGTAGATTCCACTTCCATCTAGTTAGTCCACTTCCATGCGTCGATAGTGCAATACAAAACAGGAACGAGAGTGGATATCATTGAGGTAATAAATGTGCTCCAAGACTATTAGGTAGTAGGTCACTGCTGTCGTATGAAGGAGGATGAGAGTGTGACAATAAGTGTAAATGGATCTTAGTAAGAATATTCCCTGTGATAACAGCTGAAGATACAGAGATGAAGATTGACCGACTTCAACGCGCCGAAGGCGCGCGAAAGAGGAGGTACTCAATTCGGGTTGTCGTGGGACGACGATTTTTTTTTTTTTTTTTTTTTTTTTTTTTTTTGTATGTCTGAACATCTTGCATTTCTTTATTCTGGTACCAATCTGTCTGATTCTTTTTGAAATTAGTTCTACCAGTATCCGTGGTGGTCCCATTTCAAACAGATTTCATTTTGCTCTGTTAAAAGTATCGAAAATTTGTGAAAGAAGTTGAAAAACGTGGTTCCCGTTTTCGGGAATATTGGTCCGCATTCACTCTTCTTGCCCTGTGACTTCCGACTGAGTCGATGGAGGACCACTTGTGTATAGTCAAATTGAAGGTCTGATTGTAAGCTTTAAAATGATATACTATACGAGGGGGGTTCCGATAACTAAAAGGTGCTGCGGGGGATGGGAAACGGGGAAATTATAGTGGGTTATTCCTGCATGAGCCATATTAAACGTGTTTATGAATGCTCGAGTATGTGAGTTTTCCTACCAAATATGAAGGATAATCATAGTACTGTTAGTTAGGTATTCAACCAAGTGGCTGTAGCACATAGCTCCCTCATCACTAATAACATGATAGGGTAGGTAATAGTAAAGGAGATCGTCTGAACTGCATAGTGCCCTACCATAGTATAGTATGATACAGAGAGATATAGTCCAGTTGGGTGATGAGTGAGTATTCTACCAAGTGGCTGTTGCACATAGCTCCCTCGTCATTTATAATAAAGTTGGGTATCTCATGGTATAGGAGATTGTCGGAATTGAATAGTGCCGTACCAAATATGAGATATGTAGTACAATTTGGTGATGAAAGGGTATTCAACCAAGTGGGTATAGCACATAGCTTCCTCATCACTAATAACATGATTGGGTAGGTAATAGTAAAGGAGATCGTCAGAACTGCATAGTACCGTACCAAATATGAGGTATATGGTAAAACTAGGTGATGAGAGGGTATTCTACCAAGTGGCTGTAGCACATAGCTCCCTCGTCATTTATAATAAAGTTGGGTATCTCATGGTATAGGAGATCGTCAGAACTGAATAGTGCCGTACCAAATATGAGATATGTAGTACAATTTGGTGATGAAAGGGTATTCAACCAAGTGGGTATAGCACATAGCTTCCTCATCACTAATAACATGATTGGGTAGGTAATAGTAAAGGAGATCGTCAGAACTGCATAATGCCCTACCATAGTATAGTAAGATACAGAGAGATATAGTCCAGTTGGGTCCAGTTGAGTATTCTACCAAGTGGGAGTAGCACATAGCTCCATCGTCATTTATAATATAGTTGGGTATCTAATGGTATAGAAGATTGTCGGAATTGAATAGTGCCGTACCAAATATGAGGTATATAGTAAAACTAGGTGATGAGAGGGTATTCTACCAAGTGGCTGTAGCACATAGCTCCCTCGTCATTTATAATAAAGTTGGGTATCTAATGGTATAGGAGATCGATCTAGGAAATAGATCTACGTCAGTTCCAGGTTAAGCTTAAAACATGCTCCATTTCATCAGTTTTCGACGGTGACCCATTTTTTAGGATTCATATAAAATTTGAGGGAAAAAATAGTGTTTGAATGCGAAAAAATGTGAGTTTTTTAAAAGGACAAAAATGAGTCCAACCACTAGTTTCCTACCACTGCTTTTATCTCTCAATACGTTGTTCTCGCACTACTTTAATCTCACACTACTATCCTTACCACATCATCCTTTAACATTACTTCCCTTACCAATAGTTTTATAACACTTTTTATCTTACAACACTTTCCTCAACGCATCTTTCATGGCTCACTATTTTCCTTACCACTACGAATAAACTAGGACGCTTTAATATTTGTCAAGTTTATTGAAATATTCGGCGCACGGTCGAGAAAGCTTATCGATTTGTGATGGCGACGGCATATGAGAAGTGAAACGCTGCAAATTATTACACAAAGGTTTATTATTCTTCTGTGCGGATCACTCGCCTGCAAAGCACACAGCTTTGTCATTGTCACTAACTTCCAACCATATTTTTACCTTCACAATCAAGTTTATTTTGAAGAAATATATGTTTCCCAGAAATAGAAGACATAGGGAGTTGCGGGTGCCTTCATTAGGAAATTTGAATACTGGTTGCTAAAGACGCAAACCTGAGTACAACTCAGGTACAGTCAGCACAAATTTGAACGGAGATTAGGCCTCTTTTGCAATTCACACTCGTGTTTCTGATTTATCGTGAGACCAACACTCAAGTTCTCATAGGGAGCGAACGGATAATCCTTATTTAAGACAGAAAAAATACCTTAATGTCGAAATTTTTTGAGCTAGGGCGTTTTGAAAATTTCAGCCCTTATATTTTCTTATAAAGCTTTGGGGCAAAATACCGCGTACGGCTGACGAACGGCAAAATTTCTATTCGATTTTTGGATTCTACTTATCTACCTTGAAGCGTAAACCAACAAATTTTGAGCGGGGTTAACAATTTTTTTTCTTGGTCGATTCCAAAGGTTCATAATTGAAAATAATAAACCAAAATCATCAACATGATCTCAAATTACTTTACAATCGTGTTGTTACACTGCTCACACAACTTGGCAAACTTTTTTAAAATATTAAAACACTATTTTTTATCTTAAGTATTGACTTAGTATGAAACAAACACATCGTTAGTGAGCTGCTTTTTAAAAATATTTTTTTCTCGATTTATCGGCACATTATTTCAAAGCCCATCTGTTGACTTTTGAAGAAGGTCTCTCAGGAATTTAGATCGTTTATATGATGGTACTATAATATTTATCATAATTGTTCACAGTCCATCGGGGAACCTCCTCTCTTCTTGGCGGCCTCCATATTTTTCGCTCTACGTGATGGCATTGCAGCTTTCAGACGGCAGAACGGAGACGATGCGTGGTTCAGGATGGATTCACCTGCTACGTCAGCGAGGATTCGTATCCTATGTGAAGACGACATCGTTCGAAGAGTGAGCAAATTTATTTACAACATTCCTATAAACCATCTTTGATCAACCTAATCCACATTTGACAGACAAAAACAATCCACAAAATTAAATTAAAAATTTAGATTTAGAAAATTAGATCCAAACAGACAATGTATGGATGTGTGAGTGTAGATGGCCACCATTCCAGCTCCTACAAAAATGGTTTTAAAACAATACAATTTCATGTTCTCGTTTCTTTACTTGTGAGGATGAACTGCTAGGATTTTAAACTTTTTGGTTTATTATTATCAATAATAAACATGTTTGGTTTATTATTTTCAATAAAGAACCTGTAGAACCGAGCGAAAAACCTTCAAAATTTTCTGATTCGGGTTTCAAGGTACGTTGAATACAAAAATCGAATAAAAAAGTTCCCCCTGTTTCGATGGACCAATTTTGATGAAATTTGGGGTACCGGTAATAACCCATTTGCGGTCTAGTTGTGCCCCAGAGGTTTTGGTTATTGTCAGATACTTCTAACGGATGAAAAGTCAGGGAAAACATTTTCAAAACGCCCTAGCTTGAAAACTTTTGAAATACTTGTGTTGTTTTTTTTTCATAAATTTGAGATTACGACAATTTCAAAGAATTTTTTACACCACCTAGAGCTCTGTGAGATCAACCGTACGCTAATAGGATAATTAATTATTTAATTGGTGAATAAATAATTAATGACGTATTTTCATTAATTTAGAATAGTGTTCAAGGTTTAGAAGCGAATGAGACCATCGAGAGCTCTGAAATAATCATGGTTGAATGAGAGTTGATTGTGAAATTAGCGTTGATACACGGGACCTGCATATTGATGGATGAGCCGTGTCACGATCTATCGTGGTTTTTGCGGTTTTGAGTTAGCTAGGTATTCAAACGAATTTTGATCCAGCCGGACACGCTGGAACTAGTAGTTTCCACGTCAAATCTCCTAGAGGTTTTATGGGGTAATAAAAAAATCAAATGAAAAAAGTTGTCCGGGTGGATCAGAATACGTTTGATGCTAACTCGAAATAGCAAAAATCTTGATAGGTTATGACGGCTTACCAGTCGATAAGGGTCCCCCCCCCCCCTTCAACTATAACCTCCTTAACAACTAAACACCAAACTTTGCAACGGAGCCACCCATAACTTTGGGATAAAGATGTTTTGCTGGTAGGTACTTTCTATCAAAAGGAAGAAATAATAAACCGAGCTTTACTTCCAAACCGTTCGGAGGGATTTTCAACAAATTCGTAGTATTTTGAAACGAGTTTTTAATGCAGGTAGGGTTGGTATGTAAACAGTTCTCAAATGAAGAGTAAGAAAATCAACATAATTTGAAGGTTATTCTCGTGAAAATGAAGTGTAGAGCTCGATTCCTTGTCTGTCCGAGGCCAAACCCTCTTTCCGGGCAAAACCATGAAGAAAAAACGTACGTTCTTGATGAAATTATCGGAAAATGTGCGGGTGCGACTGTTCGTAAAATAAAATTGTTCCCTACATTGTAAAAACCAAATTAACTTTCTGTTTTATACAATGCGTTTTATTAAGTTTTGAAAAAAGGAAATTAAGTTGCCGCACCCTTTATATGACTAAATTGATGAAATAGTCTGGATATTTTGTCTGGCATGATTCTGCTGTAGTTAGGAAGGTGGTTGGAAGTTGGTTTCAGAATTGTCGTATCCCTTTTCCTATCCACTTTCCATTCCTTCCTCGTCAGCAGCTAGGTGACGTCCCTTTCCGAGACTCCCGCCCTGTAAGAGTGACAGTGCTATCCGTCCACAACTTCATTACTGCTAATGAATTTCATGCTCACCCTATCATTGGGAGCAAATATGCTAGAAATTTGAAAACATTCAGAATCATGATTTTGTTTCTAAACCACCTTTTATACCAACCTTGGGTTGAGGAAGCTCGAAGCCCCTTCCTCGACTCGAAATATCTCGACTAGACCTTCCGAAATCGTCTATGAATACCACCGTTAAAGGACGCGTTCGAGGATGCCTTGAAATGTTGTGACCCTGAATATCTTAATCCATTTCCAGCCAAGGGTGGAAATAACAGAAAAGTGAGAGGAGGAGGATGAACTCTTTCACAAGATGTCTGCCGAAATAAGGCATAATTTGCTCACCGATTGAGAGCGAAAAGATTCCAAATTTTATGAATTTTACATTTTAATGGGATTTAAAAGGCCTCAGTCTTCCAAATCGATGTGATTTATCCGACTCGTTCCCAGAACGCTCAATCGCCCAGGATCGAATTTGGGCCACCATGATCATGCTTTCGGCCAAAAGGCCTCCTTTTTCAAAAAAAAAAAAAAAAAAAAAATCCAAATTCGCATCGAGCTCCGATGTCGAAGGATTTTTTCTTTTGACGAGTATAGGAACAGCATGAACGAGAAAAAATTCTCCTACGAAGATTTTCCACTATTTTCAATATTAAAAAAAAAGTCGATGCGAAAACGCATCAGTGGCCGGAAATGGGTTGAGGCTTCCTCAGGACCCTCCTCGAATGAATCAGGCCTTGACTCCGCACTCGAGGCCTCTGAATAACTCGAGGAGAGGAGGACTGCTCGAGGCGTACTTTGGAGGAGTCCTCCAACTCGAGTCATGACTATGAATACCGTCCTTATTGTAGGAAACCAACAACTTGATCGTGAGGGTTCAATCATTTTTGAGCTAACTTTTAATAATTTAAATTTTTGTTCTGTGTGAGCTGTACTTCCCACCCAACTTGGCAAACTTAGTTTTGTTGGGATGAAAAAACCTTCAAGAAATTAATCTGACGTCAGACAGGATCTCCGTTTATGTTCAGTCCTCAACCCCATGCCCAGTCGCTAATATTACCGATTCTTGACTACGCACCCGTGGCATTGTGCGACATGAACAGCAAAAACGTAGCCAAGCTACAAAAAACACAAAATTCCGCAATCAGATTCGTCCTGAGACTTAAGCTAGACGACCATGTCACACCCCAATACAAAGCACTGGGATGGCCTAACGTGGAAGAAAGGAAAAAACTTCAAATTGCTATGATGGTATTTAAACTCCTGAAATTTCGGAGGCCTAAGTATTTGCATGACGAGTTCCTATTTTTGTCACAAGTTCATTTGAAATGCACAAGAAATAGAGAGCAAATCATGCAAGTGCCGGCCCACCCTCTTTGGCAGGTCCTTCGCAGTACAGGGAACTCGTATTTACAACAAACTGAAAAACATGTACGATTTAAAGCAGAGCACAGAGACCTTTAGGAACACACTTCGGAAAAAGTTATTAGAAAAATATTAGAAACGAATGCGTACATACCTAAATTATCGACATCAGAAGTAAATCAAGGAATATTATAAGAAACGACAGTACAATAAGCAGAAAGAATAACAAATGAGAGATTAACTAAACAATAACTAAAGTGAACTTATTAACCATAAGAAACGTAGAATTACTTATGTTAAAATATTTAGAAGTTAGAAGTACAAGTAAACTCATAAGAGTGTCATTAATTTTTATATAAATTGTATGTGTACATATATAATATACATATATGTATACCTATGTACACATACAATTTATATAAAAATTTATACAAAAATTTTTCATATTATGAAAGTATCACGATTGTAAGAGGATATTTGTTATTTTTGCTCCAGGGATGCTGGAAGAGAGGGCCTCCAGGCCCTAAGCATTCCCTGGTCGATAAATAAAAAAAATCAATAAATCAATCAACCACTATTGTGTTGGGAGTGAAATGTTGCCATGGCTCCAAATCGTGACATTATTAGTTTTATCCCTCATTTACGATAGAATTGGATTTGTCTGTAATTTGCGGCATTTTTGAATTAAAGGTTTCGGATCACCAGACTTCTCAGTACACACCGTGGGGGATCGAACCTTGAAGTAGGAAAAACTCAAGGAAGATCCCATCTCACAGAGGAATCAACGGGTAACCTTCCTTCGAGACCTTATCAATCACGTTCAAGAGTCAACACTCCGTCAGTGTTATGGTGTAAGTGCCTAGTTGGGCCATGGAAATAATGTTTTTTCTGTTGTAGTTTTTAGTAATTACTAGCTCCTCCTGGAGATATAGTTTAGAGAACCCAATCCCAAAAGATTGCGTTTATAGTTCTATAATGTTTAAAAAAAATAGATATAATACAGCGTTTACACGTTAAATAAATTTATACATACACGTTGGACAATAAAAACTAATTGTCATGGTTAAATTGTATATATTCGGATTTTTTTTATTGATTCGGATGCAACTGTTATTGCTCGATGCTAATAATAATAAAGGCCTTCTTACGACTTCAGGTTTTCTATTTATTTGAATCATCTTTCATCATTAAAAATTGAATGCTAGAGGGTGCCTGAACGGGAGGCTCGAAGGCACTGTGGTAGACCTGGGAATGAAAATTGACAACAGGCTGTCGTGGGCCTGCCATGTAGAGCATTTAGCCAAAAATCTGGCATCCTGTTGTTACGACGGCTGAGACAGTCTGTCTCCTTTACCGCCTTCAAGTCGGTTTTTCATGCTTATTTCATGTCCCGAGTGTCCTACTGTATTATTGTGTGGGGAAACTCGCCTCATAGTCTCACCATTTTCAGGCTGCAGAAGGCGGCAGTAAGGATACTCCTCAATAAAGCGACAGTTGTAGACGATTTGATTTGATTTGGTTCATTCAGTATTAATTATAATATTTGTCACGAGCTATAAGAAACTTCCGTGATACGTAGGTGACCAAGTGACTGGAAACAAATTTTTCAGCAGAGCGTTTCAAAGATTTTGAACCTCTCTTTTCCGAGTTGGCTGGCAAAAGTGACCAAGTGCGTTGCGAGCCTGAAATTCACGGTTTTGATCTCGTTTATGAGTTTGATCCCCCTTCATTTCACCTCGTATGGACAGAATGATAATGATTTGGGTGGGCGTCATTGTCTGTGTTTGCTCAGACGAGAAGCCAACGTTGCATCCGTCGGCATTGGAATAGTCAGTGCACTAGGGGAACTGGTCCCAAGTGCTAGCACTTGTACATAGGTACCTCAGGTACTTTTCCCTACCCTCTTTTTCCAGTAAAAACACAAACATCATAGTACACAATTTAGAAAGTCCATTCATGCAGCATGAATTGATGAGCGAATTTTCAAAGAAATTTTTCAGTTGAAGGTATGGTTAAGAAAAGGAACAATGGTGTTGCAATTTCTTTTAGAAAATTTTTTTCTACAGATTCTTGGTTTTTTCGATTTTGAGTATAGCAGACCAACATATTGTATGCACCGGGTATGCTTTGAAGATGTTAGGAGTCCATATTCACGGTCTACTCGTCTCCACAAACTCATAGAGTACCCACATGGCTATTGTTGGTTTTTTTTCGATTTTCAGTATACCATACCAACATACTGTATGCACCGGGTATTCTTTGAAGATGTTAGGAGTCCATATTCACGGTCTACTTGTCTCCACAAACTCATAGAGTACCCACATGACTATTGTTGGTTTTTTTCGATTTTCAGTATACCATACCAACATACTGTATGCACCGGGTATGCTTTGAAGATGTTAGGAGTCCATATTCACGGTCTACTTGTCTCCACAAACTCATAGAGTACCCACATGACTATTGTTGGTTTTTTTTCGATTTTCAGTATACCATACCAACATACTGTATGCACCGGGTATGCTTTGAAGATGTTAGGAGTCCATATTCACGGTCTACTTGTCTCCACAAACTCATAGAGTACCCACATGACTATTGTTGGTTTTTTTCGATTTTCAGTATACCATACCAACATACTGTATGCACCGGGTATGCTTTGAAGATGTTAGGAGTCCATATTCATGTTCTACTCGTCTGGGTCGTGCGACTGTGTGAGGGCCATAACTAACTGGCGTTGTTCCACTGACCCTATTCCTATTTTGGGCAGGTACCTACCTATGAAGTATCAAAAATAATAAAAATTTGTCATTTGGGCCGTCAATTCAACCAGCGGATTCACAATATCCCGGCTGGCAGAAGTGACTATTTGGTACTTGATAATTTTTCCATTAGGTACTCGCACTTTACAGGCAGAAATGACCAAGTGCTGCGTAGGTAGCACTTGGTCATTTCTGCCAAGGAAAATGCAAATCGGATACAAAAGGGGTGGATCGGGGTACTGGAAAGGGCATTTGAGCCCTTTATAGTTCCTTTATCATGGAGTTAACAATACTAGCCTGTAGAGCAGGCTTACGAGTTATATGAAGCGTTAAAACCTCAATTTCGGGAAAAAAAATGGACTTGGTCACTTCTGCCAGGCAACCTTAATAATTATTATATTATAATAATTATTAAGGTTCCAAAGTGGTCAATTGGTCTTTTATCATCGAATTATCGATTTCCCATTCCCTAATGACTCGATTTACCTCAAACTGGGGGAGCTCTTTTTGTCGCGGATATTACGAAGGCTACACTTCTCAACCAACGTGGCGGACAATGTCTGTCAACCGCTAGGAGATCTCTGAGTTCATCAACCATAGTGCCAACAACATCCAAGAACATTACCTACCTAACTAAGAATTATTTACAAAAAGGTGTAAAATAACACGATGAATACAAATTTAATTGGTTACATCTTGAAATCAGTGTACCGAGACGAATTAGGTTCCCAAATCAGGAAGAGCAAGGTAATTTGTAGTTTGATTTGATCTCACAGGAGGAGGGAAATCGTTAGCTTATCAACCCACGACAAGCTACCAGGTTTTTTTTACTAGGAACCTATTTGTGACTTCTTCCATATCGCGTGCTAGATTTAGAATCTACGAGTACATCTTAATAGGGAGCTACAATTTTTAATGACCATTCACCTGAGCTCAACGTGGGAAACTATCCACAATAGGACTCCACGTCCCAAACGGTGTATCTTTACTTTAGTAGCCACCAATTAATTTCAGCTTGTCATCCTTCAACTGTGGTCAGTCACATTACTGTCCTCTTGTCCCGCGGTGTGTCGAGTCAACGTCGTGAATGGTGTCTTCCTTCTATATTTTTGAACTACCTTCATTATAGTTGCTGACGACGAGACAACTATATCTACGTCGGAAACTCGCAGGTATGTACTCAGGACTAATTGTACTTTTAATTCAACTCTTTTTGATCGTCCGAAATCCGCTTTCGTCAGAAAGTGTGTCAACTCATTATCTGCCCTGTCTAATTTGATGAAATAGTGTCTTCAGAGCTTCACAACAAAGAAATCGATTCTCTAAACTCAAGAAAAACATTGCTATATTACAGACGACCAACAAAAACAAAATTACAAAATATAACTTAAGGGGTCTCAGTCGGTCGCCGTTCGTTCTTAGTATTTCGCCAAATTGAAGGCGTAAAAACTTAAAAAGTTGTACCTAAATTTGAAATATTGAAGGATTTTAGAAATTTATTGGTGCACGGCTCTAGGGAATTGAAAAACTGAAATATTGCGGCTGGAATCATCAAAACCAAACTATTATTTCCTGGGAAAAATGGGAAAAACCGTTAATTCAGTCATGTTTATCCCATAAAATGTAGCTAAACTTGAAATTTTCAAGGATTTTAGAAATTCATTGGTGCATGGGCCTTGGGAATTGAAAAACTGAAAGATTGCCGCTGGAATCATCAAAATCGAACAATAATTGCCAGAGAAATATGGGAAAAACATGGGAAAACTACTGAATAAACGGGTTTTCCCAAAACGGGAAAACCCGTTTATTCAGTAGTTTTCCCCATTTTTCTTTAGCAATTATTGTTCGATTTAGATGATTCCGGCGGCAATAGTTCAGTCTTTCAATTCCCTTGGGCCGTGCACTAATGAATTTCTAAAATCCTTTAAAATTTCAAATTTAGGTACAACTTTTCAAGTTTTTGCGCCTTCAATTCAGTAAATACTGAAAACGAACGGCGACCGACTAAGACCTGACTGAGATACAATAGGGTGTGCGCCTGGGTAGGAAAAACTGTTTATTGTTATTTTTAATCTAAGGTAGACCTCATTCTGAGAATTTTGGTACCAACCGCGAGTTTCTAGCGTGTGTAAATCTTTTCCTATGAATTTTCAAAGTTTCGACCGTTTATGACGTCAAAGTGGGCTGGGGGGCCCCGCCCAGGCGAGAGGGGCGCGTGACGTCATAAAACGAAACTTTGAAAATTCATAGGAAAAGATTTATACACGCTAGAAGCTCGCGGTTGGTACCAAAATTCTCAGGATGTAGTCTACTTTCGATTAAAAATCTAAAAAAAAAACGCTGCAAATTATTACACAATGGTTTATTATTTTTTATTTTTCTATATAGATCACTCGTCTGCAAAGCCACCAACCATCCAACATGAAGAAAAACATCGATCGCATTTCGTTCAGCTTTAATTTGAACGTAGATTAGGCCTCTTTTGCGATTCACACTCGTGTTTCCGATTTATCGTACGTCCAAACTTTAAATTCTCGTAGTGAGCGAACGGTTTGTCCTACAGAGCCCCGGGTGGTCTCAAAAAATTCTAAAAATTCTATTGAATCTCAAATTGAAGGAAAAACAATACCTTTATATCAAAATTTTTTGAGTTAGGGCGTTTTGAAAATTTCAAAATTGATTTTGGAACCCTTAGAAGTGACCTACATCAACCAAAAGCTTCGGGGTACAACTAGACCCCAAATGGAGCCTACATACCAAATTTCATCAAAATCGGTCAATGCTAAGTGGCAAAAGTGCCGCTACGGCGTACGGCGGACGGACGGCCAAATTTTTATTCGATTTTTGGATTCTACTTACCTTGAAACGTAAACCATCAAATTTTGAGGGGGTGTTAAAATTTGTTTCTTCTTGGTCGATTCCAAAGGTTCATTATTGAAAATAATAAACCAAAATCAAGGCGCACCCCCCATTATTATCTACGTACCGTATTGGAGAATCCGTCGTAATCGGCAAGCCGAGTACAGGACGATGTAAGGACAATGTGTCATGATGACATCATCTTCGTTGGTTTATAATATATTCATAGTTTAGAATAGAAGACCACGTGGTTACCATGTGGTGAATGTACAACTACCTAATAGGATTAGCTTTATCTCTCCCTTTCACTTGACATGACAGGCAAACAACCTTTCACCACGGGATCTCGTTACCACGTGGCCCCCTTTCCTTTCTGATCCTTTCACCTCCCTTTCACCCAGACTATACAGGGTGTCTACACTTAAGATGGGCATAACTTCGGGGTTCGATTCTACAAGGTATTTCCAACAAAAAAATGTCTCTTAGCAATCTTCTTTTAACCCACTCAAAATTCATTTCTTTTCACTTTAAAGTTTTTTCTCGCTTTACGGCACTGAAATGGGCATAACTTTCTTATTTCTCCTGAAAATTCAAAACTAACTACACCGTTAGAAAGAGCGTTATATTCCTAAGCTACCTAGTGCAAAATAAAAATCTTTCAGCAATAGAATAGTTTCAAAAAATCAAGTCAAATAGCAAAGCTTTAAAAATTTGTCGAAACTTGACTTTCTTCGACGAAAGTTTTCACTCCAAATCCCTGCCCACTTCGATGGGCGCTCTTCGGAGAAAACATGCTCAAATTGTCAGCTTTCCAACGGACTATCAATTTTTCTTTTTAACATTCAAATTGGAAGAGTAAATTAAGTTTGAATGCCAGAAAACGTGTATTTTACAAGCAAATCCAGTGTTTCAAGCGGTTCATGGTCCCCCTCGATCTCAAAATGGCTTGACGAGTTTGGTATCATTAAATGAGTTTGGTATCATTAAAAATTGATAGGAAATTTTCGTATGTAATTTTTTACGCTGAATCCAATGATGATACTTTCGAATGATTCCGACTGCTAGAAAGTGGATTTTTCGAAGAAAACGTTCGTTTTTCGTACATAAAATACGCATTATTCGTAGATATGGTAGTGAGCATAAAGTAACACCTTTCTACTCAATAAAAACCCCGAATTTCTAGCTGATTGAAGTTTTTGTTGAGTAGAAAGGTGTTACTTCAAGCTCACTACCATATCTACGAATAATGCGTATTTTATGTACGAAAAACGAAGGTTTTCTTCGAAAAATCCACTTTCTAGCAGTCGGAATCATTCGGAAGTATCACCATTGGATTCAGCGTAAAAAATTACATAGGATACCTAATGATACCAACCGCTTGAAACACTGGATTTGCTTGTATAACACACGTTTTTGACATTCAAACTTCATTTACTCTTTCAATTTGAATGTTTAAAAGAAAAATTGATAGACCGTTGGAAAGCTGACAATTTGAGCATGTTTTCTCCGAAGAGCACCCATCGAAATGGGCAGGGATTTAGAATGAAAACTTTCGTCGAAGAAAGTCAAGTTTCGACCAATTATTAAAAGTTTGCTTTTTGACTTGATTTTTTGAAACTATTTTATAGCTGAAAGATTTTGATTTTGCACTAAGTAGTTCAGGAATATAACGCTCTTTCTAACGGTGTAGTTAGTTTTGAATTTTCAGGAGAAATAAGGAAGTTTTGCCCATTTCAGTGCCATAAAATCGAAAACGCGAGAAAAAACTTTAAAGTGAAAAGAAAGGAATTTTGAGTGGGTTAAAAGAAAATTGCTAGGAGACATTTTTTGTTGGAAATACCTTGTAGAATCGAACCCCGAAGTTATGCCCTTCTTAAGTGTAGACACCCTGTATAAATAGAACGACGGACTGACAAACTTTAGTCCTCCAAAAACGAAAGTTCTCGCCTCCTGTACTCGACTTGCTGGTTACGACGGATTCTCCAATACGGTACGTAGAT
This sequence comes from Apolygus lucorum, assembly GCA_009739505.2. Lineage (NCBI taxonomy): Eukaryota > Metazoa > Arthropoda > Insecta > Hemiptera > Miridae > Apolygus > Apolygus lucorum. The sequence goes on from CM019179.2 coordinate 43,582,913, forward strand.
AATAATTGTATTCTTATAACTAGCGTAACTAACCCCATTCATTTAATACCAACTTAAGATAGTGTAAGAGTGCAGAGTGTTAATGTCTTACAGCTCAGGCATGAAATTTTAGCATTATTGACACCGGGAGAATCCACAAAAATCAATAGGTTCATTCTAACTCCGAAACCTATCGGTGGATACCTACACTACTTTTCTCAGACCAGTTTCCATGTTGAAGTCCTAATTTGGACCCAACATCGACAGAATAACATTTAATTAAAATTTTACATTTTTAATCAACTTCAGAAGAAAATAGTCAAATTAGAGCTTGAAAAGTTTGTGAGGTGGAGGGTAATCAACATATAAAAATGAAAGTGCTATTCCAAACTGCACTAATTTTGAAGGATGACACGGAGATTATTAAGGAATTGCACATGCAGTTATATAATTATAAATAGGTAACCTAAGAATAAATAATCATATAATAAACAACCTGTCGAATAATGAAAGTAGGTTTATTCATGAGTTGTGAATGCAGCTCCCACGACCCCTCTAACTCCACCGATTCCTCCGACTCCACGCGATCGGCGACGTGCATACGGTTGGGGTTTTATGCAATTAGGTTATCACTCAACATATTTGAATAAACCATGTTTCAAATAGTTAAACTGTTGATTTTGGTCCTTGCAACGACGCTGTTGCTACATGATTTTATAGCAAATTATTTTACTTACCAAATTGTATACAAAAACGCTGCAAATTATTGCCTAAAGGTTTATTATTTTCTGTATAGATCACCCTTCTGTAAAGATCCCTCCCTACCAACCGTAGATACCTACTACCTACTAGGGCATTTTTGAAAATTTCAACCCCAACCACCAACCAAATGAAAATGAAGGGTTGAAATTTCAAAAATGCCCTAGTAGGTAGTAGGTATCTACGGTTGGTAGGGAGGGATCTTTACAGAAGGGTGATCTATACAGAAAATAATAAACCTTTAGGCAATAATTTGCAGCGTTTTTTTTACCTACCAACCATTGGTAGGTACTACCTACCACATCATACTGCCTTCACACCTTCACAATCAAGTTTATTAGGAAGGACTAAACACTTCACACTCGATTCGAAAAACAGGGAGTTTCATATGGTAATTTGATTACTGTTTCCTAAGGAAGCAAAACTGTACTCGTAGGGAGCGAAGAGATCGTCCTACAGAGCTCAACGTGGTCTCTAAAATTTCTAAAAATTTAATACTGTCTTAAATTGGTGAAAAAAAGATACCTTTATTTCGAGAGTTTTCGAGCCAGGGCACTTTTGAAAATTTCAACCCTTAATTTTCACCCCTTAGAAGTCACTGACATCAACCAAAAGCTTCGCGGCACAACTAGACCCCAAATGGAGCCCATATACCAAATTTGAACCGAATCGGTGCAAGTGCCGCGGACGGACGGAAAAATTTTTATTCGATTTTCGGATTCTACGTACCTTGAAACGTAGGTAAATCATCAAATTTTGAGGGGGGGGGGGGTTAAACTTTTTTTTTATTGTTCGATTCCAAAGGTTCGTTATTGAAAATAATAAACCAATAAAAAGACCCAATTTTACTCTGGTTGTTACATAACCAACCAAACTATAGAAATAGTAAAAAGCGACATTTATCATTCGGGATCATGTTTATTCAGTGGGTTCTTGATGATAGAAAGTCAAACAATAGGGATGATCGTGCGAACCATTGTTTTGAATAAATTCCTACGGAGGCCTGTGACCTGTGAGAGTACTCTTAGCTTGGAAAATAGGTCTAAGAAGCTAAGGGTTTTGATAAGATTTGGATTTCGTAAAATTTCTTTGCTGAAAAAATGAGCTATCCGGAATTTTTAATAATAAACATTTGGAATCGAGCAAAAAAGCACTGGTCTTCAAAGATCACAACTATGCCACTGTCACTATTTTTTTTTACCTACCAATTATAGGTAGGACACTACTACCTTCACAATAATGTTTGTTTGGAAGAAATGAACTCTTCACGCTCGATTCGAACCTTACTACACAACGAGTAACGTTGTATAATAATGCTAGGGCGTATAATAATTTTATAATAATTATACAATAATTGTATAATTCGTCCTAGCTACAATTATACAATTATTACAATAATTATTATTGTAATAATTGTATAATTGTAGCTAGGACGTATAATAACTGTATAATAAAATTTTAGCACATTTAATAAATATTGAGCAAAAAAAGACACCAACAGCCCGCGATGTCCCCAAGCGATCACCCATCCAGGTATTAACCACGCCCGACGCTGCTTATTTTGGTGATCGGACGAACGCCGGTTTGTTTTGCTTGGTGTGGCCGTATACTTCCCTTAGAAAATCAAAATCAGTCTTCGACAGTAGTTACAATCCACCAGAACTCATAATGAAACCACCAATACTGATCAAAATGTTAAAATCGCGGTAAAATAATCCGCTTCACGGAAATACCTTGAATCATGGATATGTTTACTGTAAACGCGTTTTACCTGAGTTTTCTACTTTGGTGTTTAAAATTTATTGTACATAAATTGGTTTAGGTAAATCAGTAATGGACAGTAGTACTTTGTTGTTTAAAATTTATTGTACTGAAATTGGTTAACCCATTTCCGCCCCCCAGATGCATATTTGCATCTTCATAATAATGATTTTTTTAAATATTGAAACAGTGGAAGAATTTTATTAATTATTTAAGAATTAAATAATTAATAATTAATAAATAATTAATTATTAAGAATTTATCTTCGTGGAAGAATTTTTCTTGTTCATGCAGTTCCTAAACTGTTAAAAAAAAAAAAAATTTTTTTTTCGACATTCGGGAGCTCAATAAGATTTGGGGAATTTTTTTGGCCGAAATCGTGATTATGGTGGTTCAAATTCGATCCTGGGCGAGTGAGCGTTCTGGGCCATGAGTCGAAACAGATTCCGGTCTATAAACAGATTTTTACATTTTACCGAAAACTGAGACCTCTCAAATCCTATAAAATGTTGAATTCATAAAATTTGGAGCATTTTTGCTCTCGATTGGGGAGCAAATTATGCCTTATTTCGGCCGCCATTCTGTAAAATAGTTCATCCTCCTCCTCCATTACTCTGTTATTTCTACCCTCGGCTTGAAATGGGTTAACGTAAATCAGTAATGAACAATATTTGGTTGAAAACCGGTGAATAATTCCTTGGTAGCTAACTCAAAATACTGGTCGCCTTCAGTTTTCATTCGGGTTAATAATAATCTAAAGTGCCGGGTCGTCACAAATTTTGGTGTCGTTACGCCAATTTTAAAATGACCCCAGCCCAAAAACTTATCCATGTTAAAAACCACGTACCTACAGCGATCCCATTTTGGTCAGCTAAAATTTGAATGGAGATTAGGCCTCTTTTGCGATTCACACTCGTGTTTCTGATTCATCGTAAGTCCAATCCTTAAGTTCGCGTAGGGAACGAACGGTTTGTCCTAAAGAGCTCCGCGTGGTCTCTAAAAATTTTTGTAATTCAATACTATCCTAAATTGATGAAAAAACAATACCTTCATGTCGAAATTTTTTGAGCTAGGGCGTTTTCAAAATTTCAACCCTTATTTTTTCTACCCCTAGAAGTGACCTACATCAACCAAAAGTACGAAAGACATGCGTGATAGAGAGCTTTCCAACGAATGGTCAACCAATTTTGTGAGATGGAAAACGACGAAGTACCATTTCCCTAGCAACGACTCGGTTGTAAGCGGAAATTGTCAGAAAACCAAACTTGACGCTTTTTACCTCTATGTGCCAAAGTAAATACATAAAATGTCAAAATATCAAGAGATTTCAATAACCACCAGTGAAATGATGATCGATTCAATAGTGGAATAACACCTAATTTAGGTTGTCGTCTAACTTTAATTCCATACTAATGTGCTTTCTGTAAATTCCTATGCGTGAAAAAGAATTGGTATAGTGAGAGTTTACTGTCTCAAGAAATTAAATCACACTCACAACACGTCACTTGTGTCATTGATCACAATACTTCGCTAATCAACAATAAAATATATTCCAGACAACATGGCGGTGCCGACCATCCCTCAGTTTTTCGAGGGGAAACACATTTTCATCACGGGGGCCACAGGTTTCATGGGAAAGGTTCTCGTCGAAAAGCTACTCCGATCTTGCAGCGATTTGGACACCGTTTACGTCCTCGTTCGAGGAAAAAAGGGCAAATCCGCTGAGCAGAGGTGGGAAGACGTTTGTCAGTTGCAGGTGAGTTTCACAGATACTAGCTGTGAATGTAGTTTTAAGAACTTCTATAATGTTATTACCCAAAGCTACTCATGGTTTTATTCCTAAAGTATTAACTATACGACCCAAAGACGGCGTTCTTTAATTGTGAGGAGGAAAATCTTGAAACAATATTTCGATGGCATCACATGATAACCGCGTATCTCAAAATTATAGAATTGTTCAGGAGAGACAAAAAACTTGTTTAGCTCTATCAGCAATGGTGATTTTAATTTCCCCAAGTCGTCAATTTATTATTTCAAGTTCATGTAACTCGAAACACTGTATAATAAAGCTAAATCATTGGAAATATGTTTTAGCAATCAGTTACGAGGTTATCATTTTACGATAAACCGGATATACGAGGTTTTCACATGACTTTTAAGAGGCTCGACCATCGTCGGGAGAAGAACTCTGAATCAAATTAGTTAATACCTACCCCCTAATTTCTAATTGAGGCTCACACTGTGGCACTGATGATGTAAACCTTCAATAACCCTTAACTTTCCTTTTTTTGGTGACTTTAGTGGGAAAGGCAATGGGGCAAGAGAAGGGCCAGCAGGAAATCTCAAATTAATGGAAAAATTGCCAGAACCATAAAATATAGCTTATTAATTTAAAATAAATTTTATTTTTTCTTGAAAATTGAAGATGTATTTTCGTTTTGCAGTGCTTTGATAGATTGAAGGAAGAATTACCGGGTCAACTGGAGAGCAAAGTGAAGGTTTTGGACGGCGACGTGAAGGAAGCAAAGTTGGGGCTCTCAGAGACCAATTACGCCCTTTTAGTCGACAAAATGGATATCATGTTTCACGTTGCAGCCAGCGTTCGCTTCGACGATCCGCTCGATGAAGCTGTCAAAATGAACACCAGAGGCACTCAATACGCGGTGGAGCTCGCTACCCAAGCCAAGAATCTTCTCGTGAGTCAAACTTGAAATTTAAACTGCCTATACAGAGTGTAGACACAACAGGTAAGCCGAACTTAGGGGATCGATTCTACGACTAATTTCTGATCGAATTTACCCGATAACATTTTATAAACCCACTCGAAATATCACTTTTTTCATGGTTTCGACCGCATGACTCTTGAACGGTCATCCCAAGTCCCTTTTGGTTTATTATTTTCAAAAAATCGACAAAAAAAAAAGAGTTTTTAACCCCCCTAAAAATTTGTTGGTTTACGTTTCAAGGTACGTTGAATCCAAAAATCGAATAAAACGCTGCAAATTATTACACAACGGTTTATTATTTTTCTATATAGATCACTCGTCTGCAAAGAACACGGCATTGCCATTGTTACCACCAACCAACTTGAAGAAAAACATTGATCGCATTTCGGTCAGCTAACATTTGAACGGAGATTAGGCGTCATTTGCGATTCACATTCGTGTTTCTGATTTATTGTAAGTCCAACCCTTAAATTCTCGTAGGGAGCGAACGTCCTACAAGGCTCCGCGTGGTCTCAAAAAATGCTAAAAATTCTATACTATCTTAAATTGATGGAAAAAACACCTTTATATAAAAATTTTTTGTGTTAGAGCATTTTCAAAATTTCAAGCCTTATTTTTCAACCCTTAGAAGTGACCTATATCAACCAAATTCTTCGGGGCTCAACTAGACCCCAAATGGAGCCTGCAAACCAAATTTTAATCAAAATCAGCCAATGGTAAGTGGGGAAAGTGCCGCGTACGGCGGGCGACCGGCCAAATTTTTATTCGATTTTTGGATTCTACGTACCTTGAAACGTCAACCAACAAATTTTGAGGGGGTGTTGAAAAAAAATTTTTCTTGGTCGATTCCAAAGGTTCATTACTGAAAATAATAATCCAAAATTTGGCCGTCCGTTCACCCAAGATTGATGTAAGTCACTTCAAAGGGTCGAAAAATAAGGTTTGAAATTTCGAAAACGCCCTAACTCAAACAATTTTGATATAAAGGTATTGTTTTTCTTACAGTTTAAGATAGAATTATTGAAGAAATATAGAAATTATAAAAGTATAGAATTTTTAGAATTTTTTCGAGACCACGCGGAGCCCTGCAGGACAAACCATTCGCTCCCATCGAGAATTTAAGGGTTGGATTTATAATAAATCAGAAACACGAGTGTGAATCGCAAAAGAGGCCTAATATCCGTTGAAATTTTAGCTGAAAAATGGCAAAGCCGTGTTCTTTGCAGACGAGTGATCTATATAGAAAAATAATAAACCTTTGTGTAATAATTTGCAGCGTTTTTGTTGAGTAAAATCAAATGTGAGGATACTTTTAGAAAGATCATCATTCTATCGGATTCATGCCTGATCCTCCCTGAATTTGGGAAATCATTTTTTTCACAAATAATTTTCCAAGATGCAACAACGGTAAAAAATGCGAATTTACGATGAAAATTTGTCGAAAAAAATTTCGTATGAATGCAAAAACCACGTTTTTGGGTTATTATTTTCAATAATGAACCTTTAGAATCGACCAAGAAAAATCCGTTTAACTTCCTCTCAAAATTTTTTGGTTGACGTTTCACCGATTTTGATGAAATTTGGTATGTAGGCTCCATTTGGGGTCTAGTTGAGCGGCGAAGATTTTGGTTGATGTGGGTCACTTGTAAGGGTTGAAAAATAAGGGTTGAAATTTTCAAGTCGCCCTAGCTCAAAAAATTTTGATATTAAGGTATCGTTTTTTCTTCAATTTAAAGTAGTAGTGAATTTTTAGAATCGAATGAGACCAACCAAAGCTCTGCTGGACAAACCGTTCGCTCCCTATGAGAATTTAAAGGTTGGTCTTATGAAATATCAAAACACGAGTGTGAATCGCAAAAGAGGCCTAATCTCCGTTGAAATTTTAGCTAACCAAAACGCGATTGCTGTTCGCTTCTTCCAGTTGTGCTCAGTTTTGCGTCCTTAGCAACCAGTATTCAAATTTCCTTTTGAAGGCACCCCGAACTCCTGTTTCTTCGCGACATGCTTGTGAAGGTAAAATTGTGGAAATGAGCAGACGAGGATCTATACAAAAAATAATAAAACTTTGTGCAATTATTTGCAGCGTTTTTTAAAGGAAATGATTTTCAGCATGAGGCTCCGGGATTGGTCAAAGGTTGGGGAGGGGCGGCGGAACAAATTTGTTTTTTAGGGAGCTTTTTCAGGACTTGAACCTGAATTTTGAAGAAAACTCAGGCATGTATCCGGTAGGAAATTTACCGCTCTTTTCAACGGTATCCTCAGATTTGATTTTACTCAAACAAATAAGGGGGTTATGACCGTTTTAGAGTCATGAGGTCAAAATCACGAGAAAAGTCTAATAAATGAAAAATTAGCGTTTCAAGTGGTTTAATGAAAACAATGTATACGGCAACTTCGATCGGAAATTAGTCGTAGAATCGATTCAGCGTACCTGTTGGGTGTACACCTTGTATACTGTTGATAACAACTTACGCCCTGATAGCTCAAGAGCCCATGCTGAATAGTTCACCTCAATTTAATCAAATGGTTTACCTCCTAAAAATGTTCCAACCACCTTCCTGATGTCCGTTTGGTGAGCGCCATTTTAGGGAATCGGGGTAACTAGGTATGATTTTAGATTACGAATTGGGGGTCGAAATTTACCTCATAATAGGCATGGATAAAAATTATCCAGCGGAGTTATTATCTTACCCCTGAAGGAGGCACCTAGAATGGGCTAAATGCGAATAAGACCGAATTTAAATAGTATTATAAGAAGCAGGAAATTTTGACTGATTTGAAATAACGAGGTAAGTTGGTTCTCGATTTGGGGTGTATATAACTATGCACCTCGATTAAACAACATTGGAAACAAATTGTTGTCATTTTCGGTTTGTGTTCACAAGAAAATCTCTAAAGAAATCGTTCTTGAGAGCTCACCTGAAATCAGATTTTTCTACGAATCTGTGTATTTATTCAAGTTCTATAGTCAAACCAAGGTTTCAGGTTGGTTTTCGGTACAGAATTAAAATTTTGTGGGGTGTCTCTATGATGTTATTCAGTAAACTATTCTATGAAGAGAACTCCAGCGAATTTTGAAGTCGATGAATACTCACTTAATTTAACTCATTGTTCTTCCATCTTCTAAATCACACTGAGCCGAAGAATCGTTAACATACCTATCATACATACCAATCTAATGAGTGAGTTACATTATGATCATTGATTTTAGGTGTTCTTGCACGTATCCACAACTTACTGTTACTGCAATCTACGAGGCGAAACTGAAGAAATAATCTACCCGATGGATGTCGAATGGCGGGATGTTGTGAAAATATCGGAAAACGTGGATCCAATATCTCTCAAGATCCTCAGTCAGCAGTGAGTTGAAATAAGATTTATATAATTTTTATTGTAGTAGCCAATAGTACTCAGCACACCCATGTCAGATCGGTAATCGGTACAGCCGTTGGGCAGGACACCTACAAAGAATTGACCCTCAAGTGCCCATCTCCTTTAAAATGTTTAGATCCTATGATGAAGATCCTTAAACATATTTTTCTGAAATAGGCAGAAAATAAATACTTGGAAGTTTCTTGTTTGGTTGAGAGGCAAGACACTTCATCAAAATACTCGCCTTGTTCTAGATGTGTTTTGTTAACATTTTTTACTTCAATAAATTCAGAAGTAACAAATAATTTCGGCCATAAGAGATATCTTATCTCTTTCCAGTAATTAAGTACCTAAGGTAAATGGGGGTATAGTGGACACTGTTCCAATAGAGGACACTTGCTTGCATAAATGTGAAAAATAAGAGTAATAGGCGCCAAACTACTTTGAAATCCATAGAATTTGTAGGTTGTGCCATCTATGAAGCTACTGTAGAACTACCGATACTCCAGAGCATCATGGGAAAGAATAATAACCATTTGAAAATGGCGTAGTTGAGGTCTGTCGCTAGCACGTAGTGCCTGCTGCTGAACCTCGTTAGGAGACAGGTCTGTTGCAACAGTATTTTTGGAATTTATAATTGCTTGAGCGACTTCTGGTTTTTTTGTGACGTTCAAGTAGATAGTATAGATTAGTTTCCATGAAGGATTTCTTGCAAATTATCCCGAGTGAGCATTTAGGCCCTGTGTCCACTTAACGAACACTAAACAACCAATGTTCATTAAATGGACACTGGGTGTCCACTTTTGAAACATGAATGATTTTTTATTCTGAGTTTTTTTGTGTGTTCAGACTGTTCTCAATATACTGCTGTATATGCTACGTTAATTTGAGATCATTCTGTTCATGGGGACCAATATTGGACAGGGGGTGTCAACTTTTGAATCAAAAATGACAACTATTGAAACAACAAGTCTAATTGTGATCATACAGGTCAAAAATGGCACCCCATTGGCTACAGCTGCAAAACGCTGCAAATTATTACACAAAGGTTTATTATTTTTCTATATAGATCACTCGTCTGCAAAGAACACGGTTTTGCCATTGTTACCATCAACCAAATTGAAAAAAAAAACATCGATCGTATTTCGGTCAGCTAACATTTGAACGAGGATTAGGCCTCTTTGGCGATTCACGCTAGTGTTTCTGATTTATCGTAAGTCCAACCCTTAAATTCTCATAGGGAACGAACGGTTTGTCCTACAGAGCTCCGCGTGGTCTCAAACAATTCTAAAAATTCTATACTATCTTATATTGATGGGAAAACAATACCTTTATATCAAAACTTTCTGAATTAGGGCGTTTTCAAACCCCCTTTCCTTCAACCCTTTATCCTTTTTTTCAACCCTTAGAAGTGAGCTACATCAACCAAAATCTTTGGGGCACAACTAGACCCCAAATGGAGCCTGCATACCAAATTTCATCAAAATCGGTCAATGCTAAGTGGGGAAAGTGCCCCGTACGGAGGACGGCCAAATTTTTATTCGATTTTTAGATTCTACGTACCTTGAAATGTGAACTAACAGCCTGTTCCAGTTGTAAACCACAAATTTATGACTAAAGTAAAGTATTTCGTGGTTTTTGTGATCGACAAATGATTTCCTCATCAATTTGATGAAAACAGTCATGTGAAATCTGTACTTTTTCCCTATCTACCTACTGTAAATGTGATAATAATCTATTACTTTTTATAATTGAACAATTTTTTTGAATATCCTGGCCTACAGACCCCATTTAAAGCATAAATCCTTCGAAAAAGGCAGTACACGAGTGATGACCACTATACATGCAGAAAGTGTCCACTATAGAAACGAAAGGGAACTTTGGTGTCCACTTTGCCCACATAGTAGGCTTTTTGTAATTATTATTTTATAAATATTTAAAGTGAATTATTGAGAGATTTTGGGTGTGGAATCAAAAGAAGAAGAGTCGGAGAATGTAAAAAATGAAGGTTTATCGTTCTCAAACAAAATCCATCATATCTATTGAGAATTCAGTGCAAAAATTTCCTTAAAGTGTCCACTATTGGTGCTTTTACCTTAATTAAGTAATAACTGTGTTTTTTAGGAGTTGAAAATACATAACTTCGTTGATTGTGGGTGTTGAAAGCTGGACTCATTCGACCCAGACTTTTATTACCCTGAACGACGAAGGTCAATTTTTTTGTTTAACGTGATTTATTATTTCAACTGAATATTAAATACAATCCATCTAGCAAAATTACATATAATTTTTACACTCCTTGAGAGCCCGTTTACAGTAAAATGCAGCCCCTTCTCATAACAGTATCTTCAACACTGAGCTATAATTGCACTTTAACAGCACTAACTAAAAGTCCAGTGGTTTTTTTCGCTTGAGTTGCTGGAGTTCATCTTCGTTGTCCAAAACGTAGAGCATCTCCAGGTTCTCATGATTGTGGAGGCGTTGTTCGTGCATCCTTGAGTACCTTGCAATAATTTCGTGGACTGTTTCTATCCTCAAGTCTCGATGAATATCGTCGTTCCTCGTGTACCAAGGTGCACGCACTATACTTCTCAGTGTTTTATTTTGGGAGGTTTGGATTTTGTTAATGTTTGATTTTGGTTTATTATTTTCAATACTTAATAAGCCTTTGGAATCGAGCAAGAAAAATTTTTTTTTAACCCCCCCTCAAAATTTGATGTTTTACGTTTCAAGGTACGTAGAATACGAAAATCGAATAAAAAAATTTCCGTCCGTCCGCCGTACGCCGTACGCGGCACTTTTCTTAGCAACACTGGACTGATTTGGTTCAAATTTGGTATATGGGCTCCATTTGGGGTCTAGTTGTGCCGCGAAGCTTTTGGTTGATGTAGGTCACTTCTGAGGGTGAAAATTAAGGGTTGAAATTTTCAAGAGTGCCCTAGCTCGAAAACTCTCGAAATAAAGGTATCGTTTTTTCACCAATTTTAAATAGTATTGAATTTTTAAAAATTTTTGAGACCACCCGGAGCTCTGTAGGACGAACCGTTCGGTCCCTACGAGTACTTGAAGGTTTTCCTTCGATAAAACAGAATCATGAGTGTGAATCGCAAAAGAGGTCTAATCTCCATTCAAATTTTATCGGACTAAAATGCGATCGCTGTTCATTTCTTCGATTTGTATACAGTTTTGCCTTCTGCGTAACCAGTAATCAAATTTCCATATGAAGCTTTCTATTTTTCCAATCGAGGGTGAAGCGTTTAGTTCTTTCTAATAAACTTGATTGTGAAGGTGTGAAGCCAGTATGGTGTGGTAGGTAGTACCTAGCTGGTAGGTAAAAAACATATTGTTTAGTAATGCATGCATTCCAGGGGACATCCCATTGGATAAGCATTAGATCAGTTCAACCAGTTGTTAAGTGATAAAACTGTTTCACTCGATGTAATTTATTTATTACTTTAGGCAAGAAATACTGAACCCCCCCCCCACCGTTATCCACAATAACATTTCTAGCGGCATGGGAGCCTCGAATCTGAAGAGCATTTTAAAATCCATGATCTACGATACCCAACATGCGAATTCGAGTTCACCCCCCCCCCCACCACCTCCCCAACGCCAACAATGGTGCCAGTCCGGCACCAAAGCGAAAATACTTCGTAACATTGAACTTTCATCTGTTAGTTTTGGTAGGCAGTCCGTCGAAATTCACATCCGTGTTCAAGGTGAAACACAAAAAAAAAAAAAAAAAACGAAATAGTTAAGCGGTTTATGGCATCATGGCACCATGTACTGGCACCATGGTGGCACCAATATTAGTTCCATGGTGGTACAGAGAATAATTCATGAAAATCCGGAGGTATAATGAGAATTTTTCCTCAATTTCAAAGCTTGGGTACAATTAGTAAGCAGTAAAGGAACCGAAATATTGAAAAATCTGATATTTTGTGAATATTATCCCCCCACTCACCCCCTCCCCTTGCGAATTTTGGTACTCTGGTAAAATCATGTACAACTCGGAAGTTATTTGAGTCAAACAAAAAAAGGAACACGCAAATCCGTTGGAAATTGAGGCCTGGGCAGAGTTTACAAGATTATGCACGCAAACGCACGTTTTTTGAGCATTAACCCCCCCTTCCCCCTTTTAAAGAACAAAATCCAAAATTCCGGCGCCGTAGTGCACAACTAGATAGTTTCCCGCGTCGAAGAAAAAAAGAACCACGAAAATCGGTTGAGAACTAAGGCCTGGGCAGAGTACACAAGATTATGCCCAAAAATGCACGTTTTTTGAGCATTAACCCCCCCTTTCCCCTCCTTAAAAGGCAAAATTCGAAATTCCGGCGACGTAGTGCACAATTAGATAGTTTTCCGCGACGAGCAAAAAAAGAACCAGGAAAATCAGTTGAGAACTAAGGCCTGTGCAGAGTACACAAGATTTTGTTACACACACACACACACACACACACACCTACACACACACATCCACACATACACGCACACACACAGACATACACCTATGGTTTTTTCGCGGATTTGGATTCAGAATGGTCTAAAACGGATTACTGTGTTGTTATTTTTTTTTCTGTTGAGTGTTGTCCAACTTTACCCCAGATCGATCGCATAAGGGCGCCCAAGTCTTACTGTGGGACGTCCTAAAAATGTTGGTGGGTAAAAAACGCTGCAAATCAATGCTCAAAGGCTTCTTCACTCTTCAGATCACTGATCAGCTGAGTGAGCTCCGAAGCCATTTTCAATCCTATTGAATGGAAGTGCTCTTCCAGGCGTCTCCAGCATTCGAGGAGATCTTCTTCACTCTTCAGATCACAGATCAGTTGAGTGAGCTCCGAAGCCATTTTCAATCCTATTGAACGGAGGAAGCTGAAATTTGAGAGGGAAGGTCAAGGGAGAATACAGATGGTGGTAGGTGCTATTGATGGAGAACCAGTGATCTATACAGAAGGGTGATCTATACAGAAAATAATAAACCTTTGAGCAATGATTTGCAGCGTTTTTTAGCACATCTCCATAACTGAATTCCATAGGTCCAGATAGGGCGAAGGATCTGCTTATCAATAAGCAGTTTATTGTGGAGAGAGAGACGAGAATTCCTTCCCATCAACCAATACATCTTTCTGAATTTGATTTTAATTTCCTCTTTTTTCTTTTCTATATGTTTTTCCAGTTTAACTTGGAGTCGAGGGTCATACCCAAATATTTAATATTTATTTATTAGCCCTGAATATTTGGGCAAATAGCTTTGACTGGAATTAAATCTGACTAACTATAAAGTACTACAGGCCTATGTGGCCCCAGGCTTCCTTCAATCCTACTCATCACCTTTCGTGGTGGACATGGCCTGTGTTCTCCTCAGTCCCACAGCTTGCAGGTCTCGAGGCAACACAACCGTCCATCTGTTTCTTGGACGACCTCTCCTCCCTCTGAACTCGATTCTTCTTGCTCTGAGCATTGCTCTGGTGCCCACTCTGCTCTCAGCCTGTCCACATGTCTGGCGTTTTTTAATTTTCAAAAATAAGCATGATTGGAAACCATCAATCTACGAATAGTTTGAATTTCATCTTGGACCACGTTTTGTCGGATTACTGTGCCTCCAAGGTTCCGGAAGTGGTCCACTTCTTGGATCTCGTATTCATCCAAAACAATACTCTGAGGTGCTGGCTGAAACAACCTTGAGGTACTTGGTTTTCTCTCGATTGATTGTGAGCACAACCTGCCTTCTCCATAGATGTCATCAAAAGCCTCCTTTAATGCGCTTGGCGTTCGAGCTAAAAAGGTGATATCACCTGCGTGATCGAGGATCTGCCTGATTTCATTTGGAATGTTGCGGCCCTTGTCCACTCTTCTGTTAGATTTGTTGGCGTGCGATGTTGAAATGTTGAATGTTGAGATGATGAATGTTGAATGTTGAAATGTTGAAATGAATGTTGAATGTTCAATGTTGAATGTTGAATGCTGAAATGTTGAAATGTTGAATGTTGAGATGTTGAAATGCCCCGCTACAGCGATCTGGCATCACAAGGTATCTTGGGGTTAAACTTGATAAGCGTCTCACCTTCAGCAATCACGTATCTGTCCTGTTGAGTAAGCTACGAACCCGAGTGCGACAATTACAACCCCTATTATCATCGGCAAATGTTTCAAACTCCAATAAAATACTCATGTACAAGCTCCTCATACGTCCCTTTTGGACATACGCCTTACCTATATGGGGAACGTGCTCGAATTCCCAATTCCAAAGAATTGCCCAAAACCAAAACAAGATCCTGCAAAGACAGGTCCTACAAGCACCGCCTTTCATCCGCAATGAAACCATTTATAAAGATTTCAATCTCAAATCCCCCCATGACGTACTCCTCCAAATCATGACACGGTTTTATGAACACAACCATGAACATCATAACCCATTGGCGGCAAAAGGGTTCCTACCTCCAGTAACCCAACGGCTACAAAGCCCATGCCACATCATGGATCGGATGCTGATGCTCGGATACCTAAACGACGAGAATGATTTAAAAAACGCTGCAAATTATTACACAATGGTTTATTATTTTTCTATATAGATCACTCGTCTACAAAATCACCAACCATCCAATATGAAGGAAAAAAAAAAAAAATCAAAAAAAATTAAAAAAAAATCAAAAAAAAAAAAAAATTTAACAAAAATCAAAATCACCAACTATCGATTACATTTCGATCAGCTCTAATTTGAACGGCCTCTTTTGAATTGCATTGAATAGGCCTCTTTTGCGATTCACACTCGTGTTTTGATTTATATATATATATATTTCAAAATAAACACTAAAATTTTCGTAGGAAGCAAACGGTTTGTCCTACAGAGCTCCGCGTGGTCTCAAAAAATTCTAAAAATTCTATAGAATCTTAAATTGAAGGAAAAACAATACCTTTATTAAATAAACCTTTTAAATTTTTTGAGTTAGGGCGTTTTCAAAATTTCAAAATTGATTTTGGAACCCTTAGAAGTGACCTACCTCAACCAAAAGCTTCGGGGCACAACTAGACCCCAAATGGAGCCTACATACCAAATTTCATCAAAATCGGTCAATGCTAAGTGGCAAAAGTGCCGCGTACGGCGTACGGCGTACGGCGGACGGACGGCCAAATTGCTTCCGAGTCTACCAAGGTAGCGGAAGCTTTGTTTTCACTTTTCAAGGATGAAAAAAAAAAGTTCTCCAAAATCAAAATTTTCACTCGCGTTTTGCGTTTTAGACCTTTCTGAACAATTTTGGTTCCGTGTCTGTGTGTCTGTGTGTCTGTGTGTCTGTCTGTCTGTGTGTCTGTGTGTCTGTCCGTCTGTCATGATTTCCTTGTAACGCGCATAACTATACGAAGTTATTGTCCGATTTCGATGAAATTTTCAGGGATTGTGCGGGTTGGTGTGTAGACGGTCCCCTATGAAAATCATCATCCCCGGACTGATAGAAGCGACTGCGCATGCGCAAACGTGAATTCCTTGTAACGGCCATAACTTCTACATTTTCCATCCGATTTCAATGAAAATTTCAGAGATGTTACAGATTAGTATTTAGATGGTCCCTTATGAAAATCATCATCCCCGGACTGATAGAAGCGACTGCGCATGCGCAAACGTGAATTTCCTTGAAACGGCCATAACTTCTACATTTTCCATTCCATTTCAATGAAATTCTCAGGGATTATGCGGATTAGATTGTAAATGGTCCCCTATGAAAATCATCACCCCCGGACTTATAGTAGCCGATGCGCATGCGCGAACGTAAAATCCGTGTAACAGCCGTGCGTACGTCACAACCTCAAATTCTACACTATCTACTGTCTGGCGCCCGTAGCACATGTACAGCGAGTCAGTTTGACAAGTGAGAGGTCTCGGGTACGATTCCCAGCCGTGCCATGATATTTTTGGATTTTTTGAGTAGAGACTCAGCTTACATTTTTCATCCGAATTTGATGAAATTTTCTAGGATTATCCAGAGTTGCGTGTAGATGGTCCCCTATAAGGGTAGTGAAAGGTACTTAGAGATTGGTGTTTTGAGATTAACTACTATGCATCGGATCATCTATATAATCGGGTTATGGATACGAGGAAGCTATGTGCCACACCCACTTGGCAGACGTTTTTTATTCGATTTTTGGATTCTACGTACCTTGAAACGTAAACCATCAAATTTTGAGGGGGTGTTAAAATTTTTTTTTCTTGGTCGATTCCAAAGGTTCATTATTGAAAATAATAAACCAATACTCCACAACACCAAGTGAAATAGTGCTGTGAAAATATAGTAAGACATTACAAGTATTACATTGTCAATTAGTTACGCCTGAAATGTGCTGAGCTAACTCTGAGCTTATTTAACTAACGACGTTCAATAGGCAGTAAGATATATTGTATTAAAAATGGACTTAAACAATAAAAATTAAAAAAAAAAGATGTTGAAAATAGTTGCAGAAAGGGAATCGCCTTGTCGGACGCCCGACTTCACACGAAAAGAGTTTCTTATCTTGTTACCAAAGAGAAGTTTAGAAGACTCCCCACAAAGCGTCATTTTTATAAGCACAACAAGCTTCTAAAACACGCTATTCTTCAGTATTATTGCTCGTCTGTCCAAGCTATACAAGGTGTAAGCCTAACTGGTCTGCCATACTGCACGAGTCGATTCTACAACTAATTTGCAACAAAAAATGTTTCTCAGCAATTTGTTTCTAGAGGCTTCGTTTCCGAGTTATTTTATTTTCAAGATTTTTTTCGTGATTTTGACCTTACGTCATTAAATTGGTAATAACTCCTTTAATTTGCTGTAATAATTAAAATTTGAGGATACCGTTGGAAAGAACATTAAATTTCCTAACGGATAGATGGTTTACCTCTTCTTTGAGTTAAGATTCAGGACATGAAAAATCCCTCTGAAAAGAGAATTTGTCGTAATTTGGGAACCTCGATTTTTTTCAATCGCAAATTGAACTACAAGAACCAATATCTTTTCAAGATGCTTATATCAAAATCTCAGCTTTCCAACGGTCGTCATTTGTATTTTTGAATTGGGACTTTTTACAGAAATTTGTGTTTTAATGCGGAAAAACGTGTTTTTTTTTCAACGAAATCAGCGCCCTCCCACACCCTCCGACAAACGCCTCCGATCGTCTTAGCCAGAGCGCTGATTTCGTTGAAAAACGCTGCAAATTATTACACAACGGTTTATTATTTTTATATAGATCACTCGTCTACAAAATCACCAACCATCCAATATGAAGAAAAAAATTAAAAAAAAAAAATAAATAAATAAAAAACAAAATAAAAAAAAAATAAAAAAAAAATTTAAAAAAAAATCAAAATCACCAACCATCGATCGCTTTTCGGTCAGCTCTAATTTGAACGGAGATTAGGCCTCTTTTGCGATTCACACTCGTGTTTTGATTTATATATATATATATATATATTTCAATATAAACCCTTAAATTTACGTAGGGAGCGAACGGTTTGTCCTACAGAGCTCCGCGTGGTCTCAAAAAATTTTAAAAATTCCATAGAATCCAAAATTGAAGGAAAAACAATACCTTTATATCAAAATGTTTTGAGTTAGGGCGTTTTCAAAATTTCAAAATTGATTTTGGAACCCATAGGAGTGACCTACATCAACCAAAAGCTTCGGGGCACAACTAGACCCCAAATGGAGCCTACATACCAAATTTCATCAAAATCGGTCAATGCTAAGTGGCAAAAGTGCCGCGTACGGCGTACGGCGTACGGCGGACGGACGGCCAAATTTTTATTCGATTTTTGGATTCTACGTACCTTGAAACGTAAACCATCAAATTTTGAGGGGGTGTTACAATTTGTTTTTTCTTGGTCGATTCCAAAGGTTCATTATTGAAAATAATAAACCAAAAGCACGTTTTTCCGCGTTCAAACACAAATTTCTGTAAGAAGTCCCACTTTAAAAATAAAATGACTAGATCGTTGGAAAGCTGAGATTTTGGCACAATTTTAACCGTTCTTGCATCTTGAAAAATTATTGGTTCTTGTTGTAATTTGCCATTCAAAAAAATCGAGGTTTCCCAAATTACGAAAAATTTTCTTTTCAGAGGGCTTTTTCATGACTTAGATCTTAACTCAAAGAAGAGGTAAAGCATCTATCCGATAGAAAATTTAATGTTCTTTCCAACGGTACCCTAAAAATTGTATTTATCACTGCAAATTAAAGGAGTTATGATCAATTTAATGATGTAAGGTCAAAATCACTTAAAAATCTTTTAACTACACTAACTCGGAAACGAAGCCTCTAGAAACAAATTGCTTGGAGACATTTTTTGTTGCAAATTAGTTGTAGAATTGACTCGTGCAGTATGGCAGACGAGTCAGGCTTACACCTGTATAGTCCACAAGCAGAATACATGCAGCGGTAGCGGTATACCGCGTGAAATTAATATTTTAATTAAATCACGAGATCTAAATTCGATCCAATAGATTTGAATATTATACTTGAAAATACCTCGTTAGAATAATAGTGTAGTAAAGTTCACAAAATATTTTCACAGCTTCACAAATTTTGCTCCAAACACCTACGTTTACTCCAAAGCGTTGGCAGAACAGATTGTAGATGAATACAAAGATCGAATACCTGCTGTCATTGTTCGTCCATCCATCGGTGAGTAAAATATTACTTGTTACCTAGATTACTTTTTGCTTAGCCCACATAAGAAGTTTTACAATTTTTAGCTTGTAAGTATATTTTGGAATATGATTAAAAACTAAAAGAAATTTTAGTGAACTGAATATTACGGTACAACCACTCAAATACTTCAATGACAGCACTTTTTGAAATTTGTGGAGTTTTCCAATAATTCATTGTTATTTTTTAGTAATATCATCATGGAAGGAGCCTATGCCGGGATGGATCGATAATTTCAATGGCCCGATCGGTATGATCATCGCGATTGGAAAGGGCGTAATGAGGGTGTCCCTCTGCGGTCCAGACAACGTGCCGGACTACATGGCAGTAGATGTGGCCATCAAAGGCATGATTGTCGCGGCTTACAAAAAAGGAATCTCAAAGTTGGTTTTATTATTATTATTATTTTTTTTTCACTGATTCGCAAGACTTATTAGCATGGATAAAGGAACAAATTCGATTGAGAAACCCCATATTTTAAGGAGGTATCCACAAAATACGTTTGAAACGAAATTTTATTCAAAATTATGAAATTGACAGGCATTGTTCCGCAGAGTGTCTGTTATTTTCCTACATAATCGCCGAACACCTCAATGCGCTTCGAATTCTCCGTCTCAGTCCCGTCACGGATTTTTATGTTATTTACGCTCCTATTTTTGTTTGCCCGTGGATTCAACAGTGTTTACAACCACAAACAGCTTGTTTCCACGTATGGACCAGATGTAATGAGTGAGTCAATGGTGAGGAGATGGGTTCGTGAATTTAAGGAGGGAACTCATTCTCTTGAAGATAAAGAGGGGAGAGGAAGATCACCACTGAAAACAACACTGATGAAATTGTTGAAAAACGCTGCAAATCATTACACAAAGGTTTATTATTTTTCTATATAGATCACTCGTCTGCAAAGAACAGGGCTTTGCCATTGTTACCACCCACGAACTTGAAGAAAAACATCGAACGTATTTCGGTCAGCTAACATTTGAACGGGGATTAGGCCTCTTTTGTGATTCACACTCGTGTTTCTGATTTATTGTAAGTCCAACCCTTAAATTCTCGTAGGATTTGTCCTACAAGGCTCCGCGTGGCCTCAAAAAATTCTAAAAATTCGATTTTATCTTAAATTGATGGGAAAACAATACCTTTATAAACATTTTTTGAGCTAGGGCGTTTTCAAAAGTTCAACCCTTATTTTTCAACCCATAGAAATGACCTACATCAACCAAAATCTTCGGGGCACAACTAAACCTTAAATGGAGCCTACAACCGAATTTCATCAAAATCGGTCAATGCTAAGTGAGGAAAGTGCCGCATACGGCGGACGGCGTACGGACGGCCAAATTTTTATTCGATTTTGGATTTTACGTACTCGTACCTTGATACGTAAACCAACAAATTTTGAGGAGTGGGGGGAGAGGGGGGGGCTAAAAAAATTTTTTGGTCGATTTCAAAGGTTCATTATTGAAAATAATGATAAATGATAATAATAAACCAAAATCGACAAAGCAGTCCTTGAAGATTGCCTATCAATGCTTGATGAGTCGTACAATGTTCCCTGAGAACTGTTTCACAAACTCTCATCCATGAAACATTGAATTTTCATTTGAAAAAATGTTAGAGCCTGGTAGGTTTCAAGAGAGTTGACTTCCGTCATAAGCAGCTTTTGAATTTCTGGACCTCTACTGAGAAGAGGGTGATGAACTGCTCAGTTCAATTGTTACAGGGGACGAAACCTGGGTGGCCCACTACATCCCAGAAAACAGTCAATGCAGTGGAACCATCTCTCTTCGCCAACTGCGAAAAAAATGCAAAACCATGAAGTCAACAAGAAAAATCATGGCTTGTGTATTCTGAAACCAGCAAGGGATCGTGTGATTGATTATCTTTCTAAAGGGAAGACGTAGCTATATATTGCGAGATCCTGAAAAAGTTATGAAGGTTATTCGAAACAAAAGACGAGGAAATTGACATCAGGTGTCCACCTCCTCCATAACAATGCTCACCCCTCATGTCGCTCAATCCACAACGGCACTCCTGAGTCCTGACGCAGTTTGGTTAGGATTTTCTGAGTCACCTTTTTTGACCAAGAGTTTTCTGATTTTTCAATTACAGCAGCATAAATCCACGGTCCAAAAATCGCATTTTTCGTCAATTTTTCCAGATTGTCATCATTTCCTTCCAATTTGATATAAACTAATTTTCTTAGTCAAAATATTATATTAATTATTATTAAAAATTGAGTTGAAATATGGAGTAGAATCCGATATTTAGGAGCATGAAAATTACCAAATTTCATTTGGCGCGGGAAATTGCCAACTATCTACCGATCCTGACGCAGTTTGGTTAGGATCTTCTGAATCACACACAGTACAGTCCTGACTTTGCCGCTTCCGACTTCCTCCTTTTCGGTAAAATGAAGGAACAGTTAGCAGGAAAACGCCTTGGGAGTGACGAGGGAGTTAAGTCACCAAATGGACCAACGAGGTGGCGACAGAGGGCACTGCGAAGCTCGGTACAAGGTGTTCGAAGAGGATTGTGGTGTTCGGCGATTTTAAAGACAAATAATAGACATTCTGCAGAACAATTCCTGTAAATTTCATAACTTTTGAATAGAAATGTGATTTAAAAAATCGAATTTATTTTGTGGATATCCCTCGTATCTAGCAGATTTTTCGTTTTTCAGCTACAATGTATTCGATCTACATTTTTCAAACTCATCCACTCATTTGCAGGGACACGAGGACTTTGGGAGAAATAGACGTTTACAATTCGTCTTCGACTTCTAAAAGCAGCATATCGAATCGAACACTCATCGAGCTCAGTCAAATCATTCACAAAGAAAGCCCCATCAACGAGATCATCTGGCTGCCTTCTTATGAAGTGACGCAGAGCTTCGGTGTCTACAGATTGCGGGCGTTCTTCAGCCACTTTCTACTCGCTCTCGTCGCCGATTCAGTCTTCAGGATTTTCCGGATGCCTCCTATGTAAGTGTGAAGCACAGAGATAAGAGTGCAAATTGATATAAGTTTGTAGGGTGGTGTAGCCGTACCTTGTCCCCATCTTGGTATTTGGGCCTCGTGGTTTTTGAGTCATAGCGACGTTTCATAACCTCTGCACGTAACTTTATAGAGCCTCAATCTGACTTATGCACATGATGGATACGTTTTCTAAGATCATCCGCAAATTGATGTAATTCCTGTTCATCTGGGTGCCGTCCAAATAACAGGTCTAGGGGCAAGAGTGATTAGGTGGGAGGGCGTGTAGTTTGTGACTGAGTGTTCAAAGGCTGGTAAAAGCGCTACAGGAAGTTGGACATCCCAATCGCGCTGGTAATCCTGAGTCATCTTGGAGAGCCATTCACAGAGAGTGCGGTGTAGTCGTTTCGCCATCGCTTTGTGATTATGTCTCGACATAATCGAGAAAATCGTCATTTCAGAAAACCATAGAGCCAGAGAAAATTGGACAGTTGGCAAAATCGAGTCTAGAAACAGCGTTGGAAGTCAGTAGTCTGTTAAGCAAGAAATAAGTGAGCATGATTTAATTGAATTTAGAGTCCTATTGTTGTTTTTGGGTTTGATGGTTGTTTACTTGTGACTCAGTTTCCTTAACGTGTTACGAGTATCTTGGAAATCAGATAAATCAGAGTGGTTGGCATATTATATTAATTCTGCAGAACTTGAAAGTATGTAATAATAATTTACAAGGGACAGCGGTGTGGCTACAGTCGTTGGGGCGTCGTTGTTTGGCGGTGGACTTTGGACCGACCTCTGCGGGGATCGTGAGTTCAAGGCTCATCGCCAGCAGCGTTCATTTTTCGCCCCCCTCGTTTCAACTCAGGGAGGTGAGGCAATCAGAAGCCACGAGCGAAATCATCGGAACAACTTCTGATCTTCACTTCAGAAGACAGCTGATGACGTCCGCGACGCCAGGAACGGCAGTCGGACGAAAATCCAACCTGAAATGGTTGTTTACTTTACTTACTTACTTACTAATAATTTAAATACAATCAAAGGTCACTTGGCATTACTGGTTCTATTTCAATAGCATCTGTTCTAGGTTTAAACGTGACCCAAAAACATGATGAAAATCGGTAGATTTTCACGCGATCCGATACCTCTACCTATACCTTCGCTACCTACCTGTAATAATATGCTTTCTCAATAATTGTTTGTTGACGTGTAACAAACTCTTACTGCAAATGTTGTTTGCAGTTCTTTTAATTCAGGGTTGTATCTCAGTTTCTTCCATAATTACAGCGGTTTTGGCAGTGTATAATTTATGCATAAACTTAGGGCTTTCGAACGATTTTTTTACGAACACGAATGACGAAGATAAAGTTCCGTAGCAACGACTTGTTTGTAAGTGGATATCATTGAAAAATGTCATGAGCAATCCTCGTGACGTTTTTTCGTTTATGTGCCAAAGTAAAGACATAAAATGTAAAAAACAATAATTGATGAAATATTATTTCCTCTTTCGGCTACGGCTGAATCGAACTAACTGACTTCATCCAATTTTCAGGTTACTGAAAATACACATTAAAATCCACAATGCAATGATGGCCATCGGCTACTTCACCACCAAAGAGTGGACGTTCAATAACGAAAAGTTCCTGGCACTCAACAACATTGTGGATCCTGCAGACAAGGAGAGCTTCGATTTCAGGTTAATATTCACGTTGAAGCAAAATTACCGAAGTTGATTTTATGAAAAATTATTTTATAACAATTAAAAACGTCTAGCAAGTGGGTGTGACGCATAGCTTCCTCGTATCCATAACCCGATTGTATAGATGATCCGATGCATAGTAGTTAATCTCAAAACATCAATCTCTAAGTATCTTCCACTACCCTCATAGGGGACCATCTAAATGCTAATCTGAACAATCCTGAGAAATCTCGTCGAAATCTAAAGGAATATGTAGAAAGCATAGCTGTTACAAGGAATTCACGTTTGCGCATGCGGAGCAACTACTTTTAGTCTGGGGGAGATGATTTTCATAGGGACCATCTACTCGCCATTCTGAACAATCCTAGAAAATTTCATCAAGTTCGGAAGTTGGCGCATGCGCAGAGGCTACTGTCAGTCCGGGGGTGATGATTTTCATAGGGAACCGTCTACACGCCAACCCGCCAATCCCTGAAAACCTACTTAGTAGACTCGAAAGCAATAGGTGAACAACTCAATACCTTAATGAAACAATAACCTGGAACACTTCTTAGGGCGTTTTGTCATCAGCAGGTTTAAATGTTTTGAAGAACACCTGAGTTATTCTACCAAGAGCTATTGTGTCATTATGCCAGAAATTGGTTCAAGAAGTCCATGCCTGGCAGAGGATGAATGTTTGTAGCTCAGCCTTCTGATGGTTGAATTGACGTGCGGATATCGTTTCTGTTCGTCCGTTCTGCCTGAATGTGTCCTGAATTTCATCTGAATCCGTTCTGAATTCAGCTGATCAAATGCGATCATTGTTAGATTCATTGGAATGAGTTTTGTGTTGTACTCAGTTGTGCATCCTTACCAACCAAAAACCAAATTTCGTGTTATTGGTAGTATTAATGGAAAAGCCGAGTTCTTGCTCACTGGTGATCTATACAGTAAAATAATTAACTTGTAATTAATAATTTGAAAAGTTTTTCGGGATAAGTCCTTACCTCCGTTGTTAGATTATTCAATCAGAAACACGAGTGTGAATCGCGTATGAATTAGGGATGGTTATCGATACCTGATGTTCCAAAATATCGATACGTCCACTTGATATTTTCAATTCTGCACTATCAGATATTTTTGGATATCGATACTTTGGAATCGATGTTTTCAAATATCGTATATCGATATAGTTCTCGCGTAAAGTTCAACGTTATGGCTAAAATATGAAAAGAGGCAGAAGGTAGGGAGGCTGAAGATGATTTATGTTTACTACCTACGGATAAAATTAATTTACCTATGTTATTGGTTCAATAATATCTTCAATAATATATTATTTTACAGTTATTAATCATTAGTAGTATGTTGTGTAAATACACTCAGCTTGGACATTGGATAGTGAGAAATGAATAAACATCGTTGAGAAAAATATTTTCCTTGAGAATATTGGGTACGTTGATATTCTGTGACACTTGAGTATTTTGAAATATCGATACTCATGCCAAACGATACTTGGGATATTGATACTCAAATACGATATAGAATTGATACGAAATATCGATACTTTGCCTACCGAGTCTACCAAGGTAGGGGAAGCTTTGTTTTCACATTTCAAGGTCAAAAAAAAAAAGTCTCCAAAATCGAAATTTCCACTCGCGTTTTACGTTTCAGACCTTTCTAAACAATTTGGGTTCCGTGTCTGTGTGTCTGCCATGAAATCCTTGTAACTGGCATAACTATACGAAGATATTGTCCGATTTCGATGAAATTTTCTGGGATTGTGCGGGTTGGTGTGTAGACGGTCCCCTATGAAAATCATCACCCCCGGACTGACAGTAGCCGCTGCGCACGCGCAAACGTGAAATCCTTGCCACAGCCATAACTTCAACATTTTCCAACAATATTCAGAGATTGTGCGGGTTGACGTGCGGATGGTCCCTTATGAGGGTAGTGGAAAGTACTTAGTGATTGATGTTTTGAGATTAACTACTATGCATCGGATCATCTATACAATCGGGTTATGGATACGAGGAAGCTATGTGCCACACCCACTTGGCAGACTTTTTGATTTAATCAAGTATAATCTGAATGAGGTTGATTTCAATTGGTTTCTATTATCGTGAAAGATAAATTCGTGTTTCTGTTTCCAGTTTCGATGGTTTGGCGCCAATTGACTACTTCCGGATTGCGGCGCTCGGCGCCAGGAAGTACCTGCTGAAGGAGGACCCGTCCAGCATCCCAGCAGCCAAGAAGAAAGCCGAAAGGTAAATTTACTCTTTATTTATTACATTTGTTTATTTTAGTTATTTAATTTATCTATTTTATTTATTTAAAGTATTTAACAATAATTGAGAGTAAAATTTCGTGAGTTGAAGTTGAAACAGGGAAAACAGCTTTTCCTCAAGGATCTTCAAAGTGACCTTCAAATATTTCAAAACCCGACTCAATCTGACTTTTAACAGAAAAAAATGATGATAATAATACATATATAATACAATTATATTCTTATTATTAAATTATTTTATTGGGATTATAATACAATTACCTATATTCTATATTTTAAAATTATTTTGATTGGTTTTGTATCTCCTTCTAACGAGTATTCTCGGCCTTAACGTATTATGAGAAAATACACAAGTCGGGATCTTTTCAAAAGGACTGCCAAATAAATGGAAAAATTATGAGACAATTCGAAGGTTTCATGTGTTATAAAGTACTCGCATGTGTTGACAGGCTACAGTTGTTCAGTTGGATAATGAAATGGAGCTTCTACGCTGGTGTTGCCTACTACGTTTATGGATACATCTCCTCCCACGTAAGTTACAAGTATATTTATACGACTCTTGTCATTCTGTTTCTACCAAACGGAATATTATCCAAATAAATAAGGAATAATCGAGGCGTTTGAGATCAAAAGCGGACAATTCCACGGAACTAAATCTTACAAGAGAGACCAGAGTATTTTTGGTTCCATCAAATTGCGTAATATGGCAATTTTTGGTCTCCCGCAAGTATATCATATTGTTACTAGATGAGCCTCAATTTATCCCCGAAATTTTGGACCGATTCAACTTGTTTCTACCTCGATACGGTCAAACAACAAAATTTTTGATATTTTCATGTCTTTGCTTTGGCACATGAACTGAAAAATCGTCACGAAAACTAAGCAAATCTTGCTCACGCGACCAATAAATAAAATAGACTCACTGTGTTGTGTAGAGAACAATCAACAACCTTAAATTTTCCTTTGGCACATGAACTGAAAAATCGTCACAAAAACTTTGTGTAGTGGTTGACATGAAAATGTCCCAATGTGTTGCAGACTCGTATGCAAGCATTTAAAATTGAGTTTATGATTTCGAATCTTTGTGAATTTCAAATTGTTTGAAATTTATCCGAATTTGAAATTGAAAATGGCGTTTATTCCTTTTTGACACTAATTCTGCAGCAAAAATTAACTGTTATTCAGAAATTACTCAAAAATACTTAACTCAATCCTCCATTTTATACCCTTGAACTTTGACAACTCTTTCGTATTAACTTAACCATTTACTTTTAACCCTGGACAGTTTGGAATCAGGTTTTTTTTAATGCTCTCCCTCACGACAGCTCTCTTCAGTGACGGAAGTGAAGAGTCTTTTGATTGATGCGGAAATCTACAGTGTTGAGGATTATTTTACTCCATTTTATTGACTTGTTTCTTTATCACTGTTATTGCTTGCTGTATCTATAAATCGTTATGTGTTGCTAGATTAGTAGTATATTTGTTTATGTATCATATATTCATCCTGACGTTGTCAGACCTATTCTTAGGTTGTTACAATAAAAACTTTGATTGATTTACTTTCTTACAGTTGAAGTTGGTGGTGGGGAGGGGAAGTAGGGGAAAAGTAACTTTGTTAAAAATTGAATTTATTAAGTAGTTTCCTAAGATTTTCCAA
The DNA here is from genome assembly GCA_009739505.2 of Apolygus lucorum. NCBI lineage: Eukaryota > Metazoa > Arthropoda > Insecta > Hemiptera > Miridae > Apolygus > Apolygus lucorum. The sequence goes on from CM019179.2 coordinate 43,610,768, forward strand.
GTTAAGAAAATTAGAAATCGATTTGGTTTTAGTCCGATTTGAACCTTAAGTCATCAAAGTATCAAATTACTACACTAAATTTATAAAAAATGCGAAGAAGTCAATTTCTGACATTTTTATCCGGCTTTGATCCAAAACTCCTCAATTATGTTTTATTAATAAAGCCCTCCTGTCGTCAGATTTGACGATTTCATGTTATGCTACGCAACATTATTAGTTTAAAACAAATGTTTCAATTCAATATTTTGGAGGTTTTGGGTTTGAGATATATTCACAAACGTCTAAATCACACCTACACCATTAGTTCGTATTTCCTCTGCTAGGGATAGTAAAGCATTTTTCCCTTGAACCAGCTGCATCGCATTATCTCAAGCTTTACCAAAAGAGGTAACTGAGCTTATCTCATCTGATTCAAAGGAAAAACGCTTCATTATCCCTAGCGGAGGATTCATGAACTAATGCTGTAGGTGTGATTTAGACGCTCGTGATAAATTCACAATTAATTGATTGTGCAAAATGAGAAAGACGAGTTTATTTAACAAAATATTTAAAGAGAAATACTAGAATGAAAAGAATGAGTAACGAATGAGCTGGAATGGAATGAGAATTAAGAAGTAGAGTTCTAAGAGAGTTGAGTAAGTTGAAGAGTTAAGAAAGATGGTACAGGCAGAGAAGAAAAGATAATTTTGTCGACGACACTCCCCCCCACACTCCATCGTCCAAATGAGTTTTTCAATCTAACCTTTATTTCCAAGGTGATTCGAAATCTCTGAATCTTTCCATTTTTCTTGACTTTTGGTTCCAATCATACAGTAGGTTAAAGACCAGTAGGTCGATTCTCTAACTCGTTATGGGATAATAGCGACAACGAAGTGTCGTTATGATAACAATAACGATTAATAGCGACGATCGCGATTCTGCAGACGCGAAATAGCGACAACTGTCGCTCAGTCGTCGCTATTTCGGCCGAAAAGTGTCGTTACCATCTCGACGGCTCGAAACCCCCCGGTATGAATTACGACAACCGTCTCTATGAAAAAGTAGCTAAAAACGCTCTTTAATTTCTAACCTATTCGAAGTCATATTTCAGTTTCCGAGTTGCTGTGTGCATTTCCGTATTGTGGGTTATTAGTTTTGTTAATCAAATCACTTTGAGAATAAAATTGATACATACGTACATAATTTCTAGTGAATATTTAAAAAATAATATCCGACCGTCATAATGAGCAGTTTATTCGCCGTTTTAATTTGTGTTACTTGATTTTTTTTACAATTGTATTAAACAAAAATCGTAGTATTTACATTATTTCAAGCTGTTAACTCGTGTAGCAATTCATGTACTCTATTAAACATAGGCAAGGAATTGAGTTTGAACATAGTTTCAATGGAATTGAGTTTTTGACAACCAAAGATTTTTTTGGTATGGACTTCCAAAGAGAGATTATTATACATTTTTAACTAAAACGATACGATTTTATTTTTCAGGCTCTTTTCAGCTGATTCTAACGACCGGAAAAAATTCGCAGAAAGGATATACTCGTAACTTGAACAATTCAAGTGCCAATAATAAGTTCATTGCCTCCAATCAATCGAAGAATTATTTTAAAGTCACTACTAGTGACGTACCTGCCACGTGATTACATAATTTTAGAGATTGAGATCCTAGGAAGGTAATGTATTATGTTTCTATCGCTCTCAAACCGCCACATCATCTTTAATGATCGATTACAAACACCTTTAATGATCAGGTTTGTAAAGCATGTGTACTTGTTTATTGAGGAGATTTTATTCTTAACCATGTAAATTGAGTATACAGCAAAGACAATAAGAAGGTGAATGATTTCCTCAATGAATTCACGTTTCAACTCCAATTATCTTCTTAGTAGCCAAGAGGTGTATGCTGCCATACAAGTTAGATATTTTTTTATGAAAATAATAAACGCCAGTTATTTTACGACAGTTTATAATTTTCCACCTACCTACAGAGTGATAGTTTCACTGTACCACCAAGGCGGTGTTAGATGGTTAAGTATATTGTTAAGTAATGCATGCATTCCAGGGGACGTCCCATTGGATAAGCATGAGGTCAATTTAAACCAGTTGGTAAGCGAAAAAAACTGCTTCACTCTATCTAATTGTCTCCCCCCCCCTTATCCACCATAACATTACTAGCGGCAAGAATTTGAAGAGCATTTTAAAATCCATGATCTACAAAACCCAACATGCGAAATCAAGTCCCCCCCCCCCCGGCCCAAAACCACCACTAATGGTGCCAGTCTGGCACCAAAGCGGTAATACTTCGTGAAGTTGAACTTTCATCTATTAGTTTTGATAAGCAGTCCGTTGAAGTTCACACCCGTATTCAAGGTGAAACACAAAAAACCCACGAAATATGCGGATTACGGTGCCCTGGCACCTTGGTGGCACCACTAATTTGTTACATGGTGGTACAGAGAATAATTTATGACATTCCCAAGGTATAATGAGAACATTTTCTAAACTTCAAAGCTTGGGTGCAATTAGTATACTAATTGGCCGCTTTATTGCTTATAAGCAATAAAGGAACCGAAATATTTTAAAATCGGATAATTATCCCCCACTCGCCCCCTCATCGAATTTCCAAAGGTTTATTATTGAAAATAATAAATCAAAAAGGATGGTGGTGCTCTAATTTTGAGCAGGAGTGTAGAATGCTTAGAATTTAAACTCGATATGTAAAATAACTGTTGCAAATAATTTTATTTGGTAAAATACAGTACAAAATAGCCACAACTTCTGTAGTTGTCACAGGCCCATCGTGCTTCATAAATTAATAATAAAAAGATAACAATAATAATAACGATATTTTTTTGTAATTTGGTAAAATGCCTCGTTAAACATTGGTAGGTACTTAATTTAGAAAAACAAAAATTCCTAATTATGTTGATACGAGTGCTCCACACTCACTCAAAAAAATATTTATAACTGCACCGAAGTTCGCTGTCTGCCAGCTGAAATTTGAATTTGCTCTTGAATTATGAATTTTGAGTCTGAAACAAAGATGCTCTTCTATCTCTGTAAACTAGTCCTCACCATCCCCGCAAAATCATCAGAAACATCTTTCATCTCAGATTCACAATAGCATTTGAATAATTTCATGTTTATAATCATGTAGGGGAATAAAATGATAGGTAATTTAAAAAATCGCTAAAACACAAAAAAAGGAAAATAACAATTTGCACCTTCCCTTGCAACAAAAACGATAAAAATTCATAATAAATTCCCGCTTGAAAGTTGATATCTCCGGTAATATCCGTTTTTAAGTCGGAGGTTTCTCGTGTGAAGAGTGCAACAATTTGGCTTTCTCTCGCTGTTGCCAAAATCACCTGAATTTTATCGTTTTTATTAGTCTGTAGGCGAGCAGCATCATCAGCATCTTCCCCATTCGGTGGAACCAGAGCAGCCTGGAACAAAAGAACAAAATATATTAAAAACGCTGCAAATTATTACACAATAGTTTATTATTTTTATTTTCCTATACAGAGTGTCCCAGAAGTTATGGTCCACCCTCCGGCATTTCCGTATTTAATTACGTAATAAAATGGGCCCAACGCCATTTATTATATTTTTTTGTAAAGAATTCAGGAAAAATACCTTCGCGCAAAGGTCCTTTCTTCGATTTCATCGTTATTTTTCCAAATTTAGAAGGAAAAATAATGTTTTTGGACTTTATTTTCCCTCCCCCTTTCGCGACACGGGCTGGGGACCGGCTATGGCAGGATTAAAAATAAATTCATCACTTCTAAATGTTAAAAAAATCTTGGAAAGTAGGTAGGTACTTACCTACTTTGATGTATGTTGAACCTATATGGAAAAGAACTAAACCTAAATGGAAAAAGTTTAACTCAATTTGGAAATGCTATATGTATAGATCACTCGTCTGCAAAGCCACCAACCATTCAACACGAAGAAAAACATCGGTCGCATTTCGGTCAGCTTCAATTTGAACGGAGATTAGGCCTCTTTTGCGATTCACACTCGTGTTTCTGATTTATCGTACGTCCAACCCTTAAATTCTCGTAGTGAACGAACGGTTTGTCCTACAGAGCTCCGGGTGAACTCAAAAAATTTTTAAAATTCTATAGAATCCTAAATTGAAGGAAAAACAATACTTTTATATCAAAATTATTGAGTTAGGGCGTTTTCAAAATTTCAAAATTGATTTTGGAACCCTTAGAAGTGACCTACATCAACCAAAATCTTCGGGGCACAACTAGGCCCCAAATGGAGCCTACATACCAAATTTCATCAAAATCGGTCAATGCTAAGTGGCAAAAGTGCCGCGGGCGGCTTTTAATTCGATTTTTGGATACTACGTACCTTGAAACGTCAACCATCATATTTTGAGGGGGTGTTAAAATTTTTTTTCATTGGTCGATTCCAAAGGTTCATTGTTGAAAATAATAAACCAAAACGAGCATCGACAAGAAAGCAAACTTTTCTTTGTCGCAACATTTCCCATGTAGTTATTCGCAAATGATGGAATGGTGACTCTCCCGATTATTTTGACCGACAAAAATTTATATCTTGTATTGGTGGTGGAGGGTGGGGGGGTAATTGAGTCCCAAATTATGCTTATTTACATGAATAATTGAGGGTCTTTGATCAACAACGTTCGGAAACACTTGATAAATAATTGATCCACTGGAATGTCCCAAACTACACTATTTTCCAAAGAAATCCTATCGTCAGTATGAATTATTTATTCAAATAGAACTGTCTCCGATTGTTTATCATAAAACGTTATATGGAAAATGATGTTCAATTTCCCAAGATTTTCATTGTCAGGTCAAGTCAAGTAATTTATAACACTCTGGAAAATACCGGATTTCGTTCAAGAATAAACTGGTCCAAAAATACATTCCGATTGGTCTGGTAGGGTCGGCTGATGGCATAGCCAGAAGAGGCACAATCCTCCCTCCATCATCTGTGAGACAAGGTGAGTCAACCTTTTCCCTAACCCCGATATCCGGGGTCGGATCTCGGACTGATACCAAGCAGACAGATGGAGATGACTGTTGAGTGCTGAAAGGGCTGATACAATATTGTGATGTAAATATTTATGTACAATACCATCCAAATATAAATTGTTATCTCAGGAGAGGTATTGGACGGATAAGTAGGTAATTAATCCAACGCGAGTTGCCTCCATTTTGTAATCCAACTTTTGGACTGGCTTATGGATTGGCTTATAAATATCATTGGGAAGAGTTCCTCCTACTCCAACCTACCCAGAAAGGGTACTATGGTAGAATATTGCGTAATGTTCAATGATCCATTTGGATACATTGGTATGTAGTGTAAAGTAAAGTAAACAACCATTCCAGGTTGGATTTTCGTCCGACAGTCATTCCTGGCGTCGCGGACGTCATCAGCTGTCTTCCAAAGAGAAGATCAGAATTTGATCTGATGATTTCGCTCATGGCTTTCCATTGCCTCACCGCCCTGGGTTGGAACAAGGGGGAACAGCCCGGCTTGCTCGAAAATACCCGAAAATACCCTCCCGAGGCGAGACTCGAACTAACGGCCCCCCGCAACCTGTCTTAGACCAAACCGTAACCAACACGACCACATCTGACCCACAGTTATGTATGGAATATTTTGAATTTGACTTGGAAAATATTTATTTTGAAAACAGTCAAATGGAAGAGTGTTTCATGTGGAAAAGTCCACAAATCTACACTGGAAGAATCCATGATTTGCACTAGGGATAGGTCTCAGGTTTCAATAATAGGCCTTTGGAATCGACCAAGAAACATAAATAACCCTCCCCCTTCAAAATTTGATGGTTTACGTTTCAAGGTATGCAAAATCCGAACGCCGTATACGACACTTTGCCCAGTTCCCATGATCCAATTTTGATGAAAATTTGGGAAACCGACTCCATTTGAGTACTAGTAGTGCCCCAAGGTTTTGGTTAGTGTCAGTCACTTCTGGAAAAGGGGGGCGGGTTTCAAAAGGCCATAACTTGAAAACTTCTGACGTACAAGTATTTTACGTTGATGGGTGAATGGAGTGACCATGTTTTCGATGTAATTTTTGGAGTCTAATATTCAATTTATTATTGTCGTTTGGTACATGTTTCGGCAAATACAACGTTGCCTTCATCAGCCTTAATAAAACGGTTTGGGGATCATCCCTTGTGCTGTTGCTTTTTTCTTTTCATTGTTCGTTATGGAGCATACCGTTAATTTGTTAAATTTTTCTGATCCGTAACCCAATGAAGAATGATTTTGCCCATTCTCTCCCTCTCTCTTCATTCCTTCACAGGCACGAACCTTCGAAGAAATGTATCTGAGGTATCTACTAACAGTTGATGCAATTTTTTAGGTTTTCCAACTTAATTTTTCAATTTTTCACTGTGATTAACTGGGGCGTTGAGCAAATGAACAATTATATGAGAACTAACTCTAAGAGTACAACAGCACAAGGGATGATCCCCAAACCATTTTATTACGGCTGATGAAGGCAACGTTGTATTTGCCGAAACATGTACCAAACGACAATAATAAATTGAATATTAGACTCCAAAAATTACAAGTATTTTTCATTCATTAATTTTGAGTAGCGACGATTTTCAAGTTTGATACCACCCAGAGTTCTCTGGGACCAACCGTTCGCTAATGAAGATAATTTATTATATAATTAGTGAATAAATAATAACTTTTTTTATCAATTTAGAATAGTTTTCAAGTTTTTGAAATGAATTCATCGCTCTGTGTTCGGAACAATGAATCATGGTTAAATGAGAGTTGATTATGAAATTAATCATTTATTGCACGTGGACGAGCCTCCTGAGGGTACCTCAACTCTCACCCCTATCCCCTCCCAAACTGACCTCAGGATGCTTTGTTGGCCGTGCCTTGCGTTAACTTACCTATAACTATGGAATTTAAGTTACTTTGTTGTGCTTGCCTAGGAACTGAATACCAAATTTCATGATGAAAGCTCCCACAACTTTGGGATTAAAATATTTTGCTGGTAAACATTTTCAATCAAAAGGTAGGTACCTCCTATCGATGGCACAGCCGAGTTATTTGAAGATGGGCGATCTATGCAGGAAAATAATTAACTTTTTGTGTAATAATTTGCAGCTTTTTTTCGCTGACATTTATGCGCCCCATCTCTAGTGCGCGCTCACCCTTATATTGGTTTATTTTTTTGTTTAGGTAAATATTATCCAACAGTACTAACACTCCTCTTCTTTTGAAGTCTCTCACCTATTCAATTTTCTGATCGCGGCAGGAAGGGTTTCCGGGGTGTCCTTCATGACGTATTTCCTGATGCCGTGCATGAACAGGTGGATGTAGCTGTCCCAACTCAGCTTCGTGATGTCCGTGTTGAAGAGGACTTGGTCTTCTTTGCTCAAATCCCGAGACAAGGACTTTTGGTTCTCGCAAGTAAATTTCCACTCGTGGAGAGCGAAAAACTCTCCGGTTTTGGCCGCCATGCTAAACCGCTGACAAAGTTTCAGCATGCTGTGAAAAAAAAAAAAAAAAAAAAATTAAAAATCAAAATTGAATCTTAGCTTAACATAATTTAGAGTCCTAGATACAACTCACAATTCAAAGAATCACAATCACATCAAAATTATGAGTAGGTGCAGTACAAGTACTGGTGTTGTAGTTCCAAATTGAGTCACTACGTGGAACCTAATTCAGGGATTTCAAGGAACGGTTACAACAGTTTGAAGATACCAGTTCCCGTGGAATGCAGCAAGAAACAAACTGCCATTTCACTTTCTCTAGTTGATTTTCACCTTTCTTACAACCCCATTCATAGTACCCTGCTTTACAAGAGCTGATGAGATTGTAATTGAACTTCGAATTCTGACGAGCAAATTATGACTGTCATAACCACCCTTAATTTCCTATTTGTCGGTTTTGCCGAAATTTGGCCTTACACCCGGTTTATTTGAATTATTGTTACTCAAAATTTATGAAAAAATTGTCAAACATAATTATTTTACATTATAAGGGGGTCTCAGTCGGTCACCGTTCCTTTTTAGTATTTAGCGAAATTGAAGGCGCAAAAACTTTAAAAGTTGGACCTAAATTTTCAATTTTAAAGGATTTTAGAAATTCATTAGTGCACGGCCCGAGGGAATTGAAAAACTGAAATATAGCCGCCGGAATCATCAAAATCGAACAATAATTGCCAACGAAAAATGTGGAAA
>CM019179.2:43619082-43634907 GCA_009739505.2 Apolygus lucorum
AAAATGATACCTTTATTTCGAGAGTTTTCGAGCTAGGGCACTCTTGAAAATTTCAACCCTTAATTTTCACCCCTTAGAAGTGACCTACATCAACCAAAAGCTTCGCGGCACAACTAGACCCCAAATGGAGCCCATATACCAAATTTGAACCAAATCGGTCCAGTGTTGGTAAGAAAAAGTGCCGCGTACGGCGTACGGCGTACGGCGGACGGACGGAAATTTTTGGTTTATTATTTTCAATAATAAGCCTTTGGAATCGAGCAAGAAAAAAAAATTTTAACCCCCCCTCAAAATTTGATGTTTTACGTTTCAAGGTACGTAGAATACGAAAATCGAATAAAAAAATTTCCGTCCGTCCGCCGTACGCCGTACGCCGTACGCCGTACGCGGCACTTTCCTTAGTTACCATGGACCGATTTCGATGAAATTTGGTATATGGGCTCCATTGGGGTCTAGTTGTGCCGCGAAGCTTTTGGTTGATGTAGGTCACTTCTAAGGGGTGGAAATTAAGGGTTGAAATTTTCAAGAGTGCCCTAGCTCGAAAACTCTCGAAATAAAGGTATCGTTTTTTCACTAATTTTAAATAGTACTGAATTTTTAAAAATTTTGAGACCACCCGGAGCTCTGTAGGGCAAACCGTTCGGTCCCTACGAGTACTTGAAGGTTTTCCTTCGATAAAACAGAATCATGAGTGTGAATCGCAAAAGAGGTCTAATCTCCGTTGAAATTTTTTCTGACTAAAATGCGATCGCTGTTCATTTCTTCGATTTGTATACAGTTTTGCCTTCTGCGTAACCAGTAATCAAATTTCCATAATCAAAAGTCAATGGAGAATACTGAAGGCGCCTGAGTGGTCACTGATCAGCTGAGTGAGCTCCAAGGCCATTTCCTCTCCTGTTGAACGCATGAACCTGAAATTTGAGAGGGCTGGTCAATTGAGAATGCTGAAGGCGCCTGAGTGGTCACTGATCAGCTGAGTGAGCTCCAAGGTCATTTCCTCTCCTGTTGAACGCAGGAACCTGAAATTTGAGAGGGCGGGTCAAGGAGAATGCTGAAGGCACCTGAGTGGTCACTGATCAGCTGAGTGAGCTCCAAGGCCATTTTCTCTCCTGTTGAACGCAGGAACCTGAAATTTGAGAGGGCGGGTCAAAGGAGAATGCTGATGGCGCCTGAGTGGTCACTGATCAGCTGAGTGAGCTCCAAGGCCATTTTCTCTCCTGTTGAACGCAGGAACCTGAAATTTGAGAGGGCAGGTCAATAGAGAATGCTGAAGGCGCCTGAGTGGTCACTGATCAGCTGAGTGAGCTCCAAGGCCATTCCCTCTCCTGTTGAACGAAGGAAGCTGAAATTTTAGAGGGCGGGTCAATGGAGAATGCTGAAGGTGCCTGAGTGGTCACTGATCAGCTGAGTCAGCTCCAAGGCCATTTCCTCTCCTGTTGAATGCAGGAACCTGAAATTTGAGAGGGCTGGTCAATTGAGAATGCTGAAGGCGCCTGAGTGGTCACTGATCAGCTGAGTGAGCTCCAAGGCCATTTCCTCTCCTGTTGAACGCAGGAACCTGAAATTTGAGAGGCAGGGTCAAAGGAGAATGCTGAAGGCGCCTGAGTGGTCACTGATCAGCTGAGTGAGCTCCAAGGCCATTTCCTCTCCTGTTGAACGCAGGAACCTGAAATTTGAGAGGGCGGGTCAAAGGAAAATGCTGAAGGCGCCTGAGTGGTCACTGATCAGCTGAGTGAGCTCCAAGGCCATTTTCTCTCCTGTTGAACGCAGGAAGCTGAAATTTTAGAGGGAAGGTCAAGGGAGAAGGTGGTGGTAGGTGCTATTGATGGAGAACCAGTGATCTATACAGAAGGGTGATCTGTACAGAAAATAATAAACCTTTGAGCAATGATTTGCAGCGTTTTTATTAGATTTTTGGATTCTACGTATCTTGAAACGTAAACCATCAAATTTTGAGGGGGGGTTAAAATTTTTTTTTTCTTGCTCGATTCCAAAGGCTTATTATTGAAAATAATAAACCAAAATTGACCTTCGTCGTCCAGGGTAATAAAAGTTTGGGTCGAATGAGTCCAACGTACCTTTCAACACCCACAATCAACGAAGTTATGTATTTTCAACTTCTAAAAAACACAGTTATTACTTAATTAGGTACTTAATTACTGGAAAGAGATAAGATATCTCTTAGGGCCGAAATTATTTGTTACTTCCGAATTTATTGAAGTAAAAAATGTTAACAAAACACATCTAGAACAAGGCGAGTATTTTGATGAAGTGTCTTGCCTCTCAACCAAACAAGAAACTTCCAAGTATTAATTTTCTGCCTATTTAGTAAAATATGTTTAAGGATCTTCATCATAGGATCTAAACTTTTTTAAGGAGAAGGGCACTTGAGGGTCAATTCCTTGTAGGTGTCCTGCCCAACGGATGTACCGATTACCGTTCTGACATGTGTGTGCTGAGTACTATTGGCTACTACAATAAAAATTATATAAATCTTATTTCAACTCACTGCTGACTGAGGATCTTGAGAGATATTGGATCCACGTTTTCCGATATTTTCACAACATCCCGCCATTCGACATCCATCGGGTAGATTATTTCTTCGGTTTCGCCTCGTAGATTGCAGTAACAGTAAGTTGTGGATACGTGCAAGAACACCTAAAATCAATGATCGTAATGTAACTCACTCATTAGATTGGTATGTGTGATAGACATGCTAACGATTCTTCGGCTCAGTATGATTTAGAAGATGGAAGGACAATGAGTTAAATTAAGTGAGTATTCATCGACTTCAAAATTCGTTGGAGTTCTCTTCATAGAATAGTTGACTGAATAACATCATAGAGACACCCCACAAAATTTTAATTCTGTACCGGAAACCAACCTGAAACCTTGGTTTGACTATAGAACTTGACTAAATACACAGATTCACAGAAAAAATCTGATTTCAGGTAAGCTCTCAACGATTTTGTAGAGATTTTCTTGTGAACACAAACCGAAAATGACAACAATTTGTTTCCAATGTTGTTTAATCGAGGTGCATAGTTATATACACCCCAAATCGAGAACCAACTCACCTCGTTATTTCAAATCAGTCAAAATTTCCTGCTTCTTATAATACTATTTACATTTGGTCTAATTCGCAGTGCCTCCTTCAGGGGTAAGATAATAATTCCGCTGGATAATTTTTATCCGTGCCTATTATGAGGTAAATTTCGACCCCCAATTCGTAATTTAAAATCCTAGTTACCCCGATTCCCCAAAATGGCGCTCACCAAACGGACATCAGGAAGGTGGTTGGAACATTTTAACGAGGTAAACCATTTGATTAAATTGTGGTGAACTATTCAGCATGGGCTCTTGAGCTATCAGGGCGTAAGTTTTTATCAACAGTATACAAGGTGTACACCCAACAGGTACGCTGAATCGATTCTTCGACTAATTTCTGATCGAAGTTGCCGTATACATTGTTTTCATTAAACCACTTGAAACGCTACATTTTTCATTTATTAGATTTTTCTCGTGGTTTCGACCTCATGACTCTAAAACGGTCATAACCCCCTTATTTGTTTGAGTAAAATCAAATCTGAGGATACCGTTGAAAAGAGCGGTAAATTTCCTGCCGGATACATGAGTTTTCTTTAAAATTCAGGTTCAAGTACCGAAAAAGCTCCCTAAAAAACAAATTTGTTCCGCCGCCCTTCCCAACCTTTGAGCGATCCCGGAGCCTCATGCTGAAAATCATTTCGTTTAAAAAACGCTGCAAATAATTGCACAACGGTTTACTATTTTTTGTATAGATCCCTCGTCTGCTCATTTCCACAATTTTACCTGCACAAGCATGTTGCGGAGAAATAGGGAGTTCGGGGTGCCTTCATAAGGAAATATGAATACTGGTAGCTAAGGACCAAAACTGAGCACAACTCGAAGAAGCGAACAGCAATCGCATTTTGGTTAGCTCAAATTTCTACGGAGATTAGGCCTATTTTGCGATTCACACTTCTTGTTTCTGATTTTCCATAAGACCAACCTTTAAATTCTCATAGGGAGCGAACGGTTTGTCCAACAGAGCTTTGGTTGGTCTCATTCGATTCTAAAAATTCACTACTACTTTAAATTGAAGAAAAAACAATACCTTAATATTGAAATTTTTTGAGCTAGGGCGACTTGAAAATTTTAACACTTACAAGTGACCTACATCAACCAAAATCTTCGCGGCACAACTAGACCTCAATTGGAGCCCATATATCAAATTTGAGTATCGAAATTTTTTGAGCTAGGGCGACTTGAAAATTTCAACCTTTATTTTTCAACCCTTACAAGTGACCTACATCAACCAAAATCTTCGCGGCACAACTAGACCTCAATTGGAGCCCATATATCAAATTTCATCAAAATCGGTTGGTGGGAACTAAGGAAAGTGCCGCGTACGACGGACGGACAGCCACGTTTTCATTCGATTTATGGATTCTACATACTTTGAAACGTCAACCAAAAAATTTTGAGGGGAAGTTAAACAGATTTTGGTTTTTTATTTTCAATAATGAACCTTTGGAATCGACCAAGAAAAAAAAATTTAACACCCCCTCAAAAATTTGATGTTTACGTTTCAAGGTATGTAGAATCCAAAATCGAATAAAAATTTGGCCGTCCGTCCGCCGTACGCGGCACTTTTGCCACTTACCATTGGCCGATTTTGATGAAATTTGGTGTGTAGGCTCCATTTGGGGTCTAGTTGTGCCCCGAAGCTTTTGGTTGATGTAGGTCACTTCTAAGGGTTCCAAAATCAATTTTGAAATTTTGAAAACGCCCTAACTCAAAAAATTTTGATATAAAGGTATTGTTTTTCCTTCATTTTAAGATTCTATAGAAATTTTAGAATTTGTTGAGACCACGCGGAGCTCTGTAGGACTAACCGTTCGCTCCCTACGAAAATTTAAGGGTTTATATTGAAATATATATATATTTATATATAAATCAAAACACGAGTGTGAATCGCAAAAGAGGCCTAATCTCCGTTCAAATTAGAACTGACCGAAATGCGATCGATGGTTGGTGATTTTGATTTTTGCTTCCGAGTCTACCAAGGTAGCGGAAGCTTTGTTTTCACTTTTCAAGGACGAAAAAAAAGTTCTCCAAAATCAAAATTTTCACTCGCGTTTTGCGTTTTAGACCTTTCTGAACAATTTTGGTTCCGTGTCTGTCTGTCTGTGTGTCTGTCTGTCTGTGTGTCTGTGTGTCTGTCTGTCTGTGTGTCTGTCATGAATTCCTTGTAACGCGCATAACTATACGAAGTTATTGTCCGATTTCGATGAAATTTTCAGGGATTGTGCGGGTTGGTGTGTAGACGGTCCCCTATGAAAATCTTCATCCTTGGACTGATAGAAGCGACTGCGCATGCGCAAACGTGAATTCCTTGTAACAGCCATAACTTCCACATTTTCCATCCGATTTCAATGAAATTTTCAGGGATGTTACAAATTAGTAGGTATTTAGATGGTTCTATATGAAAATCACCACCTTCGGCCTGATAGTAGCCACTGCGCATGCGCAAACGTGAATTTCCTTGTAACGGCCATTACTTCTACATTTTCCATCCGATTTCAATGAAATTTTCAGGGATGTTACAGAGTAGTGATTGAATGGCCCCCTATGAAAATCACCACCTTCAGACTGATAGTAGCCACTGCGCATGCGCAAACGTTAATTTCCTTGTAACGGCCATAACTTCCACATTTTCCATCTGATTTCAATGAAATTTTCAGGGATGTTACAGATCAGTGTTTAGATGGTCCCCTATGAAAATCATCACCCCCGGACTGATAGTAGCCGATGCGCATGCGCGAACGTGAATTGCTTGTAACAGCCTTAACATCCACAATTTCTACCCGATTTCGATGACATTTTCAGGGATTACGCGGATTAGGTTGTTGATGGTCCCCAATGAAAATCAAGGCCTTAAAATTTACAGTAGCCTCTGCGCATGCGCAATCGTAAAATCCTTGTAACAGCCGTAACAGTTGCGTCTGAGGTGAGGATCTCAGAACTATTCAACCAACCCCTTTGTAGATCAGTGAGCAAAGTACTGGACTCACGACCAAGAGTCCCAAGTTCGATTCCCATTCTTGCTAAAAAAAATTTTTGATTCCAATTACTACCGCACTTACATTTTTCGTCCGAATTTGATGAAACTTTCTAGGATTGTCCAGATTAGCGTGTAGATGGCCCCCTATGAGGGTAGTGAAAGGTACTTAGAGATTGGTGTTTTCAGATTAACTACTATGCATCGGATCATCTATATAATCGGGTTATGGATACGAGGAAGCTATGTGCCACACCCACTTGGCAGACTTTTTTTTTCTTTCTTCTCTTCATATTGGATGGTTTGTGATTTTGTAGACGAGTGATCTATATAGAAAAATAATAAACCATTGTGTAATAATTTGCAGCGTTTTTCTTGGTCGATTCCAAAGGTTCATTATTGAAAATAATAAACCAAAAACGTGATTTTTGCATTCAAACGAAATTTTTTTCCACAAATTTTTATTGTAAATTCGCACTTTCTACCGTTGTTGCATCTTGGAAAATTATTTCTAAAAAAAAGAAGATTTCCCAAATTCAGCTTTTTAGCGAGCTTTTTCTTGACGAACCTAAATGAAAGGAGGATCAGGCATGAATCCGATAGAAAATTGAATGATCTTTGTAAAAGTATCCTCACATTTGATTTTACTCAACAAAAACGCTGCAAATTATTGACAAAGGTTTATTATTTTTCTATATAGATCACTCGTCTGCAAAGAACACGGCTTTGCCATTGTTACCAACCAACTTGAAGAAAAACATAGATCGCATTTCGGTCAGCTAAAATTTCAACGGGGATTAGGCCTCTTTTGCGATTCACACTCGTGTTTCTGATTTATCGTAAGTCCAACCCTTAAGTTCTCGAAGGGAGCGAGCGGTTTGTCCTGCAGGGCTCCGCGTGGTCTCAAAAATTTTAAAATTCTATACTATATTAATTGTAGGAAAAACAATACCTTTATATCAACAGTTTTTTGTTAGGGCGTTTTTGAAATTTCAAACCTTATTTTTCGACCCTTAGAAGCGACCTACATCAACCAAAATCTTAGGCGAATCGACGGCCAAATTTTGGATTATTATTTCAGTAATTAGCCTTTGGAATCGACCAAGGAAATTTTTTTTTCAACACCCCCTCAAAATATGTTGGTTGACGTTTCAAGGTACGTAGAACCCAAAAATCGAATAAAAATTTGGCCGCCCCGCCGCCGTACGCGGTACTTTCCCCACTTAGCATTGACCGATTTTGATGAAATTTGGTATGTAGGCTCCATTTGGGGTCTAGTGTGCCCCGAAGAATTGGTTGATGTAGGTCACTTCTAAGGGTTGAAAATAAGGTTTGAAATTTTTAAAATGCTCTCTCAAAAAATTTTGATATGAAGGTATTTTTTCCATCAATTTAAGATGGTATAATGTAAGATAGTATAATATACTATATAATAAATATATAATATATTTTTTTTTTTTTTTTTGGTCGATTCCTAAGGTTCATTATTGAAAATTTTTTGAAAATAATAAACCAAAAGGGACTTGGGATGACCGTTCAAGAGTCATGCGGTCAAAACCATGAAATAAGTGATATTTCGAGTGGGTTCAAAAAAATGTTATCCGGTAACTTCGATCAGAAACTAGTCGTAGAATCGATCCATAAAGTTCGGCTTACCTGTTGTGTCTACACCCTGTGTAGACAGTTTAAATTACAAGTTTGACTCACGAGAAGATTCTTGGCTTGGGTAGCTAGCTCCACCGCGTATTGAGTGCCTCTGGTGTTCATTTTGACAGCTTCATCGAGCGGATCGTCGAAGCGAACGCTGGCTGCAACGTGAAACATGATATCCATTTTGTCGACTAAAAGGGCGTAATTGGTCTCTGAGAGCCCCAACTTTGCTTCCTTCACGTCGCCGTCCAAAACCTTCACTTTGCTCTCCAGTTGACCCGGTAATTCTTCCTTCAATCTATCAAAGCACTGCAAAGACGAAAATACATCTTCAATTTTCAAGAAAAAATAAATATTGTTTCAAGATTTCCGTCCCTCGCTATTAAAGAACGCCGTCTTCGACTGACAGGTCGTATAGTTAATTCTGTGGGAATAAAAATTGGTTGCCTGTAAGTCGGTATACGGGCGAAAGTTTTATTACGTGACAACGACAAGGAATTTGTACATCTGGCTCCATTGTACTAAAATTGAACAAATTAGAAATTATTGTTTCTCATATTTTTAATGTTTTCAAATACAGTGTAAACTCTTTATAACATCATTCTTTATAACGATAAAGTTACTAATATAAATAATTAATTTGAAATTTAACAAAATTGTGTATGTTAAATTCATTTTTTTATTTTAAATTTTTGCATAAATTGAACTTTGTTGAAACATTTATTAATATAAATAACAAATTCAAGAATTCACAAAATTGGTTTATGTTAAATCAATCAGATGAATTTAAATTTTGAATTTTTAATTTCACATAATAATGTGAAAACGATCAAATAGGAACAAATAATTAAAATAAACAAAGTGTTTATTTTAAAGCCACCTGTAATTCAATAATAAGAGAACTGTGCTCTTCATAATATTGAAAGTCTTATTATTGAATTACAGGTGGCTTTAAAATAAACACTTTGTTTATTTTAATTATTTGTTCCTATTTGATCGTTTTCACATTATTATGTGAAATTAAAAATTCAAAATTTAAACAAATTATTATTGGTTGAGAAACGAAATAAACGTCATTTATTTCATCATGTTATATTATCAGTCTGAAATTATTTACCTTTGCTGTTTGAATTGTTGCGATGGACGAAACTACCTTCACATTATCACTACACAATCGTTTACAATTAACTGGCAACGTGTAAAATTGTATGCAGGCGCCTAAATAGAAGCGCAAGACATGAACCGGTGTGTATGCCTATCTCTCTCGCTCTGTCTCTCTCGCTCTTAGGCGGGCTAACTGTGCTCGAGTGGAAGGGACGCGTGCCTCTCACTCGCTCTCATTGTGAGCGCATAACGTGAGCGGAGCGTACGCAGTTTCTTGAAGTGTCACCCGGCAAACCAATTTTATAAGACGTTGTCACGTCAAAAACGGGAACTAGGAAACTCATCGAAAGGACACTCATCGAAAAAATCATGGAATGGCGTTTTCGATAGGTTTCCAATCCAGAGTGGACACTCATCGAAAAGTGACGTCTGAGAAACTCATCGAAAAGTAGAGTCCACTCAATTTAACAGATTAATTCAGTTACTTGATCGAATAATTTTTTGATTCGACTTAAGTCCAGCACTGTCGAGACACTCCTCGAAAAATAGCTTCGGGACACTCATCGAAAGTAGAAGCTCGGGATACTCATCGAAAAATCTGATTGACAGGATATTCGTTACCTTCGGGTCAACCCTGAACTACCTGCTATTATAACAGCCCAAGGCCACCTTGAACACCAGGCCAAAACCCTCACCTTCTATAGCTCTGACGTAGCCCTACCTCCTTTGTTAGGCCTTCACTACCTTCAGTGAGGCTGTAGTTTGTCTAATTACACACAAATTATGTGTACACACAAAATACATCACATGGACATCACACACAGAAGAATCACATGCATGTTGCATGTAATTAAAAAAGTGTGCGTTTCTATCAAATTCCCATAATATTCTAGGTAATTCTTTATACTATTGGAATATCCACAGTTGACATTGCACTACGTTTAGCGTTGTTGTGATCGGGTGACCCCAAATCGTTCAAATTTTGTACGTATTTGCTCAAGTTTCCGCGGACCGTAAAATTTGTTATGAAAACGATTTGTACCTACCTACTAAACCAGCATACAATTTTGCGGGGGAGAGGGGTTATTTATTTTTTCATTTTTGATTCTAAAGGTTTATTATTTAAAATAATAAAACAATTCACAGCCAAGTGGACAGGCACTAAAGCTTCCTCACATAGAATCACAAGGACAAATAGAATTTGCACATTACACATGTAAATGAAATATTCTGCTAATGGAATACTGTTGTTCACACATCTGATCTGACATTTCTGAAATCCTTCCTACCACCTCCAGTGGTTTCCAAGAGGCTGTGCACGAAATTCCAGCGCTCTAGGATGATTAAGGGAGAATTCAGCTCTATTGCTTACCCAGCTGATCCGACATTCCTGAGATCCTACCAATCACTTCCAGTGGTCTCCTATAGGGTGCATACCACAGTTTAGTGCTATAGAATAAACTGGAGAGAAGAACACTATGTTAGGAGCTTCATAGCTCATACAGCTGGTCTTGGCTCCTAGAAGGCAGTTCACCTATAACCTTGCTACAGAGTTCTATGAAACTCTGAGAAAGAAAAGTAAGAGGAAAATAGCGCCAAACGACTGTGAAGTAGTTTGCGATTATGTTGACGTTTCCCCCCGCTTTTTTGTCGTTCTCAAAAACGTCGTCAAAAAGTCGGTCGCTCAAAACACACTCGGGGTTCCCCCCAAACTCGTTACTCTCGTCGGCTCCTGCTGATCTGACTCAATCAGCAATCCTCCTTGGACTAATCCCGAAGTTTCACGATCACGATGAACTCTCCGTCAAGGAGCCAACCCGCACACACCCTGAAAATTTCATCAAAATTGAACCATCCTTTCATACCCTTGTGGGGGGGGGGGGGGCAAGGGATTGACCACAGGCAGACAGACCGACAGACACGGAACCAAAGTTGTTCAAAAAAGCTGTGAAACGCAAATGCGAGTGGAAATTTTGATTTTGGAGGACCTAAATTTTTTTGACTCGCTGCACGAATACAAAGCTTTTTATCTTTCGAATAGTTATCCTCTGTATTAGGGTTCTAGTTAACAAACGGCCAGAAAAAGCAGTTGCTTGCATGTTTGACAGCAAATGGGGTGTGCGCATGGTTTTTTTGTGTGTATATTTCCGAATGATGGATCTCAGTGTGAGCTTTCCAAAAAGGTGCAACATGCAAGCGGAAAAGGGTCTTGAAATGCATATTTGTGACGTCACGGGCCCCCTTTCCAGCTGAAAATTGGCAGATGGGGTTTTCGGGAGCGCCGAACTCGAATTTAAGGGTGAAAATGCAAATTTCCAACCCATGCGCACACCCTATAGTTGCATGCCGATCTAAGCTCAACCAATGGACGATGGAAAGACAATGGAAGCGTGTGAGTGTGTACATGTAATTAGGTACCTATGTTTAGCGTGAATATGTACTTATTTATACTAATGTATAAAGAAGTTGACGTCGTGAATTCGAACGGAACTGATAATGATTTTTATTAGAAACGCAACATGTGGCAAGATGCCAATGGTTGTTAAAAATGAAATAATAAAATTAACTGTAGAAACCACCACATATGTACAATTAAAAAATTATCTTGAAAAGGAAGCAGAAATTTATTTTAGATTATGAATAGATCCATTCTTTCTGGGGCAATCAGACAACCACTGGTAAGCGGGGGCTTACAATAACGAATCAACTGAGGAGTGGTGTGGCCTGTTCTACCTAACCTCCTTGGAGGCTCCTTGGAGGACAGCGAGCGGTACGGTATAGGTAGTAAACCCTTCAGAGGTCTAGTTTGAGGACTTTCCTTTCGATGACTGTCCCTTAGGAGTATTTTCGACGAGTGTCCACAGTGAACGAGAAACTCATCGAAAATAATTATCAACTAGTTTTATCATTCAATTCATATCTCCAATGTCCGATTAGATATTTTCGACGACTTTCCCATCCTCCAGTTTTCGACTAGTGTCCCACCCTATGAGGATACTCCTCAAAAAGCTTCGAGCTCACGTTTTCGATGAGTGTCCTTTCGATGAGTTTGTAGGGACCCGTCAAAACCCTGAGTAGCTTTGGGTAATAACATTAAAGAAGTTCTTAAAACTACATTCACAACTAGTATCTGTGAAACTCACCTGCAACTGACAAACTTCTTCCCACCTCTGCTCAGCGGATTTGCCCTTTTACCTCGAACGAGGACGTAAACGGTGTCCAAATCGCTGCAAGATCGGAGTAGCTTTTCGACGAGAACCTTCCCCATGAAACCTGTGGCCCCCCGTGATGAAAATGTGTTTCCCCTCGAAAAACTGAGGGATGGTCGGCACCGCCATGTTGTCTGGAATATATTTTATTGTTGATTAGCGACGTATTGTGATCAATGAACACAAGTGACGTGTTGTGAGTGTGATTTAATTTCTTGAGACAGTAAACTCTCACTATACCAATTCTTTTTCACGCATAGGAATTTACAGAAAGCACATTAGTATGGAACTTAAAGTTAGACGACAACCTAAATTAGGTGTTATTCCACTATTGAATCGATCATCATTTCACTGGTGGTTATTGGAAATCTCTTGATATTTTGACATTTTATGTCTTTACTTTGGGCACATAGAGGTACAAAAGCGTCAAGTTTGGTTTTCCTGATAATTTCCGCTTACAACCGAGTCGTTGCTAGGAAATGGTACTTCGTCGTTTTCCATCTCACAAAATTGGTTGACCATTCGTTGGAAAGCTCTCTATCACGCATGTCTTTCGTACTTTTGGTGATGTAGGTCACTTCTAGGGGTAGAAAAAATAAGGGTTGAAATTTTGAAAACGCCCTAGCTCAAAAAATTTCGACATGAAGGTATTGTTTTTTCATCAATTTAGGCTAGTATTGAATTACAAAAAATTTTAGAGACCACGCGGAGCTCTTTAGGACAAACCGTTCGTTTCCCTACGCGAACTCAAGGATTGGACTTACGATGAATCAGAAACACGAGTGTGAATCGCAAAAGAGGCCTAATCTCCATTCAAATTTTAGCTGACCAAAATGGGATCGCTGTAGGTACGTGGTTTTTAACATGGATAAGTTTTTGGGCTGGGGTCATTTTAAAATTGGCGTAACGACACCAAAATTTGTGACGACCCGGCACTTTAGATTATTATTAACCCGAATGAAAACTGAAGGCGACCAGTATTTTGAGTTAGCTACCAAGGAATTATTCACCGGTTTTCAACCAAATATTGTTCATTACTGATTTACGTTAACCCATTTCAAGCCGAGGGTAGAAATAACAGAGTAATGGAGGAGGAGGATGAACTATTTTACAGAATGGTTGCCGAAATAAGGCATAATTTGCTCCCCAATCGAGAGCAAAAATGCTCCAAATTTTATGAATTCAACATTTTATAGGATTTGAGAGGTCTCAGTTTTCGGTAAAATGTAAAATCTATTATAGACCGGAATCTGTTTCGACTCATGGCCCAGAACGCTCACTCGCCCAGGATCAAATTTGAACCACCATAATCACGATTTCGGCCAAAAAAATTCCCCAAATCTATTGAGCTCCCAAATGTAGAAAAAAATTTAATTTTTTTTTTTTAACAGTTTAGGAACTGCATGAACAAGAAAAATTCTTCCACGAGATAAATTCTTAATAATTAATTATTTATTAATTATTAAATATTTAATTCTTAAATAATTAATAAAATTCTTCCACTGTTTCAATATTTAAAAAAATCATTATTATGAAGATGCAAATATGCATCAGTGGCCAATTTCAGTACAATAAATTTTAAACAACAAAGTACTACTGTCCATTACTGATTTACCTAAACCAATTTATGTACAATGAATTTTAAACACCAAAGTAGACAACTCAGGTAAACGCGTTTACAGTAAACATATCCATGATTCAAGGTATTTCCGTGAAGCGGATTATTTTACCGCGATTTTAACATTTTGATCAGTATGGTGGTTTTCATTATGAGTTCTGGTGGATTGTAACTACTGTCGAAGACTGATTTTGATTTTCTAAGGGAAGTAAACGGCCACACCACGCAGAACAAACCGGCGTTCGTCCGAATCACCAAAATAAGCAGCGTCGGGCGTGGGTTAGTACCTGGATGGGTGATCGCTAGGGGACATTGCGGGCTGTTGGTGTCTTTTTTTGCTCAATATTTATTAAATGTGCTAAAATTTTATTATACAGTTATTATACGTCTAGCTACAATTATACAATTATTACAATAATTGTATAATTATTATACAATTATTATACACCCTAGCATTATTATACAACGTTACTCGTTGTGTAAATAAGGTTCGAATAGAGCGTGAAGAGTTCATTTCTTCCAAACCAAACATTATTCTGAAGGTAGTAGTGTTCCTACCTATAATTGGTAGGTAAAAAAAAATAGTGACAGTGGCATAGTTGTGATTTTTGAAGACCAGTGCTTTTTTGCTCGATTCCAAATGTTTATTATTAAAAATTCCGGATAGCTCATTTTTTCAGCAAAGAAATTTTACGAAATCCAAATCTTATCAAAACCCTTAGCTTCTTAGACCTATTTTCCAAGCTAAGAGTACTCTCACAGGTCAAGGGCCTCCGTAGGTATTTATTCAAAACAATGGTTCGCACGATCATCCCTATTGTTTGACTGTCTATCATCAAGAGCCCATTGAATAAACATGATCCCGAATGATAACTGTCGCTTTTTACTGTTTCTATAGTTTGGTTGGTAATTATGTAACAACCAGAGTAAAATTGGGTCTTTTTATTGTTTATTATTTTCATTACTTAATGAACCTTTGGAATCGAACCAGAAAAAAAAAGTTTAACCCCCCTCAAAATTTGTTGGTTTACGTTTCAAGGTACGTAGAATCCGAAAATCGAATAAAAATTTTCCGTCCGTCCGCCGTACGCGGCACTTTTCTTAGCAACACTGCACCGATTCAGTTCAAATTTGGTATATGGGCTCCATTTGGGGTCTAGTTGTGCCGCGAAGCTTTTGGTTATGTCAGTCACTTCTAAGGGGTGAAAATTAAGGGTTGAAATTTTCAAAGGCCCTGACTCGAAAACCTCTCGAAATAAAGGTATCTTTTTTCACCAATTCTAGACATATTGAATTTTAGAAATTTTAGAGACCATGTTGAGCTCTGTAGGACGCTCCCTTCGCTCCCTACGAGTACTTAAGGGTTATCCTTCGATAAAACAGAATCACGAGTGTGAATCACCAAAGAGGTCTAATCTCCGTTGAATTTTTAGCTAACAAAAACGCGCGTGTTCGTTTCTTCGAGTTCTATTTAGTTTTGCTTCCATAGGGAACAGTAATAAAATTTCCATATGAAGCTCTGTATTTTTCGAATCGAGTGTGAAGTGTTAGTTCATTCTAATAAACTTGATTGTGAAGGTGTGATGGCAGTATGGTGTGGTACCAATGGTTGGTAGGTAAAAAAAGTTAGTAGTAGGAAAAAAAATTTGGTAGGTAAAAAAAAACGCTGCAAATTATTGCCTAAAGGTTTATTATTTTCTGTATAGATCACCCTTCTGTAAAGATCCCTCCCTACCAACCGTAGATACCTACTACCTACTAGGGCATTTTTGAAATTTCAACCCTTCATTTTCATTTGGTTGGTGGTTGGGGTTGAAATTTTCAAAAATGCCCTAGTAGGTAGAGGTAACTACGGTTGGTACGGACGGATCTTTACAGAAAATAATAAACCTTTGGGCAATAATTTGCAGCGTTTTTTTGTTCAATTTGGTAAGTAAAATAATTTGCTATAAAATCATGTAGCAACACAGCGTCGTTGCAAGGACCTAAATCAACAGCTTAATTATCTGAAACATGGTTTATTCAAATATGTTGAGTGATAACCTAATTGCATAAAACCCAAACCGTATGCACGTCGCCGATCGCGAGGAGTCGGAGGAATCGGTGGAGTTAGAGGGGTCGTGGGAGCTGCATTCACAACTCATGAATAACCCTACTTTCAT
>CM019179.2:43635007-43758981 GCA_009739505.2 Apolygus lucorum
AAAGTTGCTCGTCTAAATGGGCCTTTAGTTCTATCCTTCTATCTCGAGGTTAGCTAATTATTTGATCCACGAAAGTAACAATCGTTTGCCACTATTTGAAGGCCTCCTCCACGTTATTAGTATCGCTAAAAGCGAGAAAATTCGTCCAAGCCTAGGGGTAATGTTGATTAATGGCGATTTTCGGAAAAACTGATCGACACTACATTCAAACAATACAAAAAAAAAAATACAAAAAAAAAATCAGAATCGTGCAAAATGGTGAAATAGTTTTTTTGAAGTGTTCTCCAGTTTAGTTTCCGACCTGAAAGACGGAAGATCTGGAACAAAGTTAACCCAGTAACAATGGAGAACAAATTGAACAAAATCCTCAAATTGAGGTTTGTTTACCTTTTCAATTGTGTTGTGTTTGGCGACATGAATGGACAAAAAGACTCAACAGGCAATAAAGAACGGACAAGTACATGCGTGGGAAAGAGTGCTTTCTACTTCATGATGAAAATGATAAATAATCTAGAAATTTTGTGTGATTGAAATTGTTACGTCATTTTTATACAAATGTCGTATTTTATACTCTTGTGTTGGAAAAAACAATTCAATCACTACACTACAGCTACCAAGTTGGTTTTGCTGGAACGGAGCTGATCATGCGTCTTTCAAATTTCAATCAATATACCTCCACGCCACTTTGTGGTTGAATAGTTCAATAGTTGAAGCTCTTCCATTGTAGAAAGGCCTCGTATTGAACAGTATGTTCCTGAAAATGAAAGTGTCGTGAGTAACAATTTTTCTCCTACTCTATTCACAGCATTTCTGTATCTGTAGCATTACTTTATGGGAGGAATGAATGAAGATGCTGGGGATTTTGGGTTCGATCTTGGATTTTCTGAATCACATTAATTTGTAAGGAGATAATTGAACTTACATAGTTATGTATACTATACAGGTAAGACTATTTTTCAAGGCATCAAGTAGATACCAAACGAAATATGATTGAATTTCATTTAATGCTAGTAACTACCGATTGTCTTTTTATGAACGAGGAACTCAGTATCTTCGGCAGTGATGGAAATTTCATGTTACTTTCTCTCAAATTTATGTAATTTGTTTCGCGTTTATCATGATTTTTTGTCGTATTTTACAATTTAATTTAATTTAATTTTACTAGGGAGCTTATAAAGAAAGCGCTAACAGAAATAAATTATCTCGATTGAAAGTAAACGTTCTCCAATGAACAATAATAATAATTATTATTATGTTTTCTGCTCATATAGTTTATTTTATGTTTCGGTGGTCTTGGTCACAGGATTGCCATTTCAGCAAAGAATCTTATTTGGCCTCGACTTGACTGCTCGAATAAAATATCGAGGAACGAATCTCATTACGAAAGTTTTCTTCTGATTTTCACTTATTTATTATGGAGCGTTGCAATAAAGATAATTACTCCCTTATTTTCCAAGTCACAAACATCGTTCACCACTTTTGAATTTGTTAAGGATAACGCTAACTCTTATGCTGCCCATTTATCTGTCAAATGACAAATTTTTGTTACCAATTTGGATCTGTTTGAGAACCACAATTCATTCAACGTAACAACAAGACCAGATATTTATCCAAAAAAAGAATGCATATTATAAAGTTTTAATTTTAACACAGAATGTGTTTTTGCGATGACCTACCGAAAAAACGCTTGCATACGAGTCTGCAACACATTGAAACATTTTCATGCTGTAAAGTACCTACCTACCTAACAACTTCACTTCTGATGGTCATAATCATCATTGTGGCGACTTGGGACAAATATCGTTGCAACAAATATCGTTGCATCAAATTTCGTGACGATTTTTTTTTTATGTGCCATATGAAAGACATGAAAATGTCAAAAGGTACTTTTCTATTTCAAGATCGGCTAACGAGTTGATACAACATTGGATGATTGGGAATGATTTGGTTGTCTCTAATGTCTAAGAGGTGGGTATCTCATGTGGGTAGTTGACGGTTCCCTTTATTCTTGGCATTTCCAGTAGAGTAGGAGACGTGCTTTAGTGTGGACCTGTTTTGAGAAAAACCTACTTTGCTCCTGCGAATAGTGATTCATTTTAATGAAATTTCGTATAAAAGCTCAATTTGGGTTTAGTTGTGCCCCGAAGTGTTCAGTTATTGACCGTCACTTCTAAGGAAGAAAAAGTGGGGGAAAAACGATTTAAAATCGCCCTAGCTGGGAAAATTTCTATGTACAAGTATTGATTCATCATTAATTTAAAATTTCCAAAAATTTTAAAAATGTTCTACATAATAATTACTTATCTAATGTCACGTTCGATAACATGGCCAATTACTCTTCGAGCAGTGGTAGTAGATATAGTTTCTAGGATTTTTAATAGATGATGTACGATCGAACGAGACATAATCGAGACGAGTGTTGAATCTACTACGATGCGAGGGTAACGGATAATCTGATCCAATACGATAGAAACGGAATCCGAGTAAAAAAGTTCAGTTCATCTATCTCGCCTGTCGTACGAGGACTTGCTACAATCGTTTACCGTGGTCTAACGTGGATTTTTGTTCAACTTTACCGAATAGGTAGTATTCCCGTGATTGAATACCTTGAGGAAATAATTCTGCTTCGAATCCGACGCCTGATGGGTTTCAAGCTATTACCTACATATTTTAGGTGGAGAGTTTCTATCGCAGATCTACCGTGTTCTTCAGGGTTTCTGATTACCATGGGAAGCTAGGTAAATAAATCATTAAAATTTAAATCAAGTGTGTATCTATGTTCTTACAACAATCCTATATTACCAGGTTCCTGAGTACACCTACGATACAAATGATCTAAAAGGGCTCTAAGAGTCAAATCTTATAGCAACTATAATAATTTAGAGCACAGTAACCTGACACTATTTAACGAATTTTCCCACGTAGCCGATCAACTATTGTTGAATGAAGAATTATTGTGAAATTCATCGGATCCACATGTTAGTTCCAACAAGGAAGTCCGTGTAAGGGGCTCT
The DNA here is from genome assembly GCA_009739505.2 of Apolygus lucorum. NCBI lineage: Eukaryota > Metazoa > Arthropoda > Insecta > Hemiptera > Miridae > Apolygus > Apolygus lucorum. The sequence goes on from CM019179.2 coordinate 43,638,022, forward strand.
TTGGGCCAATTTAGGGAGATTGTTGACATAATAATTACTTATCTAATTAATGAATTTTCCCAACTAGCCGATCAACTTGTTGAATGAGGAATTATTGTGAAATTTATTGGACCCACTTGTTAGTTTGCCTTAGCCACCACCCCCCCCCCCCTCAAGGAAGGATGAATGATGATGATCGCATACGATAGGAGTGAGGCAAAATTTCAGCTGATCTTTCGCAGAAAGTGATCTCTACAAAGAAGTAATAAACCGTTGTGTATAATTTGCAGGGTTTTGTTCTAATTATATTAAATATAAATATAGATATAACATTTTTATATCTACATATTATTTATTCGACTTATTTTTAATGAGAATTTAGTATCTAGTATTTTATGTTACATAAACAAATCGAGTATTTTATGTTACATAAAAAATCTAGTATTTTATGTTACATCAAATACTAAATATGTAATACATATTTACTGGTTAGATTTGGTTTGAAAAGTATCACCTTCCCCTTCAGCGTGTATTCAAACACAATTATTACCTACATACATTACCCCCTCTCGAAGAAACAACATGTGAGAGAAGGACTTCCCTCACAATAATGACTTAACGAGACTTCGATATTGATCAAACGCAAACAGTCAATCCAACAGAACAGTTGATGGTTAATCAATGATCAGACGGAGTCAATCTAACTAAGAAACGACAAGTAAGCACTAACGGGAATTCTGGTTGACCTGGTTTCCTAATCATCAACATTTTAGACGTCTTTACTTAGCCACTGCCTCTCAAATGAACAATCCAATAATGATCACCTATTTAATCCATTTGTTCGCCAATTACTGTAAACCGAACCATTCACAGGAGATTTGGTGACATGATACTTGCCAAAAATTAATAAAAATATCATTGGGTCGTAACCGATGTTTCATCGGTAATCGATTTTAAATCAATTCTAAATTTCATAGCTACTGGATAATAAAAACTATAACTCATCATGCAAAATGAGATAATAGTTATGGAAACCTCGGTAACCGGTTCTACATACTGAAGTATATGACTAACTACTCTATTATTCAATATCAACAAATTTGATGCTTGTCAAAAATCAATGAAAATGACTCTGGATCATAAAATTGCTCATGTTTCATCGGTAACCGTTTCTAAATATAAATCCAGAATAATTATTTTTACCAGAAATAATATATTTTTCAAATATTGCAAAAATTGTTTAGATCTCAAGCCTTGTTGTCAGTGGATTTAACAAACTAAATAATTGAAAAATATTAATAACAAGTCGATAAAAATCATTTTCAACTTCTTTTTCATGGGGTTAAACGGTCCGATGCACTGTCTAAAGACGATTGTCAGCCTAACAGCAATTAAATTTATTGGGGAACGCGATGACTAATCATTTTCATCATACATTTTTCTGCGTTCCATTCTAGAATAAGAATTTATGAGTTGATAAAATTAATATTAATATAATCAAAACAAATTGTGTGAGTTTTTTGACAACTTTAGAGAGCTCCTGTCAGTAAAAAGTCTCTCGATCACTTTTTTCCACCAACTCGTCGTTTTTACAGTTAAGAGCTCTTCAAAATCCTAATCCTGTTTTCTCTTCCAACATAATATGACCAACGAGATTATATTGAAAGATTTTATTAGAGAAGGTGAAATGAGGATAATCTTACATGGGCTTGGAGCCTTTGAGTCTCAGCAGAAGGTCAACGAGAAAAGCGGGTAATTCGTGTTGGAGGAGATGCTTGAAGTTATGAAGTCCTCTGTTGGTGGTGAAACTGAATCCTGGATACCACTGAAGATACTTCGACGGTGTCGTTTTGGAATGCTTCAGCGTCAACTTCCCAAGTTGATGCCAGTAAATCGGGTTTAAGGATCCAGACGTGCAGTTATATACAGTTACAGAGTTCTTCCTGTATCAAATTTGAGGTTAATTCAATTTTACAGGTTTACGTCAAATTAATTGAACGTATCGTTATAAAGACTTTTAAAAGAGGTAAGAGCCAATAAGTAGGAGTGAAAAAACTCTTTGCTGGGTGTTCTAAAACGAAAGTTATCTGTAGGTATATTATACTTTGAGGCCCTCATAGAGAGTTGTTATTTATGTATTATTATAGCTATTATTATACAGGGTGTCCGAGAAAGATACGGCAAAACTTCAGGGGTCGATTCTATAAGATATTTCCAACAAAAAACGTCTCCTAGCAATTTTCTTGTAAAACTTTGTTTTTTAAGTTTTTTTCTTCTTTTTACAGATTTTTTGTTGTTGAACCTTGTCTCACTGAAATGATTATAGCTCTCTTATTTTAGTGGAAATTCAAATCTGATTACACCGTTAATAAGAAAATTAAATTAACCATCAGATGAGCTACACTCTGATGGTAAATTTAATTTTCTTCTTAACGGTGTAATCAGATTTGTAAACAAGCATCTAGTTAAATTTTTTTCTAGCCCAAACTTAAAACTTTGCGATTTTCAAGTTTTTTTTTTTAATTCTCAAGAGATCTTTGCCCATTTCCTATAGAGGAAATTCTTTGCGTTTTCCGGCAAAAACATCCTCAAAATCTCAGGTTTCCAACGGTATAATCAAAAAACATTTTACAATCGAATTTGGGGAAGAAATTTGTGTTTGAACGCGAAAAACATAGATTTTTTGTTCAACGAAATCGATGGTTTGACGGGATGATTTGGAGGTTTCCTCCCCCGCCGCTCCTTCCGCCCTCTATCCAACCCCGAATCCTCCGATCAAAACGTCGATTTCGTTTTAAAAAAAACCACGTTTTTTCACGTTCAAACACCAATTTCTCCCCAAAATTTGATAGTAAAATATTTTTTGTTAATACTGTTGGAAACCTGAGACTTTGAGGAAGTTTTTGCTGAAAACCACACCGAATTTCCTATACAGAAAATAAGTAAAAATCTCTTGAGAATTTCGTCAAAAAAACTAAAAAATTGCAAATTGTTTGGAGTGGAAAAATTCTAACTAGATGCAAGGTTGAAAATGTATGTTGTAGCTCTTCTAATGGAATATTTAATGCTCTTTTCAACGGTGTACCTAATTAGATTTGAATTTCCATGAAAAATAAGGGAGCTATAATCATTTTAGTGAGACAAGGTTCAACATTCAACTTAAAATTGAAAAAACTTAAAAAAAACAAGTGGTTAAAAGATATGAGACATTTGTTGTTGGAAAATCTTCTAAAATCGAACCCTGAACTTTGGCCGTAGCCAAACACACCCTGTAGAACTATTATTTAGTAGAAGCTGAAGAGCCTGGAGTCTGTTTAGTAATAATTAAATTATGCGGGGAGAAGGAAGACGTACCTGCAATTCGCAGTTTGCCAAGCGGCCACTATCAAAGTGTCGACGACAATGTCCACTGGTATAATGTCGACAAGATACTTTTCGTTGCAAATGATCGACCTGATGGTCCCTCGACCGATTTCCATCATGATCCCAGTAATCCCACTGATGTTGTCCACCCATCCAGGGAAAGGTTCTTGCCAGGCTCCAGTTACTGAAATCGCATGAAACTCGTTAGGTATGAACTACCAATTTGGCAATTGAATGAGTTTTGTCGCCTCTAAAAATCTTTATAAAAAATAATTATAATTGCTATGGAACTTATTAATGGTAATGTCGTATATCTACAATTTGGAAGTGAAATGGGAAAAGTGGAATTTTGGAACGTGTTGGTTTTATTGTGTGATGAATTAAAATTAAATGCCACGACTGGATCTGGTAAGGATGAACTCAAGTTGAGTATAGCTCTCAGTTTGCCTCTACTCAGGACTGATGCCAATCGAATTCCCAGCTACTGAACTCCAGTTTGGTCTGGATGAAAGACTTAACGACTCAGTAGTATTCTTGGGACTGGTTATTGACAATAGACTTTCCGGGAGCTGCCTCATCGGTACTCTGTACTGAAACCTTCCACATTGTAACTTACTCTGCGTCGCCTTGCTGAACGTCCTGATAAAAATGTCTTGTATAAAGCTCCTGCTGGAGATATTCCGGCATGATTTAAGGATGTGAATCAGGGCCGCCACTGACCAAGTGGTGAGGTAATGGCCCAATATCACGAAAAGTGAAAGACACAACCAAATCAGGTCACTTCTCGCAAAGGAACTGAAACAACACCAGTTGGAGGTCTATGAAATGGTGCAAGGAACAGCAGATGCAGGCTCACACCGATGCATTCATAATATACTTTCTGGGAGCTGCCTCATTGGTACTCTGTACTGAAACCTTCCACATTGTAACTTACTCAGCGTCGCCTTGCTGAACGTCCTGATAAAAATGTCTACTGATAAAGCTCCTGTTGGAGATATTCCGGCCTGATTTAAGGATGTGAATCAGGGCCGCCACTGCCCAAGTGGTGATGTAATGGCCCAATACCACGAAAAGAGAATGAGACACAACCAAATCAGGTCACTTCTCGCAAAGGAACTGAAATAACACCAGTTGGAGGTCTATAAAGTGATGCAAGGAACAGCAAATGAAGGCTCACACTTTGAAGCTACTACTATGAAGCTCACAGGGAAGTTGTGCTCACAATAAGATTTGAACCTTCTCGTTTCCAACCAGTACAGCAACAAATAGAAGTTCATCTTCGTTAACACCGAGATCATTGGTCTCATGATTGGTCCAAGAGAAACCATCACGTTGTTCTTCCAAAAGTTCTGCAAAATCATTAATCTGTGTGACTCTTTCATGAAACAAGTTGGCCACATCAATGTTACAGGGTATAAAGGAACCATCTCAACAACCTCTAATCTGAACTGGTAAGAGCAGAAAATCAAAAATTAAGCAAAAAACGAAAAGTCGTGAACACTAAAGAACTCTTGCAAGACCCTTGGATAACAATGACAAAAAACCCTGTAAGAACTCGAGAGGAAGACCACGAAAGTTCGTCATTCTTTGTTGAGGGAAGGAAAGTCGTCAGGAAGTAGGCACTTTGCATTTCTCTCTACACCTTTACCAGTCCGCAAGTCTGTATTTTCTATATTTTTTGTGAGCATAGTATCCGGTCTAGTGCTATGGGGGCAACACGCGGGAAAGTGTCGAGTTAGCTACAAATGGCTGCTCAGAGGATTATTTTCGGCTTGAGCTTTGGTGATACTTCCAGAGGTTATTTTGGCAGCTGAAGTGCCTTACATTTCAAATGATTTGATCACCTTCATAACATGTCAAGTCTCGACGATTTTAATATCAGTCAGACTGTACAACAGAAGACTTATTCATGTCTCACCGGTACCGAATAAATCTCCACTTTCGGTTAAAAGTTTTGTTGTCGGAGGAAGAAATTTATTTTGAAACTTTCTTCCAAAATCTCCATTGTTTATATTTTTCATGATCCTGATGATGCAGTAGGAACTGTTATTGACGACCGAATCGACCAATAGGTTCGCTGAGTTCTTTGCAAATGGGTGATCTACGAGTATACAGAAGAGTAATAAACCGTTATTTTAATTGAATTAGGTACTCTTCAATCTCTGTGTATCGAACGATTGAACCACAACCGTAACGGAAAATGTGAACATTATTTTTCTTGAACGTCAAACGAGAATTTGCATAGTATAAACCATTCCGTTTTTGTTATATTCAGCAGCCATTACAATAGAAATAGGAATTCTAGAATCGAAATTACAGTGAGTAACTATTTTTACCGATAGATGGCCTGACGATGGAAATGGGGAGGTTCTCAGCTTCTTCGGATACGAGGGCTTCGGCCATGGCTTTGGTGACGGTGTAGGTGTTGGGATGATCCTTGGCGATGATGGCTTCTCCAAGGTGCTCGACCAGATCTGGTGACAAGTGCTTCACGCACTCGACCACCCCGATTGGACTGGCTGGAGGCGGGTAGACCTTCTCGTCGACGTGGACCCTGTTGGCGTTGGAGTATGCCGTCGACACGTGAACAACCGCCTGAAACACGACGCGGAGGGAACGAGAAAGGATTGGTGTAAAACATACTGATTAGTAATATATGGGTTCCAGGGGGTGACCCAGCGGATATTATTGACTTTAATAACACAATTAAGGTTTTTGTGGGTATTACCATCATAATCATAATGATTCATTCAACACAAAACTTCTTATATAAATACAAATTCAAAAACTAAAAATGGTCAGAAAATTGCAAATATTTACAACAATTTATATTAATATTGAAAACCAGAATATATTGGTATGGTATACTGAAAATCGAAAAAAACCAAGAATAGCCGTGTGGGTACTCTATGAGTTTGTGGAGACGAGTAGAACATGAATATAGACTCCCAACATCTTCAAAACATACCCTGTACACACAATAATAAGAAAAAAGTAAAAACTAAAGTAAACAACCATTTCAGGTTGGATTTTCGTCCGAATACCATTCCAAACTGTAATCGTAGAAACATATTATTGACCTTCGTTCAGCGCTCCAAAAACATTTCATCCAAATTTTATTGTGCTGAGCACATTTCTTCACAGATTCACCGTAACTTCTCGGAATCAATGATCAACGAACCCAACACCTGAATCCCCCCTTCCTCTTAACAGTTAGGCACCTTTGAATTCAGCGACTAACGTACAAGATCACAATTATTGGGTAACGAATGGTAGAAAATTATCAGGCCTGAATCGATCGTAATTGCAAACTTGTTGTAGAAAAATGTTTGTTGATAGATGTCCAGTAGAAATGTTTCCACTTTTTTGTATTCTTATGACTAAACAAAACAACCTAGTGCGTGCATCCCCTTACTCGGATGTCTATTTTCGTCAGCAATAATTATACTTTTCTACAACTTCTTGCTGCGACTTTTGCCTTAATTGGTCGAGTTTTGTCTTGTCTTCAACTCCGCATATAGGAAATCACGCAGTCATCGGCATTACACATCGGTGTCTCTGACAGACGAAAATAATCTACCGGAGTGCACTGACCTAATCAATGATGGCTACCTGTTCCCCTAAACTGCTCAAACCGTGGCAAAAGTGAAAATCAATGCTTCCATTACCTTGGCAGACTCGGATGAAAATAATTAAAAAGTAACATTCAAAATTTCTATTTGAACATCCTCGTATGAGTTCCTATATGTATTGCAGATTGTAGAAGTAGTTCATCAAAAATGCTACCTGAAGTTTAGCCATGTCCTTGCAGAGCTCTATCACCGATTGAGTGCCCATAGTGTTAAGTTTTACGGCATCTTGGAGCTTCTCGTTGAACTTGACTGTGGCTGCTGAGTGGAATACGATCGTCACCTGAGAGCAGAGCCGCGCCTTGTCGGCCTCGCTGATTCCCAGCCCTGGATCCATCACGTCTCCCGCAATGGCCACAACTTTGGACAAAGCTCCAGAGTCCCGCACGCGGTCGAATACCTATCAAAAAATGCAAATTATTGAGATTAAATTTAGATTCTCTATTATAATATCCAACAGGTGTTGTTTAACTACAAAAGTAAACGGTCATATTAAAAGTACGCCCCTGGCCAAAAGTGCATTATGTGAATAAAAGCCTTCTTTTCGATTTAACCAGTTCATCTGAAAAAAATACTGCTTCTTTTGTTTTTTTCATTAGGGATTTAGGCTATGGGGAAGGAAACAGTGCTTGACTGTTCCGTACACCGCTTCAAGAATAATGATGCAAGTGAGGTGAAATTGGACAAACTGAAAGATGCAGCAAGTTGGCCCACGTGGAAGATTCTGGTTTCCACTGTGCTAAATGCGTTAGAAGTGAAAAAACGAAACTTGTTAGACAAGCCGGGACAGACAACTTGGCAAAATGTTACAGGGCGAGTTGGAACATAAGGAGGAGAGGTGAGTTGGAGTTGAAGCTCAAGCCAGTTCAAGCTCCAGGAAAAAAGCTGAGCTGATAGCAAAGTCCAAAGAAGAGATGTCGATTCATGTCGATCCTAATACCTGACAAGCGTACTAGGCGAGTTTATTGTAATGACAGAATTCACCGAAGGAAAAGCTCTTTACAGATGGGTGACCTATACAGAATTATAAAACCTTTGTGTATGCTCATTAGCAGCGTTCTAGTTACCATTGTCTATTCCAACACAGCAACACAAACACGTTTTGAGTTATTGGATGAATTTAATTTATGACATTGGTCACCTCAATTTAGTAGGGGCGGTTACGTGCCGTCTCTTTTCTAAATTGAAGGAAGTAGAACAACAATCAGAGATTGATGAAGACAGACACCTAATGGCTTCCCTTCAATCTGTGACAGTTCTAGCAATTCCCAAATTGGAAGGTCGATGAAGACTGATACTTGATGGTGTTTTTCTTTCGTTACAGTTCTAACAGTAGTTAGATTTTAGTCAAAATGTTTCAGAAAACTATTAGGCAATTTTTAGGTAAAATATGGGTAACTCAGATTTGTCGTTTAAAACAATATCGCCAGAGTGAGACTAACTGGAGGTTATTAGTGGTAGTCGGAAAACAGGAATTTCCCGAATTGGGCCAGGATGGGTCCATATACATAGTGTAAGCCTAACTGGTCTGCCATACTGCAGGAGTCGATACTACAACTAATTTGCAACAAAAAATGTCTCCTAGCAATTTTCTTTTTAGGGCTTCGTTTTCGAGTTATTTGAATTTTAAGATTTTTTTTCATGATTTTGACCTTACTTCATTAAATTGGTCTTAACTCCTTTAATTTGCTGTGACAATTACAATTTGATGATACCGTTGGAAAGAGCATTCATTTTCCAAACTGATGCATCCCTTAACTTTTTATGAGTCAAGGTTTGAAACAATCATAAAAAAGCCCTCTGAAATAGAATTTTACACAATTCTCTCCAGGGCCAGACTCTCTAGTTTTCATTATGGGTAATAAATACTTAATAATAATCAATATCATCAATTCGAAAGCCATTTGAATTCTTGGGGCTCAATCAATAATTATTTCATTGAAATTGGATGATGGATATTGGACTACTTACCCTAGCTTTAGCTGGGGTAAGTACCTTAGCCCGTGACAAGGATTTGCTGGCAGACAAAAAGTTTTCAGGAAGGTCTGAAAAGGGAAACGTTCAAGGAAATTATGATTTTGGAGGCCTTTTGGTTTATTATTTTCAATAATGAACCTTTGGAATCGACCAAGAAAAAAAAATTTTCAACACCCCCTCAAAATTTGATGGTTTACGTATCATGGTACGTAGAATCCAAAAATCGATTAAAAATTTGGCCGTCCATCCGCCGTACTCCGTACGCGGCACTTTTGCCACTTAGCATTGACCGATTTTGATGAAATTTGGTATGTAGGCTCCAATTGGGGTCTAGTTGTGCCCCGAAGATTTTGGTTGATGTAGGACACTTCTAAGGGTTCCAAAATCAATTTTGAAATTTTGAAAACGCCCTAACTCAAAAAATTTTGATGTAAAGGTATTGTTTTCTTTCAATTTAAGATTCTATAGAACTTTTAAATTTTTTGAGACCACCCGGAGCTCCGTAGGACAAACCGATCGCTCACTACGAGAATTTAAAGTTTGGACGTACGATAAATCAGAAACACGAGTGTGAATCGCAAAACAGGCTTAATCTCCGTTCAAATGTTAGCTGACCGAATTGCGATCGATGATTTTCTTCATGTTGGATGTTTGGTGGCTTTGCAGAAGAGTGATCTATATAGAAAAATAAAAAATAATAAACCATTGTGTAATAATTTGCAGCGTTTTTTATTCAACTCCCAATGCTGAAAACTGCGCTTACGCTCCCCTGGGTGGTCTCAGAAGCAAAAATTTTGAAAGTGGAAAAATCATGAAAAAATTGGGTTTGTGGACCACTAAACCCAAGTTTGTGGAAACCACTAAAACTTGTAACAATTCAATGAAATGAAGGTAGCTAAAGTCTCTTACAAGACCTGGGGATCCCCCAGAGGCAGAAGGTTAAATACACCTTCCCCCGGAGGAGGAAGCTTCGGGAGAAAAAGACCACCTATAAAGAGCCGAGACTGGTTGCTAAGGACACAAAACTGAGGACAACTCGGGAAAAAAACGAACAACGATCTTATTTTGGCCAGCTGAAATTTAAACGGAGATTATTGTTTTGCAATTCACACTCGTGTTTTTGATTTATCATTAGACCCAACCTTAAGTTTTCATGGGGAGCGAACGGTTGGTCCTACAAAGCTTTGGGTGATCTAAAAATTGAATGCTATTTTAATAGACCCCCAATAAAGGCCATAAGTATAACAAATTTTATCAAAATCCACCGCGTTCGGAGTTCGACGGATTTTTTAAAATTCGATTTTCTGATTCTACATACTTTGAAATGTAATCAAATTTCGACGGGGGGAGGGGGTAAAATTTGTTTTTTGTTGGTCGATTTTAAGGTTTATTATTGAAAATAATATGTTCAAAAATGTTCTATATGTTCAATAATGATAGGCGATCTCTGATCGAGAACACTTATTGAACATAACAGCTCTGCCTAAAATGCTCGACAGTGCAGGAATAAATTTCCTGGTAACAGTTGTTGCCTCCTTCCAAATTCGAAAAAAGTTCATCTCGTTGACTATTAGGAGTCAAATTCAGCTAATACCAGTAAGAATATTAGGAAAGTAGTGAGGCGAGGTCATCAAATCTCATCCTCACAAAGTTGATCCCTGCAATTTTAGGTCTAAATTCTTGGATATCTTTGAGAGTTGATAGGATCTTCGCACTCCGGATGACACTTGCCTTCTCATAACGAGAAAGCAACTGAAGACGAGAAAATTCTGAATGGCACATTGATAGGAAGGTGTCGAAGTTACAGCATCGCGAGAGAGGAAGAGACGAGAAACCCGGTAACCGGCTGACACAGTTCTGCGTCCTTTGAGTGGGTCTTGAGGTGCCCCCGCGAATTGGACGTTTACGTAATACAACTACGTGCGTGATGAGCGAAGAAATGCAGACGCCCGCAGGCTCCTTGGAGAGGAGGATGGTTGGAGAACCGGCCAAAGACCTCTGGAGGTCATCTGAGCCTCGAGACACGAGACGGTGATGGGTGAATGTTACTTACTAAGTGTACGCAAATTAAGTTCATAGAAGTTTACAGAGAATTATTTTATTCCAGAATCGAGAATACCGACCTCAATCCCTTATATGGGAAAGCTCAATAAACGTATTTTAATTGATTTATTTTTTAAAAAACGAGTATCTTCACTGCATGCAGATACATCTGTACATGGATATGTCTTATGATGGCAATTTAAATGATGAGCTCACTCAGCTGATCAGTGACCACTCAGGCGCCTTCATCATTCTCCATTGACCCGCCCTCTCAAATTTCAGGTTCCTGCGTTCAACAGGAGAGGAAATGGCCTTGGAGCTCACTCAGCTGATCAGTGATCATCAACTTTGATGATGTATAGAAGTAAGTATCGATTGACCCTGCCTCTCAAATTTCAGCTTCCTGCGTTCAACAGCATCAGAAAAAACACGTTGCATTGTTTTGTGTGTCGAAAATTTTGGAATGACCCCCAGAACTAAGACATATCCATGTCAAAAATTATATTTAAACATTCAGTAATTAAAATACTTTCCATTTATGATGATAAGAGTAATAATGTGTTACATACATAACAATGAAACTTGAAGAGGTTGCTGTCCAGCAACAGTCCTCATAAATAAATTAACAGATAACATAATGGACCTTTGACAATGAAAAAATCGATTTTTTGGAACAGCTTTATTTGTGTTCGGGCACTCATTGTTTAAAAGTATTCAGTTAGGGGTGAGGGGTGAGCGGTATTTGTGGCAGGTTGGCAGGTCTTTTTCCTGATAATTTGGCCCCCAGGAAGCTTTTATTTATTCAGGAGCTTTGTGAGCCATCTAACCCTACGAACAAGTTCGCCTATATGCTGGTATGTTCATTTATTGATTTATTCCAATTTATTTCCCAAGTTATGGGAGGTGAACAAAATATTACAAAGTAGGAAGGTATGAGAGAAACGATTCACCACCATTTTACAGACCAATCATCGCTATACGACATGAACATGATCGTGAATTGCTTTCAATTCCCCCGCCCTCCAAAGTTCACTAGGATAACTATTATTAAGGTGACGTCAAGGTGTAAACCTGAGGTTCTGACTCTGATATAACACTAAAAGGTTCACTAGTATAATAATAGTAAATCATGCCTAAGTCAATGGTATAATGAATTCTACGCTCATTATTAGTTAGCGCTCAGGACACGATTAATTTCAGGCTATTCTACTCAGGAACGGTAAGTGCGTCTGTCATGAAATCCTTGTAACGGGCAAAACTATACGAAGTTATTGATCTATTTCGAAGAAGTTTTCAGTGATTGTGCGGGTTGGCGTGTAGCTGGTCCCCTATGAAAATCATCGTCCCCTGGCTGATAGTTGCCACTTCTTCTACAAGTGTCTTGCTCAGTTCCCTGAACGTTAGAGAGAGAGCATCTCTGTCTTCCGCTATGCCGAAAAGGTCCCCTGCTCGATGAATTCCAGTCCATTCCCCGATATTTCGAAGCCACGACATCTGTCGTCGTCCGATCCAACGCCTTTCCTCGATTTTACCATTCATTATCGGCTGCTGGAACCGATATTTCTCTCCTCGAGCATCATCATCGGCGTGCATCATCATGTCTATGTGGCTGGCTTAGTTAAACTTAGTCTTGCTGATGTTGACATTCAAGCACGTCCGGGAACTAACGGCGCTAACCTTGTGAAACAACTCCTGGAGTCCATGTAATCTGTCGCAGCTTAGAAAATTTACCTTAAGCCTCAACTCCAAGCCCTCTAGAGTCTCCTTAAATATTTGATCGGAGTAGAGGTTAGTACCTAGCCACTGCGGAAGAGTAAAGATGAAATCTTAGTAACAGCCATAACTTTAATATTTCCTATCAGATTTCGATAACATTTTCAGGGAATATGCGCATTGGCGTGTAGTTGATCCTTATGAAAATCATCGACCTCGGACGGCTAGTAGCCATAGCGAATGCTCAAACGTGAATTACCTTGTAACAGATATAATTTCTACATTTCTCATCCTATTTCGTTGACATTTTCAGGGATTGTTCAGATCGCCTTGAAAATTAACGCCCCGGACTGATAGTAGCCACTGTGCATGTGCTAAGGTGAATTCCTTGTAATAGCCATACTTTCTACATTCTCCAACCGATTTCGATGAAAATTTCAGGGATTGTTCGGATCGGGGTGTTGATGGTCCCCTACAAAAACGTCGCTCCCGGCTGATAGTAACGACTGCACGTGCGCAAATTTGAATTCCTTGTCACAGCCATAACTTCTATATTTTACATCGGAAATCTACATTTCCCATGCCCAAGCTGCTAGAGAGGTTGGTATTGGCGATTGAACAGCATGGATTTGCCCGGGACCGTTACTTGAGTACTTGAGTTCCAAGACTTTGTGTTGGATGGTTTTCTGGAGGGTCTCCAGACGGACAAGGCCTTCGACAAGTTGTCACACCTCCTTCTCTCGACTTTGCTGGAACCATTGGGGGTCTACAGATCATTCTTTGAGTGGATGTTGGACGAAAACTTGTTGTTTGGGTGAAGAGAGCTCTTTCTTCTTCTTTCGCTGCCACCTCCGGGATCCCACAGGGGATCCACTTGGGTCCATAGTGTTCCTGGATTCTGATTATTAGCGTTGAGGACTTCGTTGAGGCTGATGGTGCGCATGTCTTGCTCTTTGCCGACGACTTCAAGTTCTTCATCACTCTGGATCTCTGGGGGATTCCAGGCTATTGCAGGAGGTGGTTGCACGTGTGGAGGATTGGTGAGAGGCAAGCCATCTACCTGAATCCATCGAAATGCTCGGTGGTGTCTTATCACCGTCTGTCACAGCCAGTCGTATTCGATTGCGTTCTCTGTGGCGGACCAGTTCGAAGGACAACCGCAATCCTCGACCTTTGTGATGAGCGGTTGAGCTTCTCCATTCACGTAGAGCTAGGCTTGGACAATGCAGGCCCTCGGCTTCATCAAGAGGAACACTTGGAAAATTTCTAACAATTGACGCCGTCGTGTCACTCTATAAAGCTGTTGTGTTGCCCTTACTCGACGTATGGTCTCCTCTTAACGCGGTACATAAATATCTTCTCGAGCGAGTTCATAGGAGGTTCTTGCGCTACGTTGCATACAAGATGGTGATCCCTTCTGAGTACATCCATCATGAAATTGAATTGCAGAGATGCAACCTGGATACCCTCGAGAGAAGACGGATTTATCTTCGTGCTCCTCTAAAAAATCTTGAAGAATATCCTGGACTGCTCGCTGCTGCTCTCGAAGATAAATCTTGCTGCCTCCCTTGTATCCACTCGTTCATCAGTTTTCTTTACTATCCCATTTTCGCCAACAAACTACGGCCGACATCGTCCCCTTCACCGGCCACTCCGCAGTGCAAACCTCCTTCTTGCCACAAACCGAAACACACAAAAATTCCATATTTTTCAAACCCTCAACGAACACTCAAATCCCTGATTTCTTCACCCCCCTTCTCATTCAGTTAACTTAAATTTTCTTTTCAATCCTTGACCAAATTGTAATTTTATTATTATTATTATTTTTTCATTCAGAAGTTCTTTCCTCCGAATGATGTATTATGTTGAATGTCAATTGGGCATGCCCGTAAATAAACAAATTCGATGAAATTTTCAGAGGTTGTGCGGGTTGACGCGTAGTTGGTCCCTATCAGGGTGGTGAAAGTACAGCGTATGTTTCGAGATCAGCTACTATGGATCTACACAATCTATACAATCCGGTTGGGTATGTGTACGAGGAAGCTAAGTGCCACACCCACTTGGTAGACTTTTTTGTTTTTTGTTTTCGTTTTGCAGGACAGTCAAAAAATTAGGACATTCTAAAAACATTTTTAGGACATTCCTAAATCATTTTTTGATTATCTTGTTGGTTCGTATTTGCTTTACTAGGTACGAACACATCAGTAGAAAATAAACTTTTTGAAAGGGAGAAAAAAGTTGATCGATACTACTTAGACAAGACTTAGACTTACTATACATACACTTAGACAAGACAATACTTGGTGTTGTTTGTAGAGTACCTAACCCACAATAAATATTTATATATACTTAGACAAGACAATACTTACCTAGTATTGTTTGTAGAGTACCTAACCCATAATAAATATTTGATTTTTTTTGTTGTTCATTTACGTGATGTTGTTATACAATTTTATTATTCTGTCATAACTATTTTATGCTCATTTAAAGTGCCATCTTTTTATTCACGTTCTTTGGTGACATTAACCCTAATTGGACAATGGTGTCACTAGTGTCACCGAAAACTTCTTGGGAATTCCACAGATGTCAGAAGGTGTCACCAGATTTACTTGATTTAAATTGCAATATTAAAAACTTAATGGACATTTTTAGTAAATTAATAAAAATCAAAAAATGATGTCATGACAATAATTTTGAAAATTCCTTGTCAACTATTTCAAGACCATCAATAGCCCACCAAAATTTCTGCTGTCATTAAATTCAAAACTGCAATTTAATTTTGTTTTCTCCAATGTCATTTTGGATTAGGTATCTGGGGAGTTCCTGAGATGTTTTCGATGACACTAGTGATACCATGGTCCAATCAGGGTTAAAAAATAAAAGCGATCCACCGCTGATTCCAGTTTCTTAACTAAATATTTTTAGTGTGATTACTAAATAATAATTACATACCCCGTTGTCAAGGAGTTCTTTGAGTCTCTCCTTGGGACTCATCCCCTTCTTGGTCCGGATGAGCAGGAAGATGGTCTCGATGCCCGGACATGAGCGGAGGAGCTTCTCGACGAGCGCTTTCCCCACGAATCCAGTCGCTCCCGTCACGAGGATGTTGGCGCCGTCGTAGAACCGCTGGACCCCCGACTCGGCGGCTCCTCGATTGTTGTTACCGTCCTTCGTCATAGCGGCTGCTCACCCGCTCATTTATCTGTAAAATAAACCATTCAGATAAACAATAATGATATGTAATGATGGATATTCACCAATCAAACTTTTTCAAATTAGAATAAAAATTTGGCACGAAGGGCTGATCAATAAACTAAGAGGGTTGCTCCCACAGAAATACTGCTAATTAATTGAATCCTATCTGGCTAAGAGTCACTTCAGAGTAAAAATTTAGTAGTTCCATGTAGATTTCGAAATTTTTCAAACCACAATAAAAAAATTTCAAATCAATTTAAGATTTTTCAAACCAAATTCAAGATTTTTCAAACCAAAGTCAAGATTTTCCAAACTAAATTCAAGATTTTTCAAACCAAATTCAAGATTTTCTATGCCAGATTCAAAATTGTCTGTAACAATTTTTTTTCTAACCAGGGAATGTAAATTTTGCAAAAACTAGGCCTTGAACTCGTAAGAAGAAATACCTAAGCAGAACAATACATCGGTAGTTTCCAACCTTCAGGATTCAAGGAGTAGAGAAGGGATGCGTAAAGAAGGAATGAACATACCGAAGGAATTTTTGGATTCTTTGATTACAAAACTTTAACTTAGGACAGATAGGTAGGTATTAGGTACTGAGTTTTGCGGGCGACGATCACCGATGACAACATTAGATAATATCTAATAACATATTATGTTCCCATCGGTGGTTTTAAACATTCCAAAATTTAAAAGTCAACTCAAGATATTCCAAACCGAGTTCATGATTTTCTATACCAAATTCTAGATTTTCGATGGTACCAAATTAAAGATTTTTCAAACCAAATTCAAGATTTTTCAAACCAAGGAATGTAAATTCTGCAGAAACTAGGCCTTGAACTCGTAAGAAGAGATACTACCTAAGCAGAACAATACATCGGTAGTGTCCAACCTTCAGGATTTTGGAAGAGATGCGAGTAGAGAAGGAATGCGTGTAAATAAGGAATGGACATACAGAAAGCATTTTTGGATTCTTTCATTATAGAACTTTAAATTAGGATAGTTAGGTACTGTGTTTTCCGGGCGTCGATCACCTATGGGAAAACACACACACAATTTTACAACTAATTTGCAACAAATAATGTCTCGTGGAAATTTTTTTAAAAAGCTTCGTTTTCGAGTTATTTCAATTTTAAAATTGTTTTCTTGATTTTGACCTTACGTAATTAAATTGCTCATAACTCCTTCAATTAGGTGTTCAATTGCTATTTGAGGATATCGTTGAAAAGAGCATTAAATTTACTACCGGATAGGTCCCTTACCTTTTCTTGAGTTGAATCGAGGTTTAAGAGATGGAGAGGCCCTCTGAAAAGTAAATTTTACGTAATTTGGGAAACCTCGAATTTTTTCAATCGCAAATTGAACTACGAGAACCAATATTTTTTCAATATAAAAGAAGAGTAAAAACTGCGCTAAAATCTTAGCTTTCCAATGGTATAATTAAAAAATATATTACAACAAAACTTAGGGGAGAAATTTGTGTTTGAACGCGGGAAAACGTGCATTTTTTCAACGAAATCAGCGTTCCGCCTAGACGATCTGAGGGGTCGGACCTTGGAAGTGGGTGGGCGGGCGCCTCAGCGACAGCGAGGCCTCCGGAAACAGGGGGTAGGAACGCTGATTTCGTTGAAAAAATGCACGTTTTTCTGCGTTCAAACACAAATTTCTATAAGAAGAATCACTTTGAAAATAAAAATGACTAGACCTATGTAAAGCTGAGATTTTGGCACAGTTTTTTACCCTTCTTCCATCTTGAAAAAATATTGGTTCTCATAGTTCAATTTGCGATTGAAAAAATTCGAGGTTTCCCAAATTACGTAAGATTTACTTTTCAGAGGGCTTTTTCATGTCTTTAACCTTGACTCAAAAAAAGGTAAGGAACCTATCCGATAGGAAATTTAATGCTCTTTCCAACGGTATATCAAATTGTAATTATCACAGCTAATGTAATGAGTTATAGCCGATTTAATGACGTAAGGTCAAAATCACGAGAAAAAAAATTAAAATTAAAATAACTCGAAAACCTAAACCCTTAAAACCCAACCCAACCCTCAACCCCACCCAACCCTTCCTAACCTTTAAGAAAAATTGCTAGGAGACTTTTTTGTGAAAATTAGTTGTAGAATCGACTCGTACAGTATGGCGGACCAGTTAGACTTACACCTTGTGTATGCGCTGTTTAGTAGCCTTGTAACACCCCAAGGTGACACCAGCACACAGCACAGCATCAGGTGTATCAGTTACGATCCCTCGCTTCCATCTGTTTTTATGACGATACATGACCGAGTCATGTGGACCAACTTCAGGTAAGGTTTGCGCATTCCTGTCATAATAGAACTTTTGAGTACGTTGAGCTTGAGAAATTATCTCAGCAACTAGCAGTTTGTTGATAGATTTGATCACGAAATCTGTTTCGTTAAAGTTTAAGTTGTCTCGCAGCCATCTACCCATCATTAGTTGACTAGGAGAGTATCCCACTTCTGACACCATGTAATAAACTCGGGGTTCTTTATCCAAGTTTATTAATTAATAATTTAAGATTATTGTCGAGCTGGGAGGATTTTATATTCATAAAAAAACACTTCACTGTTAACTGCTTTATTTTATGATCAGTGTCATCAGCTGATTCTCAGCTGATGTCACCTTGGATGTTACAAGCCTCTCGCTTCTAAAGCCTCCTTCTGTAACTAGAGATGGGCAAAACGGTTCACCAAGAAGAACGGCTCTGAGCGCTCCGCTCATTCAAAAGATCCGGATCTTTTCGACGGATCAGTGGCTCTTTTTGGCTCTTTTGAGCTCGTATTTATTGTAGAGATGAAAATACGATGAAAAACGCTACAAATTGTTACACAACGGTTTATTTTAGTTCTGCCCGGAAATGTTTATTCGATTATTGGATTCTACACTACCTTGAATCCTAAGCCATGAAATTTTGAGGGCGAGAGGGAATAATTTCTCTGTTGCTCGATTCCAATGGTTCATTATTGAAAATAATAACCCGAAAAGCGCTGTTGTTCAATAAAGATGCTCAACAAATCCTTCAAAAATCAAGGAAAATTAATAAATGAACACGATTAAAGCAATGAATAAGTAAGACTTGAAAATACAGTTTTTTGGTAAAATATTTATTTATAAGAAATCTGCTTTTTTTATGCCTCTAATGATAAACCACAATTTAAAAAAAAAATTCTTAGTAGGTATAACATTTTTATAATATAACAATTTGATGTTATATCGTGTTATTCAACAAAGAAAATTAAGGTAACCAAGGTGAAAGAGGATAAACGAACCAATAAGTACGTTAGCTTCAATATCGATAATATTGGTAAGATAAGGCTGTGCTTTTGCTTGCCATTTGAACTTGAATCAGAAAGCTCCTCACAAAAAATCATGATGTAAAAATCAAACAGGGAGAAAAAACAACGGAAAGAATCAGCAAGTGGGTCACAGAAAACACTGGAAAAATACGGTAAAGTTTACGACCGGAAATACAATAATGCATGTGGTGGTACGATACAATTCCGCAAAATTGTATCGACTTGTTTGATCGACTTATATCGTATTTTCCCTCGGAATTATCGTACGGGTTGACAACAGCTGACGAAAAGGAGGTCCTAATTTTCCCGAACACTGCCGATCTCAAAACAACCGAAGAACGAAGAGCCGCCGTTCATTTATTTTACTGGATCTCAAGAGATCCAAAGATCGAAGAACCGCGATTCATTTGTCATTTTTACTGATCCGCAGTTCACTCGCTCTTTTGAAGAACCGATCTTCACAGAAAACTACCAGCACTGAGCTCAAAAGATCCGAAGAGCCGCGGTTCTTTTTTACTGACCCGTGGTTCACTCGCTCTTCTGAAAGACCCGGCTCGAAGAGCCGGATCTTTAATGAGCGACCCATCTCTATCTGTAACTTGCCAACTTAACACTAAGTGTTAAGAAACTCTTCCTTTTTGTGTTTTGAACTTCTAGTAAACTTCTGGGGACTTTTCATGCTACAAATAATTTCTCTATGTAACATTTGTAGAATGAAGTTGTCAGTGTCACTCTAGGTCTAGGGGCAATTAAATTCCCTGTGGCGGTAGGTACATCTCGTCTTATATTTCGGACCCCGATGGGAAACTTCAATTACGTTAGGTGTCCTAAAGAATTGCAATAGTAGGTTTTTCACCTAAATAGCTGTCTAATAATGAATACCTTAGCAATATCAAATATTATATAATATGGATGGGGTTCTACGTGGGATTGACAACATCATTTTTATTTATAAGGGTGGTATACGTTCCTCCCCAAGCTATTATGCCATACTGTTGCAACTTGGTTTAATATAATACGTTTTATTATTTGCTTCGGGAGTGTATACATGAATACTGTAGCAGAGCGTTACAGTACACTTTATGTTGTACCTAAACGTACTTCGCAGAGAAAAAATTATATTCTTGGTTTTCGTTGAGATCACACAAGCAAGTGAAAATTTTCTTTCGGGAAACCAAGGTTAACATAAATAATAATAATGTTGCAGTGACCCGTGATCACGACTCTACAACACTCCTCCTCACGGGTGCTGCATGTTTAGTCCAAGATCACTCCTGAGATGAGAAAATCTTGGTCCGGGAAGTCCCTTGATAAAAATGTCCGCGGTCATCTCTTCCGTCTGTAAATATGTGACGAGGACATCTTTGTTCTCTTCTGTTGAATCTTCTCTCGGATGGTGTTCTCGGAGAGATATATGTTTAGACTTCGAGCTTACTATTGGGTTTTTTGCCAGGTTCTGTGCTGCTTGATTGTCACACTTTATTTCGACAGTTCCTGTGTCAATTCCCAAGTCCTGCGAAAGTCTTTTGAGGTATAGAGCCTCTTTTGAAGCATCTGTCAGCGCCATGTACTCAGCTTCGGCTGTCGATAATGCCACTGTCCGCTGTTTCCTCGACTTTCCTCGAATTAAAAACAGTAGCCGGTGTAGCTTCTTCTGTCAATAGTACACGTAGCCCAGTTTGCGTCAGTCAGTCCGTATAGTGAGTCTCCTGTTTTTCTGTACGTCAGTGCCAATTCCTTGGTACCCTTGTAGGTAGCGCAACACACGTTTTGCGGCCAACCAGTGTTCCTTCCCATGGCATGTGTTAAACTGGCTCAGGTAGCTGACGGTGTGGCTGATGTCCGGTCTTGTCCAAACAGACAGGTACAACAATGTGCCAATTAGTTGTTGGTACGGATAGTCTCCCGATTTTCCTTCGACCTTTTGTAAAACAAGGTTTGTCTCCATCGGCGTTGAAACCTTTTTGCATCCGACCATGTCAAATTTTTTCAATGTTTCTTCGATGTACCTATTTTATCTGTGAAGCTGTGATGGTGTTGTCTGTAATTTTGAATTCAATTCCGAGACAGTATGATAAACGGCCCAAATCTCGCATCTGAAAAAATTTCTCCAGTTCTGTTTTCATTTTGTTTAAATTTTCGTCTGTATTTGACGCTAAAATGAGGTCGTCTACATAGACTGCGACTACAGTCTCTACATCTCCTCCTGACGATCGAATGTAGATGCAAGGATCAGCAGTCGACGCTGTAAACCCCATCAACTTGAGTTTACTGTCGAGCTTCAAGTACCACTGTCTTCCAGCTTGCTTGAGACCATATAATGCTTTCTTCATGAGACATGCTTGTGGTTTGTCGCTCATCCTCAGTCTTGACAGCATTTCTTTTGCTCTATCGTACACTACGGTGTCTGGGTTTTCACTCTCATCAATTAGGATTTCCCTGATGTACGAGGTCTGATCAAAAAGTTCCGGAACTTTTCAAATTGCGCGCGAACGGGGGCTCCCAGAAACTTCCCGATGGTCTCAGCTGTTAGGGTTACTCTTCATGAGTAACCTCGTTTTTTTTTTTCATCGCGATAACCTTCTTAGTTTCGAAGTTATCGCATTTCTCGTGAAGCGCGATTTTGGTGTGCGGCGATTTTTACGATGAACGCGAAACAGGAGCAGCGAGTGTATGTTAAGTTTTGTGTTAAACTGGGGAAAACTTTTACGGAAACTTTCAAGCTGGTGACTGAGGCTTAAGGGGATGAAACTATGGGTCGTTCGAGGTGTAATGATTGGTATCGGCGATTTAAAGCCAAATTCTCCAAGGCCCAAAAAAGCTCGTCTGGTCAGGTCGAACGTGAAGGTGATGCTGACAGTTTTCTTCGATTCCAAGGGTGTTGTCTACCACGAATTCATGCCAGAAGGTGAGACAATTAACCGATTTCGTTATTTGGAAACCCTGAGAAAATTACGCGAAGCTGTGAGTAGGAAGAGGCCAGAACTGTGGGCGAGCGGCGAGTGGGTGCTTCACCATGACAACGCGCCCTGTCACACCGCCCTACTAATTCGCCAGTTTTGCGCCAAAAACGCGATGACCGTCATTCCCCAGCCCCCCTATTCACCTGACCTCCCCCCCCCCCCCCCGACTTCTTCCTGTTCCCCAAGCTCAAATACCCGATGAAAGGACAGCGTTTTGACACCACAAACGTCCTGAAGCAAAAATCGCTGGAGCAGCTGATGAGCATCCCGGCTGAGGCTTATTCTGGATGGACCAATAGAAAAAACGCTGGGAGAAGTGTATACGTAGCCAAGGGGAGTACTTTGAAGGGGATAAAATTTGAAATTAAAAAAAATTGTATTAATAAAGTTATTGAGAAAGTTCCGGAACTTTTTGATCAGACCTCGTACTTTTCTAAATTTTCTGGTACTTCCATGTGAATTTGTTCTTCTATATCTCCGTATAAGAATGCAGTTTTTACGTCCAGCTGATTTATTTTGAGGTTTTTCTCTACTGCAATACCGAGGAGAAATCTGAGTGAGCTGAGTTTGACTACTTGTGCAAATGTTTCGTCATAATCAAACCCTGGCCTCTGTTCAAACCCTCTTGCGACTAACCGTGCTTTTCTTCGTTCTAGTTCACCATTTGGCTTCAGTTTGTTTTTCAAAATCATTTTTTTGATTACTGATTGTGTTTCTTGTTCATTTGCGCAGTGGAAGCGTGCTGGGTCCATATCCCTGTAGCAGAGCGTTACAGTACACTTTATGTTGTACCTAAACGTACTTCGCAGAGAAAAAATTATATTCGTGGTTTTCGTTGAGATCACACAAGCAAGTGAAAATTTTATTTCGGGAAACCAAGGTTAACATAAATAATCTTAATGTTGCAGTGACCCGTGATCACGACTCTACAACACATACATATGCAAGTCAGTATGTATATTCCACTTCAGAACTCCGCTACTTCCACTCCTTTCCTCTCCCTCCTCAGAAATTTTCCAAATTTGCATATTCCGAGAGAAAATGTTTTAGCTTTCCAACAGTGCCAATCAATTTATTTTTGGTCTGTAGACGTTACCCTAAATGGGCCAATTTTGTGGGAACGAAATCGTTAAATAATTTTATTGTAACTTAAAAACAAGAGAATGAAAGGTTTGAATGAAAACTACGAGGTCTCTTCCAGTCCTGTTTTGTGACTTTAAATTTCGCGATATTTCAGACGTTTTACACGTAAGACGTTTTATATCTTTCCACGGTTTTAATTTCTAGCCATGGGCAGACGATATCAGGAATGGGGTCGTTTTTCTAAATCAATATTATTTGAGCTGTTGAATAAATTGAAGTTTATTAAGCTTTGATTTGATTTAAAACACTTCTTGGTCGATCAACGCTTGTAATCACGGTCAGACAGCTCTTTTTCTATTCACTTCCTATTAACGAAATCGTAACTCGACCTAAGAGAAATTTGAAATTGCGCAAGATATCAACTTCTCCTCGGCCAAATATTATTATCGTCTTTATTGGCAAATTTTTTAAGCCTCATTGCTCCGTTTAGCTTGTAATATAAAACAGTCTCAGTTAATCCACATTGTTATGGTAGTTTTTATAATTATGGCCATTACTAGGAAACAACAGTAGGATTATGTTCTGCTGGATAATTAGTTTGAGTAATGCACGATTGCGGTTGCGACTAATGGTCCATCATACCGGCCTTATATTAGTAGTAAAAAAATACCACCCCCTGACTTTTAAATAACTAGAAAGTTCAATAAAATTGAAAAAAAAAACACGGCATTTATTACACAATGGTTTATTATTTTTGTTTTATTATTTGCAATAATGAATCTTTGGAATCGACCAAAAAAACTAAAACATCATGACATGTTCTTTTTGACGATGTAAAAATCCACATAAACACAAACGGTGGATACAGCTTTCGTATAAGTACGCAACCACGAGAGACATTTTATGTCGTATGTTTAATAATTTGAGAGCTTTCCAATGAGTGGTGAACGATTTTTGTGGGGTGGAAAATGAGGAAGTTAGTTTTCCCTAGGAACGATTGGTTGTACGTGAAAATCATCAGAAATTTCCGCGTGACGCTCTCCTCGTAACGCTCCCCTCATAACGCTCCCCGCGTGACGATCCCCGCGTGACGATTTTTCATTTATGTGCCATAGTAAAGACATAAAATGTCAAAAATTTTTTTTAACCCTCCTCAAAATTTTTTGGTTTACGTTTCAAGGTAGTTTGGATTCTAACTACCTTGAAACACCTTGCCGCGTACGGCACTTTCCTCACTTAGCATTGACCGATTTTGATGAAATTTGGTATGTAGGCTCCATTTGGGGTCTACTTGTGCCCCGAAGCTTTTTGGTTGATGTAGGTCACTTCTAAGGGTTGAAAAATAAGGGTTGAAATTTTGAAAACGCTCTAAGTTGAAAATTTTGATATAAAGATATTGTTTTGGTTTATTATTTTCAATAATAAGCCTTTGGAATCGAGCAAGAAAAAAAAAATTTTAACCCCCCCTCAAAATTTGATGTTTTACGTTTCAAGGTACGTAGAACACGAAAATCGAATAAAAAAATTTCCGTCCGTCCGCCGTACGCCGTACGCCGTACGCGGCACTTTTCTTAGCAACACTGGACCGATTTGGTTCAAATTTGGTATATGGGCTCCATTTGGGGTCTAGTTGTGCCGCGAAGCTTTTGGTTGATGTAGGTCACTTCTAAGGGGTGAAAATTAAGGGTTGAAATTTTCAAGAATGCCCTAGCTCGAAAACTCTCGAAATGAAGGTATCGGTTTTTCACCAATTTTATATAGTATTGAATTTTTAAAAATTTTTGAGACCACCCGGAGCTCTGTAGGACAAACCGTTCGGTCCCTACGAGTACTTGAAGGTTTTCCTTCGATAAAACAGAATCATGAGTGTGAATTGAAAAAGAGGTCTAATCTCCATTCAAATTTTATCGGACTAAAATGCGATCGCTGTTCATTTCTTCGATTTGTATTCAGTTTTGCCTTCTGCGTAACCAGTAATCAAATTTCCATATGAACCTTTCTATTTTTCCAATCGAGTGTGAAGCGTTTAGTTGTTTCTAATAAACTTGATTGTGAAGGTGTGAAGCCAGTATGGTGTGGTAGGTAGTACCTAGCTGGTAGGTAAAAAAAGTTGGTAGGTAAATAAAATGTTGGTGGGTAAAAAACGCTGCAAATCATTGCTCAAAGGCTTCGTCACTCTTCAGATCACTGATCAGCTGAGTGAGCTCCAAAACCATTTTTACTCCTATTGAATGGAAGTGCTCTTCCAGGCGTCTCCAGCATTCGAAGAGATCTTCTTCACTCTTCAGATCACTGATCAGCTGAGTGAGCTCCAAAATCATTTTTACTCCTATTGAATGGAAATGCTCTTCCAGGCGTCTCCAGCATTCGAGGAGATCTTCTTCACTCTTCAGATCACTGATCAGCTGAGTGAGCTCCAAAACCATTTTTACTCCTATTGAATGGAAGTGCTTTACCAGGCGTCTCCAGCATTCGAGGAGATCTTCTTCACTCTTCAGATCACTGATCAGCTGAGTGAGCTCCAAAATCATTTTTACTCCTATTGAATGGAAATGCTCTTCCAGGCGTCTCCAGCATTCGAAGAGATCTTCTTCACTCTTCAGATCACTGATCAGCTGAGTGAGCTCCACAACCATTTTTACTCCTATTGAACGCAGGAAGCTGAAATTTGAGAGGGGAGGTCAAGGGAGAATACAGAGGAGGATACAGGGTGGTAGGTGCTATTGATGGAGAACCAGTGATCTATACAGAAGGGTGATCTATACAGAAAATAATAAACCTTTGAGCAATGATTTGCAGCGTTTTTCAATCAACTTAAGATAGTATTCAATTTTAGAATTTTTAGAGACCACGCGGAGCCCAGTATGACAAACCGTTCGCTCCCTACGTAAGAGTTGGACTCACGATAAATCAGAAACACGAGCGTTAATCGCAAAAGTGGCCTAATCTCCGTTCAAATTTTAGCTGACCGAAATGCGATCGATATTTTTAAGAGAAAAATTATAAACCTTTGTGTAATAATTTGCAGCGTTTTTATATAGAATACGGCTTTTCCGGAGCGTTAAAAAAGTGGAACTTCTTTTCTTGGTCGATTCCAAAGGTTCAATATTGAAACAAATCGGGCACGTTTTCTCCGAAGAGCGCCCTTCGAAATGGTGGGAGATTCAAAATAAGAATTTTGCCACCAATCAGTTTGACAGAAAGTACCTACCATGGAGAACTTTCTCCTCATCACAGGGTCGTGGGTGTCTTCATACCGGGATTTGATTCTTGGTTGCTAAAGAAGCACAACTTATGTGACATGAAATAATTTTTTTTTTAAGAACAGATTTAGTTGATCAGTTGAAATTCGAACAGCGATTCGGTCTGTTTCTGTCAGTTAACGGTCTTTTGCTATTCACACCGCTATATCATCCGAACTAACTCCAAGTCCTCATAGGGAGTGAACGGTTGGCCCCATAAAGCTCTGAGTGGTTTCATTCGGTTTTGAAAATTCAATACTATTTTTAATTGATAAAAAACCCTTTTTTACATCATCATTTGTTGAGTTAGGGGGTTTTGAACATTTCAACTCTTATTTTCTACCCCTTAGTCTTGATTGACTAATAAATTATTGTAACTAGGAAAGTGCTACGTACGGCGGTCGGAGGGAACATTTTGACATTTTATGTCTTTGCTCTGGCACATAACTCGAAAACCGTTACCAAAATTCGTTACCAAATAATTGTGATGATTTTCACTTGCAACAAATATGTAACTAGGGAAAAGTATCTTCAGCAATTTTCATCGCACAAAAATCGTACACCACTCGTTGGAAAGCTCTCAATTTATCCCTAAATACCAAGATGTTCATTTGTATGCACATTGACCCCCTTCGTTGTAGAGCACGTTAACATTCCGTCAGTTTGTTTACTAATATGTGAATTTCGACTCCGTCACGAAAAGATTCTCCGTTGGCATGTGAACTCGAAAAGTATTATAAATTCCTCACAATTTTAACCTTGAAAAGGTTTTAGCGATGGGACCCCCCGCCGAAAAACGACAGGAAAAATCGACAGTAAAAAGCGACAGGAAAAAGCGACAGGAAAGTAGCGCTATGATTTATCATATGCTTGACATTTGAGAGGCAGGGTCAATGGAGAATGCTGAAGGCGCCTGAGTGGTAACTGATCAGCTGAGTGAGCTCCAAGGCCATTTCCTCTCCTGTTGAACGTAGGAAGCTGACATTTGAGAGGCAGGGTCAATGGAGAATGCTGAAGGCGCCTGATTGTGCACTGACCACCTGAGTGAGCTCCAAAGCCATTTCCTCTCCTGTTGAACGCAGGAAGCTGACATTTGAGAGGCAGGGTCAATGGAGAATGCTGAAGGCGCCTGAGTGGTCACTGATCAGCTGAGTGAGTTCCAAGGCCATTTCCTCTCCTGTTGAACGCAGGGAGCTGACATTTGAGAGGCAGGGTCAATGGAGAATGCTGAAGGCGCCTGAGTGGTCACTGATCAGCTAAGTGAGCTCCAAGGCCATTTCCTCTCCTGTTGAACGTAGGAAGCTGACATTTGAGAGGCAGGGTCAATGGAGAATGCTGAAGGCGCCTGATTGTGCACTGATCACCTGAGTGAGCTCCAAAGCCTTTTTCTCCCCTGTTGAACGCAGGAAGCTACATTCGATTCATTTAAATTGCCCAATCGTATTACGTAAAACACTCCGTTGTGCGTGGCCAACAAGTTGCGGTATGAGCGTGATTGTTTAAATGAATGTTTACGTACATTACATCGCAACCATCAACGAGCACAATCAAATTTCCACAAACAAAAGTACAATACGAGGTTTTATATGAAGGGGAAAGGGGGCGCAAAGACATAAAATGTCTCTCCTGGTTGCGTACTTGTACGAAAGCTGTTTTCTTCAGTTTTTTATTCGATTTTTGGATTCTACGTAGGTAATATCAAGGATGGTAATATGGATTTTCAACGTAATATGAAGCATACAATTTTTAGAGAGCGTTAAGCTTTATTTTCTTCCTAGTTTCCAAAGGTTCATTACTGTAAATAATAAACCAAAAAAATCTAGGTTGTAGAACTAACAGGTGATCAGCACAATCAGCGCAATGTCATTCAATTGTAAGTGTACCTTTCAAAAGTGTGAATCGTTCTTGGGCTTTCTGGTGACAAATTTCATATAAAAAGGCCTATTTATAATTTATCCTCGTTCTAAAAAACCGATTTTTCTAAACATAAATTTCTTACGATTAAATAGCCCGTAATCTTGCAGCAATTCGGAGATGGTTCCAGAGTTATTGCCGATAAACCTTGTTGCAATTCTGAGAAGAAAATATGTTCAAAAAAAGTAAACGAGTATCTACACTGCATGCAGATACATCTGTACATGGATATGTCTTATGATGGCAATTTAAATGATGAGCTCACTCAGCTGATCAGTGACCACTCAGGCGCCTTCAGCATTCTCCATTGACCCGCCCTCTCAAATTTCAGGTTCCTGCGTTCAACAGGAGAGGAAATGGCCTTGGAGCTCACTCAGCTGATCAGTGATCATCAACTTTTATGATGTATAGAAGTATGTATCGATTGACCCTGCCTCTCAAATTTCAGCTTCCTGCGTTCAACAGCATCAGAAAAAAAACGTTGCATTGTTTTGTGTGTCGGAAATTCTGGAATGACCCCCAGAACTAAGACATATCCATGTCAAAATGTCATGTTCTTAGCGCATACAGGTAAGAAAATAGTGTTCTGTTTGGTAATTCGAAGGGAGCTCAGCCTGTCATTCGTTGTCAGAACTCCCAGAGAGTAAGTTTTGTTGGTCCAGCAGGCCAAATTTATCTCTTCTCGTAGTGTACCATAAAAAAGTGTAAATGGTACTTAGGCTTTCATTTCCCTAACATTATATTATCTTCTTAGCGCGTATAGGTACGAAAATAGTTCTATTCTGTGATTTGAAGGGAGCTTAGCTTGCCATTCGTTCCCAAGACCCTTAGAAAGGCTCTTCACAAAGTTCAAGCTCTGTAGGGCCACTATGTGCAACTTTTAGCTCATCCAGCTGCTCAGGGAGGAGCTCAACCAGTCATTCTAACTCATTACTCATTACCCTGTGGAATTTCAGTTTCGATTTTTTTTTGCTTCCGAGTCTACCAAGGTAGCGGAAGCTTTGTTTTCACTTTTCAAGGACGGAAAAAAAAAGTTCTCCAAAATCAAAATTTTCACTCGCGTTTTGCGTTTTAGACCTTTCTGAACAATTTTGGTTCCGTGTCTGTCTGTCTGTGTGTCTGTCTGTCTGTGTGTCTGTGTGTCTGTGTGTCTGTCATGATTTCCTTGTAACGCGCATAACTATACGAGTGCGGGTTGGTGTGTAGACGGTCCCCTATGAAAATCATCATCCCCGGACTGATAGAAGCGACTGCGCATGCGCAAACGTGAATTCCTTGTAACAGCCATAACTTCCACATTTTCCATCTGAATTCAATGACATTTTCAGGGATGTTACAGATTAGTGATTAGATGGTCCCCTATGAAAATCATCACCTTCGGACTGATAGTAGTCACTGCGCATGCGCAAACGTTAATTTTCTTGTAACGGCCGTAACTTCCACATTTTCCATCCAATTTCAATGAAATTTTCAGGGATGTTACAGATTAGTGTTTAGATGGTCCCTTATGAAAATCATCACCCCCGGACTGATAGTAGCCGATGCGCATGCGCGAACGTGAATTGCTTGTAACAGCCATAACTTCAACAATTTCTACCCGATTTCGATGACATTTTCAGGGATTACGCGGATTAGGTTGTAGATGGTCCCCAATGAAAATCAAGGCCTTAAAATTTACAGTAGCCTCTGCGCATGCGCAATCGTAAAATACTTGTAACAGCCGTAACAGTTGCGTCTGAGGTGAGGATCTCAAAGCCATTCTACAAACCCCTCTGTAGATCAGTAAGCAAAGTACTGGACTCACTCCCAGGAGTTCCAGGTTCGATTCCCAGTCTGGAAATGAAATTTTTTGATTCCAATCACTACCGCACTTACATTTTTTCGTCCGAATTTGATGAAATTTTCTAGGATTGTCCAGATTAGCGTGTAGATGGTACCCTATGAGGGTAGTGAAAGGTACTTAGAGATTGGTGTTTTCAGATTAACTACTATGCATCGGATCATCTATATAATCGGGTTATGGATACGAGGAAGCTATGTGCCACACCCACTTGTTTTTTTTTTTTTTTTGATTTGCTGCTTGAATTGAACAAGCTTTCTAATCTTTAATAGTGAGGGACGAACAAAACAAAATCCTTAACGAAATAAGCAAACTCATTTCAAACTCCAAAATGCCTATTCTATCTTGGAGGTACCCAGTTGGATGATCGGATTATTCTTCAATCGTGAAGATTTTGACTCTTCTCAACCCCAGGTATTTCGAGGCAAGAGCTACACTCACTATAAAAGCTGCCTGAAATTCTGTATGAGTCGTGCGGAAACGAGTGGTAAGTACTTACCGCGAACTCAACGCGATGCCTGTTAGAGTCAAAGTGCCTTAGAGAGCAGTCGACAGAATCTTAATTAGACGAAAAATACAACCGAGAATCATTTGAATGAGTTTGATTGGCCGACATTTTCATTGATGGTTCGTATCGGGATTCAGCTGATCATATTCAAAGACTATATCTAATTGGGCTATAATAAAATGATATTTAGTACACAATATTTGAGCGACTTTAAACACGAGAGGGTCTCTCAGTTTTGCGTGTCAAGGGTACGACTATTTTACTTTCTTTAACCCTTCTAAACGTATCTAATGAAGAGGGAAATATTCCATGTGGAATGAATCTTCAGCGTTTGGTCACGTCCTAGACGAAACTCAATAATTCTCCATAAATTCCGATTTCGAGACTTTCTACATCAGGACCAGCAGAGAGATGTCTACCCACCTCGTCATGACATTGGGTGAAAATGTCGTTTCCACACAGTCCAAATATTTTTTTTCGAAACGAGTTTTGATGAAATTCACCGGAGTTTTCGTTTATAGGTTTAAGAACTTTAATACAGAAAAATCGAGTATGAAATAATGTGACAATAATTCAATAAACTTAAAATTGTTCTCTCTGGTCTGCCAAAGTTGGAGAAAGCTTTGACTTTCACAATTTCATTAATCGAAATACAAACCAGTAGGTAAGCGAAAAAACTTTTACACTTTATTAAGACTTAATAAAATAGGTACTTAGTATTTTAGGCAGGAAATAGTGACCCCCCCTCCCTCACCATTATCCACCACAATATTTCTAGCGGCATGGGAGCCTCGAATTTGAAGAGCATTGTGAAATCCATGATCTACGACACCCAACATGCGAATTCGAGACCCCCCCCCCCCCCCTCCCCCCACCACTGACAGTCTGGCACCAAAGTGGTAATACCTACTCAAAGTTCATTTCCGTATTCAAGTTGAAACAAAAAAAAAACACAAAATGAGCGGTTTACGGTATCCTGGCACCATGGTGGCACCACTATTAGTTCCATGGAATTATTCATGAAAATCCGGAGGTTTGATGAGAATTTTTCCTCAATTTCAAAGCTTGGATACAATTAGTAAGCTATAAAGGAACCGAAATATTGAAAAATCGGATATTTTCTCAATATTATCCCCCCACTCTCCCCCTCCCCATGCAAATTTTGATACTCTGGTGAAATAGTATACAATTTGGAAGATTTCTGAGTCTAATAAAAAAACAATCACGAAAATCGGTTGGAAGTTGAGTCTGGGCAGACGACACAAGATTTTGTCACACACACACAGACAGACACCTTGGGTTTTTTCGCGGATTTGGATTCAGAATGGTCTAAAACGGATTAGTGTGTGGTTATTTATTTCTTCTGTCGAGTGTTGTCCAACTCGCATAAGATCGCATAAGAACGCCCAAGTCTTACTGTGGGACGTCCTAAAAACAATTAAAAACCCTGGTTTTGAAAACAAAAATCGTGGAAATTAATCGATACTGATTAGAAACTCCAATAATTTTCTTCATACTATCTCAGCTTTTTTTCAGTAAAATTTTATATTTTTCTACCAATTGGGTAACTTTATTTACAAATTCCACTCCTTTTCTATACATTGTATACGTTTTTGATTCAATTCCATCATTTTCTCAAACAATTTCAAAATCAAAAAATGTTCACCTACCTGCGAAATTTGTTGAAAAATTTATGAATTTCAGTGGAAACAGCCGTATAGAATTTCTAAAACGTCGTTTCATTCCGAAAGAAAATCATCCGCTTTCCCGTTGATTGTGAATAATAAAAATATCAGATGGTAGAGTGTCACGACGGTGATGAATCGGTTAGATAGACTGGGTTACGATCACATGTTGCATTGTTGAAGTTGATTGAAATAACATATGGTCTTGTTAAGATGAGGCTGTTTTCTCTTTGCGACTGTGGCTAAGGCCACTCAAGATCTTCATGAATGTGATATTGTTTTAATATTTTGTTTAAGGCTCAGATCTGAACACCGACCAGTAATTTCGCTGTTCAGTAGTAGACTGAACCCCCTCAATACCTTTTAAGGTACGTGTCACATTATAACTTGGGCGTCCTTATGCGATTAATATGAGGTGAAGGAAAACAGTACCAACGGAGAAAAAAAGTTAACGCATACAAATCCATTCTGAATCCAAATCCGATTAAAAAAAACCATAGGTCTATGCAAGTATGAGCGTTTTCGAGCATAATCTTGTTGTGTGCTCTACCCAGGCTTCAAATACAAAAGAACGGGGGGTTATTTTGTCAAAATGAGGCTCATTCTGACAGTAGTTGGGGAGGGGCGTCCACTCCTCGATTGATTTGCTTGTTTCTTTTTTTGATCGACTCAGATCTCCAAGTGTAGGAACCCTACTTCATGTATGATTTTATTAAATAAATCAGGTCATTGGCACAGGGTGGCACACCAAAACATGGGTTTTCTCCAAAGTGAAACAACCCCTCAACTTGACCTCTCTCGACCCCGGCAAGGAAGGAGAATCAAGTGGAGGGACCCCTCTTAAATAGCCGACGGCTCAAGCCAGTAGGAGGAAGCTCTGTGCCAGACTATTCTCTCTCAAACTTCGTGTTTTAAGTCTATCAAACCTAAAACCTCTCCAAATTTATATTGGTCAGTTTGCGGTTCAACCCCTTTTGAGTTTTTATCAGAACGCTAGTGCGTCCCTGGTTGCATTTTCTGTTAATATCTCTCCTCGCAACCAAATTTCTCCCCTGCTCAATTTGCTTGTGCAGGGCTCGCCCTGGTAACACCTGCTATTCCTCTCCAACTCCAGTACATTATAAATCACTCGCTTGTGTGTGGAAATTCTACTGCAGCACTTGTGATTTATATTATGTACAAACCTCCTTTTAAATTTCCGAACCAAATGTTTAAATTCTCATTAAACATGAGACTCTCAACAATCTTTGTCGGGTTTCAGCGCTATCTCCCGCCACTTCAACGAACTTCCATTCCTGATTACCATAACTAACGTTCTAAAGATTGTTGTCTCGTAATCGTTCTCTTTTCTCATATTTCTATAATATGAACCAGTGACGAATTCGAAGATCAGCTCTGAAATTGAATGACTTTGGGCACGTTTCGCAACACAAAACGACACTTGGCATCATTTTCACGTCCATAACTGTTCAGAGAGAAAACAATAAGAAAAACAAAAGAAAAAACGCTTCACACTCGATTCGAAATCATAAACTCAATTTTAAATGCTTGCATACGAGTCTGCAACACATTGGGACATGTTCATGTCAACCACTACACAACAAGGTAGTGAAGTAAGGTTGTTAGTTACCCAAGCATCAAAGTTTTCGTGACGATTTTTCAGTTCATGTGCCAAAGCAAAATGTAAGGTTGTTGATTGTTCTCTACGCAACACAGTGAGTCTATTTTATTTATTGGTCGCGTGAGCAAGATTTGCTTAGTTTCCGTGATGATTTTTCAGTTCATGTGCCAAAGCAAAGACATGAAAATGTCAAAACGATTACGAGACAACAATTTTTAGAATGGTAGTTATGGTAATCAGGATTGGTAGTTCGTTGAAGTGGCGGGAGGTGAAACCCGACAAGGATTGTTGGGGGTTAGACTCTCATAATTTAAACAAATTCTAAAGCTAGTACCTATTTCTTATTAGGAATAGAGAGAGAGAGAGATCTATAGAGTAAGGATCGAAGCAATAGTTCTTTTACACTAGTAAATTGCATTTTAAGTGGAATAGTTTTGTTCAGTAAAAAGGTGAATAAAAATGTATGTTTTATCGCATACCTACTGGTTGAAAATGAACTAATCCTTAACTAACGGGAAGTCCCCTGCTATGCATGCTGGAATGCAAGCATTACTAAACAATATGCTTGACATAAATATTTCTGATAATTATGTCTGGATGTGGAAACAAGCAGTGTGACCTGACAACGCAACTTTTGCTTTCGAGTCGACCATGGTAAGGGAAGCTTTGTTTTCACTTTTCAAGGTTGAAAAAAATGTTCTCCAACATCAAAATTTCCACTCGCGGTAGGCCTTCCTGAACAATTTTGGTTCCGTGTCTGTAAATGTGTCTGTCTGTCATGAAATCCTTGCCACAGCCATAACTTCTACATTTCTCATCCGATTTCGATGAAATTGACGTGTAGATTGATTGTTTTGATAATTGTAGATACTTAGAGATCGATGTTTTGAGATTAACTACTATGCATCGGATCATCTATGTAACCGGGTTATGGATACGAGGAAGCTATGTGCCACACCCACTTTTTTACTTGCTAAAAGTAAGGGAGTTGCTACGCTATATTCACCTCTGGTGACTCCAAGAAGATGAAATTCCTCAGAGAGTATTACGAACTGAGCTCCTCCCTGATCTGCTGGGCGAGCTAAATGCGGCTGAATCTTTCATAATTCGCAA
The DNA here is from genome assembly GCA_009739505.2 of Apolygus lucorum. Lineage (NCBI taxonomy): Eukaryota > Metazoa > Arthropoda > Insecta > Hemiptera > Miridae > Apolygus > Apolygus lucorum. The sequence goes on from CM019179.2 coordinate 43,673,207, forward strand.
CAATGATTATACAGTATTCCAGAAACATAACCAAGATTCGATGATTTTCCGTGGGAGCGGAGAAATTACTTAACATTATTTTGGAAATATGTTGACAGTTATGCAATGAATGCATTCTACGGGACGCCAGTTTGGATGGAATTCTGGTACCATGAAATTCGCTTGGTCCCGTCCCTACTTCGAATTCAGCACATTTTCCTCGTGTTATTTATGAAATTTTGGCAAATGTCGACAACTCGTTTACACCAACAAAGTTTAAACGTGTAAATACTGAATCAGACTTGCTCTATGTTTCTATTGAATTCGGGATTTTCATCCCAAGTTCATAAATAAATAGGAGAACGGCCAATAAGACAACTGGAGGACGTACTTACGAGTATCCAATAACAGAACATAGTCGCTTCCTCTGAGGTGGAGTTGGGACGTCTCCGCGTGCACGAAAATGCATCCCCGTTGGAATTCAGTTAACGACTGAATAGTTCGATGCCGAGTAATTCAGGGAAAGTCGCCTTGGGTGAGTGAAAGTACAGGCTTATTAGCTCTGTTACTGGGGCAAAGACTGCACTAACTACACAAGGTACCTAACACCCCCTTTCAATTGGGCGAAGACGTAATATTGTAATGTGATACTTGTTAGCATCCAAACGCTTTGCAAATTACTCGACCCCGATATCACTGAATCTCATTTAGAGGGAAGAGATAATTTGAATCACCATGAAGGCATCGTATTCAATGTAATTGGGCAGTCACCAAATGATATTTCTAATTGATTCCGAAGAACGAGGTACTCTCTCAATTTCCTGCAGCAATGGTACATGTTTAATCTTTTTTATTGTTGATTCAACGTTTGTGCGGACTCCACTTGTTCCCAACTCATGAATTGGGATTATTTTGTACAGTGGGTTTCAGAAGTTCATTAGGTATCTGTTAGTTTTGATGTATTATTTTCAATAATGAACTTTTAGAATCTGAAGATCGAGGAAAATAAACCTCTTCAAACTTTCAAATTTAACAACAGGTAGGAAGAATCCTCAACTCGACAAAAAATTCGATCGTCCTCACCGCCAAATGTCACATTTGACTAAAAGCCATGAGATTATTTCTGAGAACCAAAATTAATGAAAATTGGGATGTAGTTGTGCTTCTAAGGACAACCCTAGGTCTTACCCTCAGTTACTTTTACAAAATAGATAATGTGGAATGAACTGAAAATTCTATCATGAAAATATCGTTTTTTCGTTGATTTCGCATGGTTTCTAATTTTTAGAATCGAATGAGACCACTATTGAAAAGACCAACCAACTTTTGATCGTAAAAATATAAAAGTCGCATTAAGAATGAGCAAAAGATCTCTTCAATTCATATTAATTAATGTTTTTTTAGAATTCTTTTGCTGATTTAATTGCTGTGAAATTCATTAGCAACTATTTGGAACCACCCCCAAATCAGAGCAATTTCATCGTGAGGAGTTGATGTTTAAGGAAAACACCATGTTTGGGGTCAGTGCAGTCGGTAGTTTTAGTGCGACAAGAATGAAATGTATATGGGACCATCTACCATATACTCTAATGGTTGAAAATGTGATCAAACGCGAACCGTTAGTGTAGTTATATCATTACTTCGCTTAGGGACTGAGAATTCGAGATGTTTTCTCCTTTGCTGCGCTGTGGCTCTTACCGATTCAAATGTACAGGTAATCTTGAAACCAAAACCATAAGATTTTCTGCAATTGTTTACTATTGGGAACTGAAGTATAGTAATTCAAAGGAATCCCTCTACCCTTAGTGAACAATTAAACTGATAGGGGGACTTACTAGAAACTAACTCGCTCATTTTCCTAAAATTCCATCTAAATCATGCAATTTATTTGTTTTTCCTTGTTATTCCCCAAAAATATAGAGCGACAGAAAAGGAACTAGAATTTTTCAGAAAGCTCTGAAATGCATAATATAAATTATGATTCATGAAGTCCCATATGTTGACCTGCTCCACGATTGCAAAGTTCCCCTATTTTCAATAGTAGAGATAAAAAAAATAGTTGTTTAATAATTCGCAGTTTTTTCCTTATGATATCTAGGTGGTCCTGAAGAATCTTCGACGGTCGGGTTTAGCTCTTACGTAAAATGCTCTCGACTTCCCGAATGCCCACCACATTATATTCATAGAACTAAAAGAAAGCAAATAAATTCATGAAACATTGCATTCAGTGTAAATAAATTTTGTATTTCCAATCACCAAATTAGTCACAAACGACTCCACCGAAAGGAATATTTCTGACATCATTGAATTTTATGTTGAGGGCTATGTTCTAATTATACTTGCAAATTCCAACAAAATTGTATCTTCTCTCATCGTTTCCTTATTCGGCAATGTGGTTAATTTATCAAGGAATCAAGGTCGATAAAGGTCGCTGATTCTACGATGAAGGAAGATGAAGTACAGTTTCTAATTTATCCCGTTTCCTTCCATTAATTATAGAACACCTACCGTTTTAACGGATCAAACATACTCATAGACAAAGTTACGGTGACTGATTCACTCTCGTATTGGCAGATTTTAAGCAAGGGGCCATGGCCATAACATGATAGTCATATTTTATTGAGTAGATTCAAATTTTTGGTGTGTTTTCGTGTGTCCGTGTTTAACGAAAAGAAACGTAAAAGATTATTACATTCATGATAATAAAGATATTATTATTCGTAATAATAATTTATTCATATTTCATTGAGTAGATTGAAATTGTTGGAGTGATAATCACTCATAATGTACGTGTTTAATGAAAATCAACATTCAATGTCAATAGTTTCCTGATGACGCCCAAAAGTTGGGTTACCTACATCATGTTTTTGGTTTATTATTAACATGAATAATGTTTTTGCGGTGGCCTACCAGAGTCGAAAAGTGTCACGAAGTTTATGTCACTAAGTTTATGTCACGAAATTATGTCACGAAGATGAGCACAAAGAGGAATGTGATAAAGATGAGCACAAAGAGGAATGTGATAAAGATGAGCACAAAGAGGAATGTGATAAAGATGAGCGCAAAGAGGAATGTGATGAAGAATTACCTTTTTTATTATTTTTCATACAGACGAAGAAAAAGGATAAGGAAAAGGGGAAACGGGACGCAAAAACATTATTCATGAATTGTGATGTTAGCCACCGGCTCAAAGTAGGGGCGAGTTTTCAATAAACAGCCTTTGGAATCGAGCAAGAAATTTTTTTTTTTTAACTCCCCTCAAAATTTGATGTTTTACGTTACAAGGTGCGTAGAATCCGAAAATCGAATAAAAAATTTTCCGTCCATCCACCGTACGCGGCACTTTTCCTAGCAACCCTGGACCGATTTGGTTCAAATTTGGTATAATATACCATATTATGGGCTCCATTCGGCGTCTAGTTGTGCCGCGAAGCTTTTGGTTGATGTCAGTCACTTCTAAGGGGTGAAATTTGAGGGTTGAAATTTTCAAGAGTGCCCTAGCTCGAAAACTCTCGAAATAAAGGTATCGTTTTTTCACCAATTTTAAATAGTATTGAATTTTTAAAAATTGTTGAGACCATCCGGAGCTCTGCAGGACAAACCGTTCGCTCCCTACAAGTACTTAAGGGTTTTCCTTCGATAAGACAGAATCACGAGTGTGAATCGCAAAAGAGGTCTAATCTCCATTAAAATTTTATCTGACTAAAATGCGATCGCTGTTCATTTCTTCGATTTGTATACAGGTTTGCATTCTGAGCTACCAGTAATCAAATTTCCATATGAATCTCCCAATTTTTCGAATCGAGTGTGAAGCGTTTAGTTCTTTCTAATAAACTTGATTGTGAAGGTGTGAAGGCAGTATGGTGTGGTAGGTAGTACCTACCAATGGTTGGTAGGTAAAAAAAACGCCCAAAGGTTTACTATTTTCTGTATAGATCACCCTTCTGTATAGATCTGTCCCTACCAACCATAGGTACCTACTAGGGCATTTTTGAAAATTTCAACCCCAACCACCAACCAAATGGAAACGAAGTGTTGAAATGTTCAAAAATGCCCTAGTAGGTAGTAGGTACCTATGTTTGGTAGGGAGGGATCTACACAGAAGGGTGATCTATACAGAAAATAATAAACCTTTGGGCAATGATTTGCGGTGTTTTTTCAATTAAATGAAGTACCTACCTAGGTAATAATCTCGAAGATTGATTCGATTAAACACAAGCAATGATAGTCAAAGATCGGCTCAATCTTGAGAGTCCGAGCCAGCTGGAGCGTGCGATCTATCTCCGTTGGAATGAAAGTTGGCCACGTCTCTAGTTCGCGTTTCGGAGGGGAATCGATGCGAGCCTTGACTTGTTGTTCGTATGTGCTTGTATGACCAGCTTTATCGATCTAATCCTCCGATCTAATCGTGTGAAAACAAAGGGAAAGTTCTCCAAAAACAAGTGAGTGGGCATGACTCGATTGTATAGATGATTCGATGCACAGTACATGATCAAAAGTTCAATCTCCAAGTACCTTCCACTTCCCCCGAAATTTTAAGATCACAACAATGACACTCCCAATACACATCCTTGAAAATTCCATTGGAAACTGTAGAAGTTTTACTTGTCAAGGATTTCACGTTGGCGCATAAACACAATAAAATTGATAGAGGACCTAAAAAATTCGAATTTCTAGAACATTTTGGTCTTATAGATGTGCTTGTGTTTTGAGCAAAAAACAATTTAAAGGACGGGTGTTTTTAATACTAGGTCAGGTTATAGGCTATTGATTGATTTATGTTGAGGGAATAACATATCAGTCGCGAAGTAAAAAAATAAATGAATAAATAAAGTGACTTACACCTCTCTATAACACTTCATCGCCGGTTCCCAGTTCAATGGTTCCCCTCAGCCAGCAATTAAAGAAGAACCAACGAGTTTTGGGTGTAGTCGTTGATATTACTGTCGTTAAAAGAAAACGATATTTTCCTTTCACCGAATGATTTATAATACAGTTTCTTTCGTTTGAAAACTCGTTAGGTAGGTACTCTCTTCCTAGGTGGCGTCCATCTGATAGAGCCGTTAACTTCTTTTAGAAGAATCAATCATTAATTTCAACATATGAGGCTACACAACCAGGGGTCATAATAATAATTTTCATCTATAATAATAATTTATAATGTACCTAATAATAATTTCATAATAATAATAATTTACCAGGATTAATCGAAAAAATTAATATCTGAGGTAGCTTTGTAAAAGTAAAAAGTAAAATAAATGATCATTGCAGGTTAGATTTTTGTCCGACTGCCATTCCTGGCGTCGTGGAAGTAATCAGCTGTCTTCCAAAGGGAAGATCAGAATTTGTTCTGATGATTTCGCTCATGGCTTCCCATTGCCTCACCGCCCTGGGTATTGATGGGGGGGGGGGGATGAGCCCCGGACGCATGAACGCACGAACCCGGCAGCGAGACTCGAACCCACGACTCCCGCAGAAGTCGGTCCCGAATCCCACCACCCAAGAACGCGCGTTCTCGCGACCACTACCATGTCGTCAATATTGACAAACCACGTTTGAAGAAATGAATCAAGAAAAAAGTAAATGCTGTGAAAATAGTTAACCAAGTCAAAGATAAATAATAGTACTATTCTGTGATAAATTTCCTCAAAGATCGTAATTTCCAATGGCATTTTACTAGAGTGTAGATCATCTTGGACAATTTTGATTCCATGTCTATTTTTTGAGAATATACCTAGGTCTCCATATTCATAAAACCAAAATGGGCAAAACTATTCAAAGTTACTGTTCGATTTCGATGAAATTCAGAAGGATTACCTATGTGGAACTATAAATTGGACCTGATAAATTGCATCAATGTGATTTTCTTCTTCTGTCTCTCAACTTCTCCAATTTGTCTCAAATTTTGGGGGGCAACAACGTGGTCGTCTTTAAGAATAACCAGAAAGACGCGAGCCGCACATCAACATACATAGAACAACGAAGTTATCGTGACCTGATCTCTTGGTGATAACACCAAGAGGTGCCTTCTATATTGATGTCTCGGTGGTGCTGCCAAAATTCAGAAACATGAAGTTGACTATTAGAGGCTGCAGCAACGCACGCCAATACAGTGATAAAGGTGATATGGCAATACGATTCCCCGGCGTGGGATATGGCATAGCAGGTCAGCCAAGAATCTGGTACGAGCAGGCTACCCTTTGTGCATCCTGGAGTCCCGACAAGAGGAACATTTATCTGGTCGGTATTCACGGGTACGGCAACTCAAAGACGAGCCACGGCTTGAAGAAGTGGGCCTCGTGGGACTTGGAGCTGAACTTGAACCCCACGGGGAGTGCAAAGAGGCACAATCCTCCCTCCACCTATTAGATTTTGTGAGTATCGACCCACGGTATGATGCAATCTCATACTCGTCAAAATAAGATGGATCAAAACACTTCTTGAAAACGAGAGTTTTCTGCCGAGGTCTATTCAGGCATAAAATTTGTAATAAAAATAAGAACGGATACTCAACAGAAACAAAACATCAACTTACTCAAGGGCTGTCAATCACGAGCACCAACCAACCAGTAGGTACTCTCCATCCGGTTCTCACTCAGAGATGAACCAAAAAAGGTCAAAACTATAAGTAAACCAAAAAACAACCTCATGCTTGACTGCCCTTGAATGAGTTAATGTTTGTCACCGTTTTTCTTGAACTCATTGCTGCTTAACTGCTTCGCTTCAGGACTTCCTGAACAATTTTTGGAGGTTTTCCTGCTGATGAATAAGCTGAAATTTCCCATTGCTTTTCAATGAATCTGTACGATTATACGAACTGAATGTGTGCTGTGATTTCTATACTGTTCATGAAGTACAGAAATTCAATATAGAGAGGATTTAACGTCTACTAATTTTTTCTACGATTTTTCAGGGTTTCGGCTGGTACTAGGTCATCACTTCTTTTTTCTTTATTTTTGCCTCCAGGCAAAAAGGTGGAAATGGTTATCCATGTTATTCGTGAGGAAGACTGCCCACCCAACTTGGCATACATTTCTTTGAACAGCTTTTGATTATATTTATTCTCTTTGTTATGACGGAACACCGGTGGAGAGCGAAGAGCTCACCAGCCTCGTATCGCATAGGGAAAGCCACCGAGTGACGGCGTTCTCTAGACTAGGAGTGGTATAGAGAAATCAATAAGCCTGAAAGATTTCTGTCATGAAGAACAAATTTCCAATTTATTTTTATGTTTATATTAATTCAATTATAGGCTCTCGAAGCCTTCAATTACTTTATAATTTAATATGTCATGGATGTGGACTTTTTCTTTTTTACCAAATAAGTGGATTTTTGACAATGGAAGTCCTTTGTCGTTTCCGACCACTTTAATTCGTGGAGATGATATTGCTGTGTAGAGAACAAGTAGCCACAACTGATTTTTAAAAACAATTTCTAATTATTGTACATGCCAAGCATGTGAACCCGCTTGAATTGAGGATATACTAATACTGTGATAAACTGAATAGATAATATTTTTCTTATCTTTCCTTACTTTATCTTATTGTCTCCTTTCACATCTTTTTCCACCCATCACTGAATATTGGTAGCCAAAGTAGATCGTTAGGGAAAGGAGAGTAGAAAAAATGTTGTATAATGGGATTATAGGATGCGGTAACTCAATAGTCCCCTAACCTCCGTGTTCGGTCCATTAAGAACTTTCGTTAGGTAGTTATGTGACCGTGTAGTAAAAAAACGAAGTAGGTAAGAAGAAAAACAAAACCGAAAAAAATTCAAGATGAACTCCAAAATCTTTCTCAGCTGCATCGCTCCCGGACAGGTAGCCCATTATGCAACAGGGAAATGACAATCCTTGGTTACATCTTGCATAGTTCGATCATTTACAAGTACGTTGTTTAAAACTTGAATTCTCTTGAGAAAAAAAAGGAATATCAAGTTGGGTTGATAGTACCTACAGCTTCCTTACAAAAACTTAGTTGGTAAAATAAAATTTAAAAAAAAACGCTGCAAATTATTACACAATGGTTTATTATTTTCTATATAGATCACTCGTCTACAAAATCACCAACCATCCAATATGAAGAGAAGAAAAAAAAAATCCAAAAAAGAATCAAAATCACCAACCATCGATCGCATTTCGGTCAGCTCTAATTTGAACGGAGATTAGGCCTCTTTTGCGATTCACACTCGTGTTTTGATTTATATATATATGTAAATATATATATTTCAATATAAACCCTTAAATTTTCGTAGGGAGCGAACGGTTAGTCCTACAGAGCTCTGCGTGGTCTCAAAAATTCTAAAAATTCTATAGAATCTTAAATTGAAGGAAAAACAATACCTTTATATCAAAATTTTTTGAGTTAGGGCGTTTTCAAAATTTCAAAATTGATTTTGGAACCCTTAGAAGTGACCTACATCAACCAAAAGCTTCGGAGCACAACTAGACCCCAAATGGAGCCTACTTACCAAATGTCATCAAAATCGGTCAATGCTATACTCTTGCCTTTATTTAAAGAGCTCTGGGATTTTTGAAGGCCCTGAAGGTTCGGCATCGCTGCAAGAATCCGAGCCCCAGCGGAAGGTCGAGGTATACCTGCGCGACCCCTCCGCCCATGAACCCCCCCAACCCCCCAACAGTTTACCCTCTTCTGCAAATGCACACTTGATTCACAAATTATTTCGATCATCCCATCACCAAAATCGTGATCAGCGAGAAAAATTGAACATATCGAGTATAAACTCGAGGCAGGTACGATTAAAACTCAGCAGCCCTCTCCCGGCCAATCCACCCAAACGAATTACGCCCTCTTCGCCGAATTACAGGAAATTTGGACTCATTTTCATCAGAATAATTAGTAGGTACGTTACGAACGTGTTACGAACGTTACGTTGGTCCAGAGCTCTTTAAATAAAGGCAAGAGTATAAGTGGCAAAAGTGCCGCGTACAGCGTACGGCGTATGGCGGACGGACGGCCAAATTTTGGTTTATTATTTTCAATAATGAACCTTTGGAATCGACCAAGAAAAAAAAAATTTTAACACCCCCTCAAAATTTGATAGTTTACGTTTCAAGGTACGTAGAATCCAAAAATCGAATAAAAATTTGGCCGTCCGTACGCCGTACGCGGCACTTTTGCCACTTAGCATTGACCGATTTTGATGAAATTTGGTATGTAGGCTCCATTTGGGGTCTAGTTGTGCCCCGAAGCTTTTGGTTGATGTAGGTCACTCTTAAGGGTTCCAAAATCAATTTTAAAATTTTGAAAACGCCCTAACTCAAAAAATTTTGATATAAAGGTATTGTTTTTCCTTCAATTTTGGATTCTGTAGAATTTTTAGAATTTTTTGAGACCACCCGGAGCTCTGTAGGACAAACCGTTCGCTCCCTACAAAAATTTGAGGGTTTATATTGAAATATATATATATAAATCAAAACACGAGTGTGAATCGCAAAAGAGGCCTAATCTCCGTTCAAATTAGAGCTGACCGATATGCGATCGGTTGGTGATTTTTTTTTTTTCATATTGGATGGTTGGTGATTTTGTAGACGAGTGATCTATATAGAAAAATAATAAACCATTGTGTAATAATTTGCAGCGTTTTATTCGATTTTTGGATTCTACTTACCTTGAAACGTAAACCATCAAATTTTGAGGGGGTGTTAAATTTTTTTTTTCTTGGTCGATTCCAAAGGTTCATTATTGAAAATAATAAACCAAAATAGGTTGATTACCTTATCTATACCTTATCTTGATTATTAGGTTGATTACCTAACTTGATTACCTTATCGCCTTAATAAATACCCCAACACTAAACTTGAATACCTCGATCATGTTGATGGTTTTTGACACACATCACTTGATTGAGAGGTCTTTCGCATTTATATTGATGATTTTTCACTTACTCGAACTGTGTATGAATCAACGTGAATTCTTCTTGGGCTCTTTCTTTGAGTTTGTTCGTACCACTGAAGTTGCCCAAAAATTAACCTATTTACTAAGAAAATAAGTAACTGAGTAGGAAGTGATTGAAAGCCCTTCAAGCACCTAAATATTCTTTACAGAACCGTTCGTCTTGGCTAATGATTGTAGCTGTGTAGAATGTTATAAACGAAGCTTCCCGTTATCATGATAATAACTGGAAGTTCATAGATAGATAGTTTATTGTACTACAGGACCATCTTCAAGGGGTCGTTCCGTCAGCTCTCTGCATTCCTTGGATCCACTAATGATAGACCTCCGTTTTAACTTTTGTTTAGATGGAACTTTCTTCTTGTACTGAGAAAAGAGGCAACGTCTAGATGGCTTTCATGGCTACGATTTCTATCATCCATCATAGGAGCTATCCGGAGAGGAAGACTTCGTTTACTAATGCTTAAAAAAACTGTGTGATTTCATGTTCCTTATCGATTTCATCGGTATTCCGATAAGTAGGACGATGAAAGGTGGTTTTAGAACCTTTGTTTCAGAGTGATGAAACCCGGTACCCTATATTTCGGAGAAACTAATGCATAGATGACTGTACGGAATAGTTTAGTGATCAGCACACAATAACAATGACAAGTGTTTTTCAATCGATAGTGTTTTTTCATAAAGGGGGCGAAATTTTCTTTCTAGGGGCCCAAGAACTCGTTTTTTGTGTGTGTTTTAGGAACTTTATCTGTACTTAAACCCCGGAAATTTCATCATAATCGGACTAAGATCGGATCGAATTTTCTAAAAATTTTGATTTTGGAGGAACAATTTTTGGGACCTGCTGCACGTGGCTTCATTATTTTCGATATCCATAAACTATCTTATAAATAGATGCACCAACTTCATGTCAAAAAAAAAAAAAAAAAAAAAAAAAAATGAGGAACCTAAACTGCCCACCCAACTTGACAGACATTATTTCCAAATGATGTTCATTCCCTACATTGGGATTCTTATTTGTTGAAATACCATGAAGAAGTCTGTTTTTCAAAATATTTTCACGTAGAAAGTAGGTGACTAAATTTAGTTAAAACTTTTCAGAATCACGTTTACTTTTTGGCTCCGCGTTGTGCGGAAGGCGTGGGTGCGTTACGAACGGAAAAATGAACCATCATTTTTACCGAGTTGGACTACAAGACCGCCAGTTATTGGCGTTCCACTTTGCCATTGGATCGATACGGAAAGAAGTTAATTTTTAATATCGGCCCGGTTAAATATTTCAAATCACCCAGCAACCTATAAACTGCTCATCAAGTTGTGACAACATACTTGCAACTTCCGTCCGCATAATACTTGGTACAATATTCCGTTCTGGCCGTATGGTAAGAGTCATTTGAGACAATTATTTCTATTGAGACATTTCGTTACTTCGCAACCGTAATCATTGTTTACTTTCTGTCAATCATATTAAGACTGTAGTTTATTACCGATGGTAGTTGAGTAAAGACACACTAAGCTCCTCATTGATCAGCTGGGCGAACTGAATTCTTTCCTGTTGGCTCCACGAAGCCAAAATTTCAATAGAGACTGTTGAGTACGAATGACAAACTTAGCCTCACTCATATAAATGAGCTGTTATCTTTTTTGTTTGCCCCAGAAGTTGAAATTTCACGAGAAGTCTTTCTGAGGAAGCTGAGTTGCCCAACACATTTCATAAGATAACTATGTTATTCTGTATAGGTTCATGCTACTATTTGGACTTCATCCTTGAATATATATTCTTTCAATTATTTACGATTTTCCGGAATTCGTTGGCTCTCGAATTTCATATTTCCCATGGGTGAAGACATGTTATAATGAGTGTTAACTAACGACTCAAGATTCGACAACAATTTTCGTTTGCCATTAATGTAATTTTCATTTTGGAATAATCCACGTAAATTATTTGTACTCAAAATTAAATGTTTATGGTTGTAATGTGCTAGCTTTAGTTTGCTTGTATTATATAGGGAATGGTAGTTGATGCAAAACAGCATCCTGGCCTTGATCTATTTCTGCTCGTCACAATGCTTCATTGCATATCTTTTTTCCGATTAATTTTTAACCAGTGCCTTTCAAGTATCTTTCTTCATTACGTACCTCTTTATTACCTAGTTGTCAAAGGTAGATTCGCAGGCTACCCGCTGCTATAAACTATCCATCTCCGAGCCAGTTTAACAATAGGAACAATAGGACCACAGATGACGTCTAATCGCTGTCGGACTAGTTTATCAACGAATAAATCGTTCATTGTAGCCGTTCATAATAAAGAGTTCAATTAGGTACGGGTACCTAACTACGTAGTCAATACATTCGCCATTTTCGCAAGTCGGCAAGTTTCACTTCCGGCTGGTCTGGCGCACCATAGAAATAATGAAATCCATGTTTGCTATATTATCAATATAATTGTGATGCACAAAGGTTCTTTCCACAGACATCAGTCTGATTTTAAACATCTTCAATCGTGCGACTACTGTCGATCCCAATTACAGTAAGTATTTATCGGAGAAATTTACCAAACAAAGTAAGCTGGTAGAAACCCAAGTCAGTCAAGTGAGTGTACTTATAGATTCATTACATCCATAACTTGATTCTATCCCAAAATGTTGAAATTTTAACGAAGTCGATAGTGAGAAAATCAAATTTTGGAGTGTTTACTAACCACTATCTTCGATTCAGGTGCTACAGGTCCGCACAATCTCTGAACATTACAACGAAGTCAGCAGAAACTAAAAAAATTATGCGAGAGGCCAGAGTCATCTTATGGCCCAAAAATTGAAGGGTATGAACTTATTAAAAATATCATATAGGTAGAGTGATTTCAAGTGATTTGACTGTACTAAAGTTAAAGTTACGGTACTTGAAGTTATGTTCGAAGTTAATCATTTTAGATGATACAAATACCCGGCTTTTTTCTTTTCTTCCAACTTTGTATTAGGATGAGTCAAAACAATTTGGATTCCACAATCGACGTACGATAATTTTTGTTTATGCACGAAAATTCAACCGTCCGTTCAATGAACGTTACTAAATTTTTAGTTCCAAAATTATGAATTTTGATTATTGAAGCCGCCATAATATCTTCGTAGTTGTGATATGCTTATGGAACAATTTATGATTGCGAACGATAATTATGTCAACGTTCCGATGAACTAATTCTGGTCATATGTGACTCCAATTACATACTTACTAATTTCACCTTGGACTGATGAGGTAGGACGTGTGAATAAGCGAAAATTCGTTGAAATTATCGCGAACACCTTTTCGATCGGGTGATTTACATAATAGTGAAAATCGTTATTCGAATTGGGGAACGATAAGTGGTATTACACGATTAATTATTTAGTGGTACAGTCAGTTTCAATCAACGAATTCAATGTTGTTCATGTTGTATTCTGTTAGCTAATTTTGCTCTGATTCGTTAGGCGGTTCTTTATGGATTTCATGCCCGTCACGTCGGTGATAGCTTATGATTCCAGTGAAGTTTTAATCTGCCAACCTCGCAATTACCTGATGGAAACTACAGCCTTTCGATTCCGGTAAATCGAATAGAAATCGATCTTGCAGACTGGTGGATTGGAAATGAGAAGCAGTCAAAATTGTAATAATGAGAGTCCGTAGTAAGAACAGCTTCAGAAAGTCGCACAAGAAAGTATGATAGAGATGATTTACGGCAAGCAGTGTCAGAGCTAAAAGGAGTGGAACCCAACAACATCAGGGTGATGGCTGCAACCTTGTCGTGGCGCGGAGTGTGGTGCGGGAAAAGTGCCACGGAGTTGCGCGAGTTGGGCATCTCAGTAGGTGTACTCCGTGGTGTCACCCGCCGCGTACTGCTCGGCTCATATTTAAACTGGTGGTCATTTTATAGAGGCACTTCCCTTCATCCCTCTCTCCCACCCCAACCTTCCTCATCATCCCTCATCCCTAGGGCCGGCGTCCTCCCCATTATATTTGATTTATTTATTTATTTTGTTTTTATGGCGTGCCCCCTCCGTCACAAAAGACATTTTGTCTTTGAGGGGAGTTTATTAATAAAAAAAAAAAAAAAAAAAAAATTCCTATCCGAACTTTGGTTCCAGGTGAATCTTCCAGTCAGGTACCAAATCAGGACGACAACCTCATACCGTTATTTCTCATCAAACAAATCTAATGTAGAGAAAAGGAAGAACAGAGGTTTCCCCTAACAGGTGACTCAGAGTAAGCCCGAAGAAAATATTGAAAGAGGTGGTTCAAAGTTAGGTAACTACGTTGACGAAACCAAGTGAGAGTAGTACGAAGAATTATGACGAGTTACGGCGGGTTATTACGTTAGATTTTTTGACTAAGAAAGCCGTTATAATTTGGAAAGAATAGCTTTTTATTGATCGATGGAGGACCACTCTAAAACATTGTAGTTAGAGAAAACAAAATTCATAGTTTTAAAGAAATTAGTGATTTTTGTCAAATATCGTTATTATTTTTCATGATCCTACCTTTTCTCAGGTGATCTTCCCATGTTTTGTTCAGCTATTTGCCACTTCACTGCTACTAGCGTATATTTTAGAGTCCGAATTTCATCGGACCTTACAAGCTTATACTAGAAGAGAGAAAGGGGAAGGGAGGTGGACCCATCTCGATGTTGATTAGGTAGCAGTCGTTGATCGTGAGAGGTAAACTCGGCCACGATACGCCTCCTCCACCTTAATGTAAAAGTGTTCCCGTACAAGTTCCTGTATACCTTTTTTTGGTATTTTTGAGTTGCCACCACCTTGAAATCTCCAGGGGACAGCTGGATTCAGAACTTTTGCGCATTAGCATCATTTTGGAGTTCACTAGTTAACGTGAACTCCCCAAACGTAAGTGAACCACTTGTCTCTCTTGTATTTTGAAATTGATTATACCCCTGCAATATTTATGTTAGTTTGTTTTGTTGTTAAAAAAAAGCATTATTCTCTAAAAGCAGAAAAACAGCCAGCCGCTCGATAAATTGGTATTTTCTTTGAAAAAAAGGAAACCCATAGGTACCATCTTTTATAAATTTTAAATACGGACAAGGCACATTATTGCCCCTACGCCCGAAAAAAGAGACTCTACAATACAGGTAAACATACTCGTAAACTGTGTTTTCTAATTCCAAATATCCTCATTCGAACGAAATTGCAATTGAAACGATTATTTCGTTTATATAAAACGTTGATTTGATAAAACTAGGATACAACTTTTAAATGATGAATTACCTATGCGAATGTAGATTTAATAGCACTTACGAGGTATTTTCTGTGTGGAAATGTGATAACGGTTGATAGCGCTGGAGTTGATGTGCATTATGGGTAAACTTCACAGATACGTGATACGTAATTTCACAGTCTATACCTTCTTGATGGGTACCTCTAAGTCTTCCGTATCAACCATTGTCTTCTATCCTACACCAATCAAAATTTCGAATCGAAATTGTATTATTTTTGTGGTGAAAATAATAAAAAGAATATTGGAGTTCGGATATAGACGCAGGAATTAAAAATGTACAGGGCACCATACAGGTAAAAGGTAAACTTCACAGATACGTAATTTCACAGTCTATACCTTCTTGATGGGTACCTCTAAGTCTTCCCATATCAACCATTGTCTTCTATCCTACACCAATCAAAATTTTGAATCGAAATTGTATTATTTTTGTGGTGAAAATAATAAAAAGAATATTGGAGTTCGGATATAGACGCAGGAATTAAAAATGTATAGGGCACCATACAGGTAAAAGGTAAACTTCACAGATACGTGATACGTAATTTCACAGTCTATACCTTCTTGATGGGTACCTCTAAGTCTTCCCATATCAACCATTGTCTTCTATCCTACACCAATCAAAATTTCGAATCGAAATTGTATTATTTTTGTGGTGAAAATAATAAAAAGAATATTGGATTTCGGATATAGACGCAGGAATTAAAAATGTATAGGGCACCATACAGGTAAAAGGTAAACTTCACAGATACGTGATACGTAATTTCACAGTCTATACCTTCTTGATGGGTACCTCTAAGTCTTTCCATATCAACCATTGTCTTCAATCCTACACCAATCAAAATTTCGAATCGAAATTGTATTATTTTTGTGGTGAAAATAATAAAAAGAATATTGGAGTTCGGATATAGACGCAGGAATTAAAAATGTACAGGGCACCATACAGGTAAAAGGTAAACTTCACAGATACGTGATACGTAATTTCACAGTTTATACCTTCTTGATGGGTACCTCTAAGTCTTCCGTATCAACCATTGTCTTCTATCCTACACCAATCAAAATTTTGAATCAAAAGTGTCTTATTTTTGTGGTGAAAATAAGAAAAAGAACATTGGAGTTCGAATATAGACGCAGGAATGAAAAATGTTAGAACAGAGCACCATACTGGTAAAAGTAAGTGGTAAATCAAGCGTTGTTGCATTCGATGAGTTTATCTGTTAATGGTTGAAATCTATTTGCCAAAATTTTAAATTAATTAGTCAATAGTTTACTTATTGTCTCAATACTATAAAGATAAAAACATGGGCACGAGGAAGCTATGTGCCTCAACAACTTGTTTAATTCTTCCTACTTTTATTTATACTTGTGCGTGGTTATCAGTGTAGTAGTTGATCAATGAAATGTAAAAATGAACCGAACTTGTGAAGACAACCTGAAAGTTGAATAAGTTGAAGCACGACATCCTTCCCCAAACAATTTATTATTATGAAGTTATACTGTTGAACTCAAAGCAAATCAACAACAATCACTCGGTGTTTAGCAAATGCGTTTGTCACACAAGCCATTCGTTTTTTGGTACCTACATCTTAAAACTTTTGTCGTGACTATGGTGCGATTCATCGTGAAGTTTTTTTTACCTGGATATGTCAAAATAAGCGCGTCTGGGAACGCTGCGTGCGGTTGAACGACAGTAGAAAGACGGGGGTCACGTCGGTTTATTCATATTTCATCGGGCGACCTGCGCTGTGAGGGCTAAGCCGATGTATTCCGATCGAGTCCTTCCATTATATCTTCGACACGGCGTCGTCAGTTTTTCCTTAAGTATTAACTTGAAGATGAGGAGGGGGAAATGTCACGCGTCGGAACGACTGATATTGCAAAATTATTTATAGCATTCAGGCACGAGGCTGGGGAAAGTTCAGGTCATGTTTCATTCAATCAAGTTGTACCTAGTTTATAAGTTTACTGGCCAACGAGTCCAAGTGTTTCACCAAGAGAAAAGGTTCGGTTTCAAGTGTAAAAATTTGTTTAGTAATGCATAAGAGTACATCTCTTTAGATGGAGAAACCTAACTTTGAACCGGTGTGTATTTGATATAACATAATCGAGTAAGTACTTATTGAATCCCAAAATAGTTTTACTTAAATTTTATTACACTGTGATTCTCGAAGTAGCCCCGTGATAGTTCCTGGCAACCCAGAAATGAATTTTTCCAAGACACTCAAACATACAATAAACCATACAAATCCGAGTGGTGCCATCCCCTGGCGACTGCTTTGTGTTAAGTTGGCTAGTTACAGAAGGGGGCTTTAGATGCGAGAGGCTAGGTACTAAATAACGCATATCGATACCTTGAAGCACAAAGGGGCTATGTCCAAAAACGGAGTTTTGAGAAAAACGCAAAAAAAGTTATCACCTGTGCACAATTCCTGAAGTAATGGCTTATTACACCAATCTCTTTAATTTCTTCAAGAAATTTTCGAGCTATAATCGTCAAGAAGGTCAATAATAGTTTTGTTAAATTTGAGTTTTTCCGAAGTTGAAAAAAAAATTAAAATGTGGAAGATGGATGGACATAGCCTCTTTGTGCTTTAAGGTATCGATGTAGGATTAAAGATTATTAAATAGCGTCCATATATATGTAACCTACGATTCAAGTAATGAGTAAAAATGTACTTTATTGTTCAGTAATTTACTAATTACTGTCATGTAAAGTTGGTTTCAATTTATTTACTTTAGGTATCAATTTAATCAATTTTTTCAATGTGTAAAAATGCAAAGTATTGTTTAGTAATTTACTTATTACTGTAATGAATAGTATAGATATCGATTTATTTATTGATATGGAGCGATTTTGCAAAGATCCTACCCTACAACAAGGGCCAAGCCTAACGTCGGGTAGGAAATCTGAGAAAATCTCATACGTTCATTTGTGTTATTGTAATAATGTAGGTACAAATGGCACCAAATAACCAAAAAAGTCTGCCAAGTGGGTGTGGCACATAGCTTCCTCGTATCCATAACCCGACTGTATAGATGATCTGATGCATAGGTAGTAGTTAATCTCAAAACATCAATCTCTAAGTACCTTGCACTATCACATCAATCAATCAAAATGTCGATCCGCACAATCTCTGAATATTATTGGAAAATGTAGAAGTTATGGCCGTTACAAGGATTTTACGTTTGCGCATGCGCACAAAATACTTTCATTTTGGGGGCTATGATTTTCATAGGGGACCATCTCCACCCCAACTCGCATAATTCCTGAAAATTTTATCGAAATCAGATGGGAAATGTTATGGGTGTAACGAGGAAACATACGTTTTTGCATGGGCAGTGGGTACTATCAGTCTGGGTGCAATGATTTTGGAAAGGGACCATCTACACGGCAGCTCGCATAATCTCCGTCAATTTCATTGAAATCGAGTGAGAATTGTAGAAGTTATGGCTGTGGCAAGGATTTCATGACAGACAAACACCGAACCAAAATTGTTCAGGAAGGTCTGAAATGTAAAACGCGAGTGGAAATTTTGATTTTGAAGAACTTTTTTTTCAACCTTGAAAAGTAGAAACAACAGTTTCCACTACCTTGGTGGACTCGGAAGCAAAATATCCATCTATCTATCTAGTATGGGAAGTCAGAATATTAGTGTGTATTTCCAGCATCAATAGAAGATCTCTGAATTTCTAGGTGACCCAAAAACCAATAATCGTTTTGCTGAGACACGGTTTCTGGTGCCCTTAGCATCCCTACGGGCACAATGGTGTCATTAAATCTATCACAACCCGACGCTTATGGCATCTCAAGGATCAATTGATAGCCCCAAAAATATTAAATATCGGCCATTTATTTGCGTATTATCTTCTCTGATAGCCCATAAAATTCCAAACCCCGAAATTCAGGCGACATAGTTCACAATTAGCTGGATTTCTGAGTCGAACATAAAATAAACCACGGTTGGAGGTAGGGTTCTTGGCGCAGTGCAACAAGATTTTGTTACAAACCTTGCACTTGAACTTTTCATAAAACTTAAAACATCCATTAACAAGCATGTAAAAGGGATTGAGAAATTCAAACAGTAGGTTTTCTGAAATCGAGAGCTCCCTTGATTATGTTGCTGGTTGTATAAAGTGGTTGGTGGATCGTAAATTGCGTAGTGATTTAATTAGTTTTTAAGCATGCGCGTGTTCGAGTTCGTAAATTATTTTATTCGTCAAAAAGGAGTCCTTTTTAGGACGTCCCACAGTAAGACTTGGGCGTCCTTATGCGATCGATCTGGGGTGAAGTTGGACAACACTCAACAGGAAAAAAATAACCACACAGTAATCCGTTTTAGACCATTCTGAATCCAAATCCGCGAAAAAAACCATAGGTGTATGTCTGTGTGTGTGTGTGTGTGTGTGTGTGTGTGTAGGTGTGTGTGTGTGTGTGTGTGTGTGTAACAAAATCTTGTGTACTCTGCCCAGGCCTTAGTACTCAACCGATTTTCCTGGTTCTTTTTTTGTTCGACGCGGAAAACTATCTAGTTGTGCACTACGTCGCCGGAATTTCGAATTTTGCCTTTTAAGGGGGGGAAAGGGGGGGTTAATGCTCAAAAAACGTGCGTTTTTGGGCATAATCTTGTGTCGTCTGCCCAGGCCTTAGTTCTCAACCGATTTTCGTGGTTCTTTTTTTCTTCGACGCGGAAAACTATCTAGTTGTGCACTACGGCGTTGGAATTTTGAATTTCGCCTTTTAAGGGGGGGAAAGGGAGGGTTAATGCTTAAAAAACGTGCGTTTGCGGGCATAATCTTATAAACTCTGCCAAGGCCTCAATTTCCAACCGATTTGTGTGTTTCTTTTTTTGTTTAACTAAAATAACTTCCGAGTTGTACATGATTTCACCAGAGTACCAAAATTCGCAAGAGGAGGGGATGGGTGGGGAGATAATATTCACAAAATATCCAATTTTTCAATATTTCGGTTCCTTTACTGCTTACTAATTGTATCCAAGCTTTGAAATTGAGGAAAAATTCTCATTATACCTTAGGATTTGCATGAATTACTTTCTGTACCACCATGGAAATAAAAGTGGTGCCAGCATGGTGCCAGGGCACCATAAACCTCATATTTCTTGGGTTTTTTGGTGTTTCACCTTGAATACGGATGTGACATTCGACGGACTGCCTACTAAACCTAATAGATGAAAGTTCAATGTTACGAAGTATTTCCGCTTTGGTGCCAGACTGGCACCGTTGGCGATGGTGGGGGGGTTGAACTCGAATTTGCATGTTGGGTGTCGTAGATCATGGATTTTAAAATGCTCTTCAGACTCGAGGCTATCATGCCGCTAGAAGTGTTATGGTTTATAATGGTGGGGGGGGGGGGGGGGGGTGTCACTATTCCTTCCCTAAAGTAATAAATAAATTACATCGAGAGAAACAGTCTTATCGCTTAACAACTGGTTAAACTGATCCAATACTTATCCAATGGGACGTCCCCTGGAATGCATGCATTACTAAACAATATGTTTTGAATATTGAATTCGTAGAAAATCTTTGTAGAAGAATTTATTCTCGTTCATGCTGTTCCTAAACTTTTCAAAAAAAAAAAGAAATGTTCTTTGACATTCGGGAGCTCAATAAGATTTGGGAAATTTGGTTGCAAAAGAGGCCTTTTGGCCGAAAGCGTGATTATGGTGGCTCAAATTCGATCCAGGGCGAGTGAGCGTCCTGGGCCATGAGTCGAAACAGATTCTGGTCCGTAAATAGATTTTTACATTTTAACTAGATTTTTTTTACGATTTTTAACAATGAAATGGAAAAATCATATCGATTTTGAAAACTGAGACCTCTAAAATCCTATATAATGTTAAATTCATAAAATTTGGATCATTTTTGCTCTCGATTGGTGAGCAAATGATGCCTTATTTCGGCCGGATTTCAGTAAAATAATTCATCTTCCTCCTCCCATTACTCTGTTATTTCTACACTTGGCTTAAAATGGGTTAACATGCATGTAAAAGGGATTGAGAAATTCAAACAGTAGGTTTTCTGAAATCGAGAGCGTCCCTTGATTATGTTGCTGGTTTTATAAAGTGGTTGGTGGATCATAAATTGCGTAGTGATTTAATTAGTTTCTAAGCATGCGCATGACTGAGTACGTAAATTATTTTATTCGTCAAAAAGGAGTCCTTTTCCTAAGATCGGGAGCATTTAAATCTTTTTATATGCCGTTCTTTTCACCAACTGCCCAACCCGAAAAATTATAAAGACCTGCGAAACCCCCCCTGAGCGATCACCAATCCAGACAACCTCCCGGTGCCCGAGGAACCGGTTTATTGAACCAGCTAACGGCCGTTGGTTATATTATTATCAGCATTAGCGTTTACTGTTCTCTGTGAGTTACCTACCTGTTTTATTGAAATATCAAATTTTAATGTTGGCAGTATCCATTTACCTCCATTGGAGAAAATATGAGAAGTTCAGAAAACTAGAAACGGTTTTGAAACAGTACACTACAAAATTTTAAAGCGTTAAAGAAAATAAATTTATTTTCCCGAAGTACAGTACAATTTGTAGAGTTTTCTCTTGAACACCAATTTGCTCTTCTCCACCAATTCTCTATAGTGACACTATCTAAATGGGGCAAGCTCTACAGACTCGAATAACGGGCAAACATGGAATAAGAAATTGTAAGATTATAAGCAATAAGATTCTTAATTCCGCAAATCAAATGCTCCCCTGTTTGTTGCACCCCCTTACCAGGAGCAGCTTTCATCGCCAAACAGACTGACTTTTCACCCGTTGGCTTTATTTTTCCCAAGCCCTTCAGGACCTGGAAGTTTATAGTAACCTTCAAACCTCACCTATAGCCATCCAAGAATGGCTGAGAAGAACAACCTAAACAACAAAGCCTAGCGTGTTAAGCTGCCTCAATATTGGCAGTCCACAATGAGCATCAAGCATCCAATAACTCCTCTCGTAGCATCAATACCGAACTACGATCGGGGATTTGCTGAGAAGACTTCAGGAAAACTTCTCCACCTTCCTTGGCAAGTAGATCCGTAACCTCATTCTCTACTATTCGGCAATGTGCTTTCAACCAATTCTCCGAGCGCTTCAAAGTTCACGCAGAGATTTCCTAATTTGCTCGATAGTACGCAGGTGATATATGGTCCTGCAGCTAGACCCAACTTCAAGGATGCTTATTCATGAATTCCATTGAACTACGATGTTTTATTTATATCAAATCGCACAAACTCTGATGGTTTCTTGGTCTAGGATATAAGAAAATTAACTATTAATTTCGTTCTGTTTAAATATGGACAAGCCACAGCGCTCAAGAACCAAACAAAAAACGTCAAATTCCATATACCAAGCAAAACTATAATACAAAACAACTTTTTCCTTCAGATTTAAGACAAAGTATTCATGCATCTGGTTATTTATGAGTAAAAACTTCTAAATCAAAACCAGCTTACGTGAACAGTTACCGAAGGTCCGCCCGGTCCAGTTTAGTAGTGAACGATTCTTACAAAACGTTTATTGACTTTTTATAACTCGCCGCGATAGTAATTCAATGAAATCTAACACTAAAAGTGACGATAACGGCTGAAATTCAAAAATAATAAACGATTTACTGTCTGATTCAAAATGTCCAAGTATATTTAAATCCGCTGGCTCTCTTCTTCCCTCGTATTCTCCTTAATAATAATCTAATAGCGAAAAAATGTCTGAGGACTAACCCGCAGGTTTCCTGAAACTTCTATAAAAGTCGTACCATATTCGCTCATCGTATTCCCCGGGAAATTACATCTGCCTTGGGCATACAGACAGATATGGGAACAAAATTGTTTAAAAAGCTCTAAAACACTAAATGCGAGTAGACATTTTTATTATGAAGGAGAAAGCAAAATATTTTATTACCCTTTTATGATGAAGAAAAAATTACTCTCTCAAAAATGACAACTCTTCCCGTTTAACATTCACCTGCTCAACTCAAAGATTCCAATCTACATTGATGCGCCTATCACAACTTGGTGGACATCCGTTTAAAGTTTCTTCAACAATTAGTTTGAAATTTTCTACAAATTTTTTCAAGTCTTTTTTTAAGTTGAAACATACCTTAGCACATTACTGAATGTCCGATAAATTCTGATGACAGGGTTGAAGGTCCAGAAAAAACTCAACGCGAGATGAAGTACGCGAGAACTGCCAACACGATACGAGAGCGAACATAGACTGGACGTCCTGGAAGACAGGGGAGGATCGCCGGGAACCGCTGGAGCTTCGATGCAAGGCAGGGGAAGGAGTCTTCGGGAGAAATCCTCCGAGATTGTATAATACTTAGCTCGGCTATGCACAGGGGAGAGGGAGCTTTCCTGGTATCGTTCCCGGAGCATCTCTTTCTGATCAGTGGTAACCGAAGTCCAGTTATCAGGTACAAAAAGCCACAAGAACATCGATGCCTACCAACATCTTTAGGTATACTTAGAGAAGATCCCAGATTTCGACCTCGAGTACCATAATATGGTAATATTATCGAGTACCATAAACCATTGTGTAATAATTTGCAGCGTTTTTGGTACGAATTCCCCGAGTTAGCATATTATGCTAACTAGTAAGCATATTATGCCAAAAACGCTGCAAATTATTACACAATGGTTTATTATTTGTTATTTTTCTATATAGATCACTCGTCCGCAAAGCCACCAATAATCCAACATGAAGAAAAACATCGATTGCATTTCGGTTCTCTTTTGCGATTCACACTCGTGTTTCTGATTTATCGTACGTCCAACCCTTAAATTATCGTAGGGAGCGAACGGTTTGTCCTACAGGGCTCCGCGTGGTCTCAAGAATTCTAAAAATTCTACTAAAAAAAAAAAATCCATAAAAATAAATTAATAAAAAAAATATAAAAAAATTTCTAAAAAAAAGTAAAAAATTTCTATTTTCTAAAATTCTTCTATTTTTTTAAATTCTTTTCTATTCTTCTTCTTCAACCTTTATATCAAAATTTTTTGAGTTAGGGGGTTTCCAAATTTCAAAATTTATTTTTCAACCCTTAGAAGTGACCCACATCAACCAAAATCTTCGAAGCACAACTAAACCCCAAATGGAGCCTACATACCAAATTTCATCAAAATCGATCAATGCTAAGTGGGGAAAGTGCCGCGTACAGCGGACGGCGGACGGACGGCCAAACTTTTATTCGATTTTTGGATTCTACGTAAACTTGAAAACGTAAACCAACTAATTTTGAGGAGGTGTTAAAAAAAATGTTTCTTGGTCGATTCCAAAGGTTCATTATTGAAAATAATAAACGAAAAGTGTTTTGTGACACTTCAGCCCAATTTGACCAACGATTTTGCATTCTCGTTGTCTAAAACAGAGTTTCCCATCTAGACATCCAAACTAGATTAAACAAGAAGTATCTTATTAGATAGGTGCGATACAAGAGAATGAGCTCGGAGGACGGTAGCATGAAGGTTAAAAGGTTAAGGTAGCAAGTTGAGGAAGTTGAGGAAATCTCTGAATCCGTGATTGTACATAACTTAACTCTTAGCTGTATAAGAGTGAATTTGTGATGACTCTTTGTAGGACATCTCTGAATCCGTGATTGTACATAACTTAACTCTTAGCTGTATTAGAGTGAATCTGTGATGACTCTTTTTAGGACGTCCCACAGTAAGACTTGGGCGTCCTTATGCGATCGATCTGGGGTAAAGTTGGACAACACTCAACAGAAAAAAAAATAACCACACAGTAATCCGTTTAACACGATTCTGAATCCAAATTTGCGAAAAAAAACCATAGGTGTATGTGTGTGTGTGTATATATATGTGTGTGTGTGTGTGTGTGTGTGTGTGTAACAAAATCTTGTGTACTCTGCACAGGCCTCAGTTCTCAACCGATTTTCCTGGTTCTTTTTTTGTTCGTCGCGGAAAACTATCTAGTTGTGCACTACGTCACCAGAATTTCGAATTTTGCCTTTTAAGGGGAGGAAAGGGGGGGTTAATGCTCGAAAAACGTGCGTTTTTGGGCATAATCTTGTGTACTCTGCCCAGGCCTTAGTTCTCAAACGATTTTCGCGGTTCTTTTTTCGTTTGACGCGGAATACTATCTAGTTGTGCACTACGGCGTCGAAATTTCGAATTTTGTTTTTTAAGAGGGGGAAAGGGGGGGGTTAATGCTTAAAACACGTGCTTTTTCGTGCATAATCTTGTAAACTCTGCCCAGGCCTCAATTTCCAACCGATTTGCGTGTTTCTTTTTTTGTTTGACTCAAATAACTTCCGAGCTGTACATGATTTTACCAGAGTACCAAAATTCGCAAGGGGAGGGGTTGAGTGGGGGGATTATATTCACAAAATATCCGATTTTTCAATATTTCGGTTCCTTTACTGCTTACTAATTGTACCCAAGCTTTGAAATTGAGGAAAAATTCTCATTATACCTCCGGATTTTCATGAATTATTCTCTGTTCCACCATGGAACTAATAGTGGTGCCACCATGGTGCCATGATGCCATAAACCGCTTATTTCGTGTTTTTTTTTTTTGTTTGTGTTTCACCTTGAATACGGATGTGAACCTCGACGGACTGACTACTAAAACTAATAGATGAAAGTTCAATGTTACGACGTATTTCCGCTTTGATGCCAGACTGGCACCATTGGTGTTGGTTGTGGGGGGGGGGGGGGGGATGAACTCGAATTCGCATGTTGGGTATCGTAGATCATGGATTTTAAAATGCTCTTCAGATTCGAGGCTCCCATACCGCTAGAAATGTTAAGGTGGATAATGGTGGTGGGGGGGGGGGGGTCAGTATTTTTTGCCTAAAGTAATAAATAAATTACATCGAGTGAAACAGTTTTATCACTTAACAACTGGTTAAACTGATCCAATACTTATCCAATGGGACGTCCCCAGGAATGCATGCATTACTAAACAATATGTTTTTTTTTATCTTTCTCTCTCATCGGAACGTATCTTTAAAATATCTTCTTCTTGGGGGGAACAATCTGAGGATTCCCTTTTCCCTCGCAATGTTAAGAGCGTATAAATCACTGTTTACTGTCTTATAGGTGTTTTTAGCAGATGTGTTGGATATTGGATAACTTGAAGCGCATTTCCTCATAATGCTGTTTCTAACTATACGCCCTTATTGCAAAAACCTCAAAATTTCCAAAACACGTGAAATGATGACGGGATGGTGTGAGTTGGAGTGTAAATAGTCCCCAATTCCTAAATTTAATTTCAGTCAGATTGTTTCGCAATAACTTGACGAAATAGGTTGAAGATAGACTAAAAGGAAGCATACCTATATTGTGCTATCAATCAAAATGATCCAAACATCGTTTATGTGTAGGTAACACAAGAACCGTAATTGACTCAACATTATATTCATTGAGCATTCAGAAACTTGAATAGATTCTTCTGAACACAATTTCCTCATTCCTAAACAGTCTGCTTTTTCTCAAACTTAGTTGGTTAGTTGGTAGTACAAACGATCTCCAAGTGAATTACCTCTACAAAATAATATCTAAAGATGAAATTATGAACCACGACCATTTGGCAGACATTTTTTTATTTTAGTGGACCCAATTTTTGGTTTTCCAACAACCGAAGATAGTGCAGATATTACTGATGTAGATATAGTGAAGTTATTAAGCTATAGATATAAATGCAGCTGGTCAAAAAATGTGGGTCTTCCAAAATTGCTCCTTGAATTACGTTTCAGTGCTTATTAGACAACTTTACTTCCGTGCCTGTCTGTCTATAATTATAGACAGACAGGCTTGATTATAATCAATCCTTGTCCTGGGCAAAACTACTCTAAACCATGGCCCAAACTGTTCTATGTACTAGGAGAGTAATTATAGGAAGGCAATCCTTGTCCCGGGCAAAACTACTCTAAACCATGGTTCAAACTGTTCTATGTACTAGGAGAGTAATTATAGGAAGGCAATCCTTGTCCTGGGCAAAACTCTCTAAACCATGGGTCAAACTGTTCTATGTACTAGGAGAGTAATTATAGGAAGGCAATCTTGTCCTGGGCAAAACTCTCTAAACCATGGGTCAAACTGTTCTATGTACTAGGAAAGTAATTATAAGAAGGCCATCCTTGTCCTGGGCAAAACTCCCTAAACCATGGGTCAAACTGTTCTATGTACTAGGAGAGTAATTATAGGAAGGCAATCCTTGTCCTAGGCAAAACTCTCTAAACCATGGGTCAAACTGTTCTATGTACTAGGAGAGTAATTATAGGAAGGCAATCTTGTCCTGGGCAAAACTCTCTAAACCATGGGTCAAACTGTTCTATGTACTAGGAAAGTAATTATAAGAAGGCCATCCTTGTCCTGGGCAAAACTCTCTAAACCATGGTTCAAACTGTTCTATGTACTAGGAGAGTAATTATAGGAAGGCAATCCTTGTCCTGGGCAAAACTCTCTAAACCATGGGTCAAACTGTTCTATGTACTAGGAGAGTAATTATAGCAAGGCAATCCTTGTCCTGGGCAAAACTCTCCAAACCATGGGTCAAACTGTTCTATGTACTAGGAAAGTAATTATAAGAAGGCCATCCTTGTCCTGGGCAAAACTCTCTAAACCATGGTTCAAACTGTTCTATGTACTAGGAGAGTAATTATAGGAAGGCAATCCTTGCCCTGGGCAAAACTCTCTAAACCATGGTTCAAACTGTTCTATGTACTAGGAGAGTAATTATAGGAAGGCAATCCTTGTCCTGGGCAAAACTCTCTAAACCATGGTCCAAACTGTTCTATGTACTAGGAGAGTAATTATAGGAAGGCAATCCTTGTCCTGGGCAAAACTCTCTAAACCATGGTTCAAACTGTTCTATGTACTAGGAGAGTAATTATAGGAAGGCAATCCTTGTCCTGGGCAAAACTCTCTAAACCATGGGTCAAACTGTTCTATGTACTAGGAGAGTAATTATAGCAAGGCAATCCTTGTCCTGGGCAAAACTCTCTAAACCATGGGTCAAACTGTTCTATATACTAGGAGAGTAATTATAGGAAGGCAATCTTGTCCTGGGCAAAACTCTCTAAACCATGGGTCAAACTGTTCTATGTACTAGGAAAGTAATTATAAGAAGGCCATCCTTGTCCTGGGCAAAACTCTCTAAACCATGGTTCAAACTGTTCTATGTACTAGGAGAGTAATTATAGGAAGGCAATCCTTGTCCTGGGCAAAACTCTCTAAACCATGGTCCAAACTGTTCTATGTACTAGGAGAGTAATTATGGGAAGGCAATCCTTGTCCTGGGCAAAACTCTCTGGTCCAAACTTTTCTATGCACTAGGAAGGTGAAAAATAATTATTGTTTTATCGCCCCACATCTCTTAAAAAGGGTTTTTCCCTACAATGTGTTCATTACTAAGCAATATTTGTAATATTTATACTTAGTTCCTGCAGAGTATGAACCTCTGTAGTTTTGTAGAAAAGTTATCCACAATTCATTACACACTGTAATTAGCTACACTGTAAATATCTGGGTACCCTAAGGTCCCCTCCAATGATGTCTAGCTTCCTATAATCTCTAGGAATCCTCTCCTATATGAGTTCACAAGAGAGGAGACTCACGGGGTATCCCAGCGGAGTCTCAACTCCCATTTCGAAGAAGTCTCTCCCTTGCGTCTCGGAGTGCTGCTTACGTAAGGAAGGAAGTGTTGTTTGTGGGATTAGGTAGGTACGAGTATATATAAGAAGGTCGGGTCACGAGACCTGACTCGCGCCTCTATGCAGCCACCTGGCGCTGCCCCACTGACTCCGTCGCTTTTATTCAACCCCCTACTTGACCGCATTCCACAAAAAACGCCCCGTGCCACCATTCAGACGTAGAACTTGATGTTTTTCTACACATATGGCAAAAACGTCTTCCAAATTGGGTAGCAGCTAGCAGTTAGGTTTCTCACATAAAATAACATTGCTGTATACAGAACTATGTGGAGTAAAAATGCTAGAAGATATACCAATGGTGAATTTCCAAAATTATCATACTGAATTATCACAATCATAGTTATTTGTGGTTTTTTGAGTTGACAATATTGTCATTCACGATTTTTTTTTCCTCACTAGCGGAGATAGGGAAACTTTGTTACCCTTTCTTGGTGTTGCTTGTACGTTCCAGAATTGCACATCTATGGTAACACCCCAGTGTGCTCGTCATAACTCTGACCAAAACCTATTGGATGGCTATGCTCGTCGTAAAGGGTGGCCAGTTTGGTTTGAGCCCCACTTCAACCTAAAACATCAAGGTTAACGTCCTGATCTCTTGGTGGTAACACCAAGTGAAGCGTTCACTGGGTCTAGACAAAGATCACTTGCAGACATCAATGCTGCCAAAATTCAGAAGTATGAACTTGACGATGGTACTATTAGGTGCTGCAGCACCGCTTGCCAGCATACAGCGAAATCAAATAAAGGTGATAGAGGCAACGATTCCCCGGCGTGGGATATGGCATCGCAGGTCTACTAAGGATCTGGTAGTACTAGCAGCCTACCCTTTGTTCATCGTAGGATCTGGAGTCTTGACAAGAAAAAATTTATGTAGTCTGCATTCAAGGCTATTTGGAGAAGTCCCACGGCTTGAGCAAGTGGGCCCCTTGGGACTTGGAGCTGAACTCAAACCCCATGGGAAGGAGAGGCGTCGTCTGATAGCATATTCAGAAGAGACACAATCCTCCCCCCATCATTTCGAGGACAATCTAATCCAACCGTTTCCCTAAAACCAAGCTGCCAGATGGATTTCACCTGGTCCGTCCCGCCATCCAGAACTGATGAAGTGCCCCAGGACTCAGCCTGAAGTAATGTGTTAAACAGTTCCAGGCTGATCATCCAACGTGGGAGAAAAGGAGGTGTTTTTTTAGTGGGTTTGAATCCCACATAACCTTGAAGTCGCGGATCCTTCAAGGTGTCTTACGAGATCCAACTCCACCTGTGGATCTTAAAGATTTTCTCACCTGCCTGCCGGAAAAAAAAAAAAAAAAGCTGCCAGATGGATATGACTCCCGAGTGCTGAAAGTGCTGATGTTATTACTTTGATGTATGTGCAATACCATCTATTGAATCGGTGATTTATTTTTCCAAAAATAAATTGGGGGTCTCAGTCGGTCTAGCGTTCCAGGTCAGTATTTCCCTAAATTACCGGCGCTCAAACTTTATAAGTTGTACTTAAATTTGAAGTTTCCAAGGATTTTCGAAATTCATTATCGCAACAGTCTAGGAAATTGAAAAACTGAAATATTGCCGCTGGAATCATCAAGATCGAACAATAGTTGCCGGCGAAAAATGGAAAAAACAACTGAATAAACAGTTTTTCCCATTTTTCTCTGACAATTATTACTAGATTTTGATGACTCCAGCGGCAATCTTTTAGTTTTTCAAATGCCTAGACTGCTGCACTAATTAATTTCGAAAATCTTTGAAAATTTCAAATTTAGGTACAATTTTTTAAGTTCGAGTGCCGGTAATTTCGGGAAATACTGACCCGGAACGCTCGTCCAACTGAGACCCCGATTTCCAAGAAATTTGGGTACTCCAAAAGCAAAATTTCTATTCGCAGTTTACGTTTCAGCGCTTAACGAACAATTTTAGTAAGTGTCTGCCTGCTAAAGATTTTTGGAGTACCTATTGATTGTGCATCAGGAAATCTATACAACTCCATTTCATTTGTCGCCATAGCGAAGGAATCATTTGTTAGTTTCTTATGAATTGGACTGTTATTAGAAAACGAGTTGTACAACATGATGTACTTAAATAAATCAATCCAAAACACAGAATGTACACACTCTGTTTACGAGTCTGTTTATCAGAGCTTCTGTACAATAAGCACATCTAATGGATGTAGCACTCTCGTTCTACATTTTAACTCCTAATATTGATAATTCGACAAAGTGAGACCTTTTTTCATTCGCAACAAGAAATTACGAGTATTTTTCATAATTTTCAGAAACCGTTTGGTACCTACAGTTTATTTTGGGATTTTTATCGCAAACTTACCAATTTATTTTGATATTTTAGTGCATGTGATTTTAGTATCCTATGGCCTATTTTAGGGTTGTTACTAACATGATTTAGGGCCTCAACTTAAATATTGAAACATTAGTTTACATTCGAGCCGAGATACCAACATACAACATCCCCCATTTGAAGTCGGAAACGCTCCCTGTTATGGGGATCGACCGTTACATAAAAGCCGATCGAAAAGGCCGCCCGATCCGGAATATCGCGGTTGCCGAAAAGGTGCGATGAACCTCGACCAGATTTAAAATACGAAATTGGGGGTACCATTCTAGAAACGTGAAGAGTCACGTAATACGAGTAGGTACTAATCAAGCCCAGACGAGACCTAAAAAAACGGGGTGACATGAATCGGCGACTGAGCTCTTCTGTTGAGCTTGAGGTTGACCAGTTGTGCTCCAGTTCTAGTTCTCTATCGTACTCCCAGTTGAACTACTTATTGCAGTGAAACTGAATTCAAAGCGAAGCTTTCAAAAACTCTTGCAATATATAAAAAATCCGACTTTCCCAATGAACTCCGAACAAAATTTTGCTTCTTTATGACTGAAAAAACGTGTGCCATGTTGGGTGGGCAGTGTAGCTTCCTCACGTAGTAGAACATGGGCATACAGGATGCAGAATTACTTGGATCATAAATTTTTTATTGTATTGATGAACAAACTAACGAATACCCCAACACAAAATATATCATTCTCTAATCAATCAAGAAAACGTCTGCCAAGTGGGTGTGGCACGTAGCTTCCTCGACTATATAGAAGATCCGATGCATAGTAGTTAATCTCAAAACATCAATCTCTAAACACCATGCTGTGGAAAGGATTTCACGTTTGCGCATGCGCAGCAGCTACTATCTGTCTGAAGGTAATGATTTTCATGAGGGACCATCTATACGCCAACCCGCACAATCCCTGAAAATTTCATCGAAATCGGATGAAAAATGTAGAAGTTATGGCTGTGACACACAGACAGACAGACACGGAACCAAATTTTAAGGAAGGTCTGAAACGTAAAACGCTAGTGGAAATTTTGATTTTGGAGAACATTTTTTTTTTCCAACTTTGAAAAGTGAAAACAAAGCTTCCGCTACCTTGGTAGACTCGGAAGCAAAGAAATTGTGACCCGCCTCAAATTTTTATGGCTTACACTTTAAGGTATGCAGAATCCAAAAATCGAATACAAATTTTTCCGACCGTGAGACGTACCGAGTATGCGGCACTTTCCTTAGTTCCCATGGACTGATTTTGATGAAATTTGGTATATGGGCTTCATTTGGATTTTGGTTATTGTCAGTAACCTCTAAGGGGTAAAAAGTGGAGGAAAATTTTTTCCTTAGCTAGAAATACATGTAGGTAATGCTTTTTCATTCATATAAAATGGCGACGACTTTTAAAAATTGTTTGACACTACCACCACAGTATTATTTTAAAATTTAAGTTCCATGACGTTTTGTAATCAATTTAAGATGATGTAAAATTCTAAGAAACTAGCGATACCACCCAGACGATTAAAAATGATCAATGCGCATTTATCGTGAAATTTATCCCACACCTCCCACTCCCACCTATCCCTAGTCATTAGATTGCATTTTGAGGGTGAACTTTTCAAAAAAATAATAAACCCCTATTTTTCTATACCTTATTTTGTGAAATAGCTTGAAAAGTTTTTTTACGTTAAACATTTTAATTTAGAAAAAACCATTTTTTTACCAACTGTACGAGTACGAAAATTTCCTATCTTCAATAGTAAGAAATCAATAAAAAAAAAAAAGCTTTGTATTTTTATTCACCCAGGCATAAATATTGAGTCCCGTAAAAATCAAAATGCCCTCAGGGATTTTGTGTTTTAGAGCTCTGTGAATAACGTTGGTTCCGTAATATCTTTCAATCGATCTGTCTTTGGACCATTCCTTGCCCCAAGCGAATCTAATGAAATATTCGCCCGATTTAAAGAAATTTAGATGGTTTGAGCGAGTATTCCCTCAGAAGAAACGAATTTCATCATTGTCAGACTAATAAGTATGCGTCTGCGTCTGCGTAAGCGTCCTCAATCATTAATTTCTAGGAATCTAATTACCAACCGGATTTTGCTAAAATTTTAAGTTTGGTTTGGGGGTTGGAACGATTGCTAAGTTATTGTTGTGATAATAATATCCCTTTAATTGCCTTTGTTACGTGAAAACCAATTTACTTGATCCAGAACAAACCCAAAAAGACTATAACAGTTTTTTGAATCTTTTGTTTTCGAAAAACTTTTGATTTTAAAATTTTGGTTCTGACTCTACCATTCTAGTGAAAGTATTGTTATCACTTTGAGAGATGAAAAAATCCGTCTAAAGTTAGGATCATTTTTTGGAAATTAATAGTTGAGTCACCCTT
Organism: Apolygus lucorum; assembly: GCA_009739505.2. Lineage (NCBI taxonomy): Eukaryota > Metazoa > Arthropoda > Insecta > Hemiptera > Miridae > Apolygus > Apolygus lucorum. Next base: position 43,706,764 of record CM019179.2, read on the forward strand.
GGCACCAGTAATCCTTTCTACACTATCTTATTTCTCACACACTTTCTTCACTTTGTACCTGCTTTCTTGTTTTTCTATTTAGTTTAAAAGTTCTTCTGCTTGTTAATAATTTTAGCGATTTTTTTTAATGAAGCTATTGAATAGACTTAATATGTTTAGCATAGACTTTTTTGGAATTTTGTCAGTCTGAAATTCGTTTTGAAACATTTTAAAACTATTCCTGACGTTTTTCCAAAATGTATATGTAGGTATACCTATAACAATGTAGGTAATGATGTAACGATATTAATGTGTCATTCCGGACGATAACTTGAGTAATTCTTTCGCAAAAATGTTCATAATAACAAACGAAAAGTCGAGTTCGTTAACCAGGGATTTTGAACAATTCTAAGGGGTCCAGATTGCAAAAAATAGGCCAAAAAATGACCAAATAACATGTTTATAGGGTTTTTGTGGATATTGCCAATAGTCGTGTGGGTACTGTGAATTTGTGGAGACGAGTTGATCAATAATATGGTCTCTTAATATCTTCAAAACATACCCTGTGTCTGCAGTATGTTGGTATAGTATCCTACTGAAAATCGAAAAAAATTTTGGAGTGACGAGGAAGTATTTTTTGAGTTTTCTTTGAAATGTGTAACCAAGGGGTTGATTATATGATTTTAACGATTCGTGCTATGTGCCTCAACCTCTAAACTGTTATCGGTATAGCTCATATTTCCATTTTCTTTTTTTTTTTCTTTTTCTTTTTTCTCCTTTCTTAGCTAACAGGTATTTCCATTTTCTTAATCATTGCTGTAAAGATTTCTTTGAAAATACGCTCATAAATCCATGCTCCATGATTGGACGTTTTGGGTATTATTATGATCATTGATTATTACTTTTAAAATTCTAATAAGTATCCAAGAACATATTCATAAAATTGAATATTTTAGTTGTACACTGTGGCAAAGGAAGGTGATTGGGAGCTGGAATCTTTGTTGTGGGTCTGGTAGTTGGTGGAGCGAATGTAAGGACACATCGCAAGCTGACTGAACCCCTCCACTTGCGTTTTGTTACGTGAAAACATCTCCTGAGCTGAGAAAGCCCCTCCCAAGGATCACACTTTCTCTCTTCCTCCTAGCAGCTTCGCATCCACTCATCCAGGAGGACTTAAATCCCCGATGGTTTCATAAGTTCATTGATTTTCAACCCCTCGTGGATTCATTCGAACTGGTCGGTGGATAGACATGTTAACCATGTGACCATTTTAAACGTTTCGAGTTTAAACTAGGTAGTATTCCGTGCTAGTTCTCAGCAATTCAATCCTGGTCCAGTTTCACGAACGATTTGATTCATGTTTTTCATTTTGAATCAATGCAACCGGGAACAACAAAATAGGTACATTAAATACTTACATTAAACACTTGATCAAACAACAACAAATTTTGTTCATCACCAGAACAAGACGCATAAAAGTTATTATCAGTTAAGTAAGAAATATAACATTAGAAATACTAAAAGTTGAGGGAAGAGTGTTGAAGCAGCGTTTACTCGTTTTATGGTTTATTGGTTGAGTGCACTTTTGCTTAGCACCATCATCACAACTTCAAGGCTATTTCCATAGTGATCACACCTTTAGGAACATCATAGAATTTGTTCATAGAGGTACAGTTTTTGTTTATGCGGAACATCATTCAGAACAAACAAGATAATTATGGGTGAAACCCATTTGAAACAATGCATCAAGATGTTTAAATTAATTAATCATAGACATTTTTTTCATGAGCTTAGCAAACAAATTTCATGATTTATGCTGTTTGAAATTAAATGATGAAATCATCATTTGGGGCTTGTTTTATTTAAACATCATGATGCATTGTTTCAAATGGTTTTCACCCACAACCACCTTGTTTGTTCTAAATGTTTTTCATAGCAAACAAAAACTGTATATGAACGAATCCTGCGATGTTCCTAAAGGTGTGATTACTATGGAAATAGCCATGAAGTTCTGCTTATTGACGCTGCAAAGCTAAAGTGCACTCAACCAATAAACCATAAAACGAGGAAACGTCACTAAACTCATCATCTCAACATAGGTACCTACCTCTCTCATTATTAGAAAGGCCAAACAATCACAATGATAATAAAAGTTGTTATTAGGTACATTATTTGCATCATTTGATCTCACAAAAAATCAAGGAAATTCCTATTTGGAACTACACCATTTTTCATGGCGTTTAAAAAAAATAGGTACCTAAAGTGTTTTCCAACGCTTTTGAATTTATTATGAGCAGCTACCACATCCAAATTAACCATTTTCCTAACCTTCCTTATTATGAACCTTTTCAAAATTGACCACATTTTCATAGAATAAAATCGATTTTTTTTTTCATCCTACAAAATTCTTTTTAAAACCTGAATTGTGTCCAGCAGTGTTAATTTTACGTGTTAAATCTAAGTAGGTACCTACCTTGGTATTTTTAAAACTAACCAAAACCGCAGATTTTGGACGTTACGGCAAGACATCACTTTGGTTTCGATTACAAAGATTTGTGTATAAATATACCTTCATCAATATTGATAGGATGGTCAGAATAAAAAACGTCTGCCAAGTGGGTGTGGCACATAGCTTCCTCGTATCCATAACCCGAGTGTGTAGCTGATCCGATGCATAGTAGTTATTCTCAAACCATCAATCTCTAAGTACCTTTCACTACCCTCATAGGGGACCATCTACACGCTAATCTGGACAATCCTAAAAAACTTCGTCAAATTCGGATGAAAAATGTAAATGTTATGGCTGTTACACGGATTTTACGTATGCGCATGCGCAGAGGCTTCTGTAAATTTTATGGCCTTGATTTTCATTGGGGACCATCTACAACCTAATCCGCATAATCCCCGAAAATATCATCGAAATCGGGTAGAAAATGTTGAAGTTAAGGCCGTTACAAGGATATTCACGTTTGCGCATGCGCAGTGGCTACTGTCATTCCGAGGGTGATGATTTTCATAGGGGACCATCTAAACACTACTCTGTAACATCCCTGGAAATTTCATTGAAATTGGATGGGAAATGTGGAAGTTATGGCCGTTACAAGGAATTCACGTTTGCGCATGCGCAGTCGCTTCTATCAATCCGAGGATGATGATTTTCATAGGGGACCGTCTACACACCAACCCACACAATCCCTGAAAATTTCATAGAAATCGGACAATAACTTCGTATAGTTATGCACGTTACAAGGAATTCATGACAGACAGACACACAGACAGACGGACACACAGACACGGAACCAAAATTGTTCAGAAAGGTCTAAAACGCAAAACGCGAGTGAAAATTTTGATTTTGGAGAACTTTTTTTTTCGTCCTTGAAAAGTGAAAACAAAGCTTCCGCTACCTTGGTAGACTCGGAAGCAATAAACACCTACAATAGGCGTGAGCACTTCATCGGTCTGAAAGACGCAAACTACTGCCAATAAATTGTTAAATTGTTACTAACTAAATTAATGCACTAGAATAATTTTAAAAAAAAAGTTTAGCTGTATAAAAGATAAAGCAAAAAATAGATGATATAAAATAAATATGAGCGTAATAAAATAAATTGATTTTTTCAATTACCTATATCGATACCTTGAAGCACAAAGGGGCTATGTCCAAAAACGGAGTTTTGAGAAAAACGCAAAAGAACTACCTAGGTAATCACTAGTGCACAATTCCTAAAATAATGGCTTATTACACCAAACTCTTTAATTTATTCAAGAAATTTTCGAGCCATAATCGTCAAGAAGGTCAATAATAGTTTTGTCAAATTTGAGTTTTTCTGAAGTTGAAAAAAAATTTAAACGTCTGCCAAGTGGGTGTGGCACATAGCTTCCTCGTATCCATAACCAAATTGTATAGATGATCCGATGCATAGTAGTTAATCTCAAAACACCAATCTCGTACCTTCCACTACCCTCATAGGGGACCATCTACACGCTAATCTGGACAATCCTAGAAAATTTCATCAAATTCGGATGAAAAATTAAGTGAGTAGATGTATGTGATTGGATCAAAAAAATGCATAGCCTCGGCTGGGTTTCGAACCTGCGACCTTAGGAGCTCAGATCAAGACTTTATCCTCTGAGCAACCAATGCCTTGCAATTAACGGGATTTGACATTCTCACAGGAGACCATCCCTCTATGAATGAATCCCTCTATGAAAAACAATTCTCTGTGATTTTCATAGGGGACCATCTAAACACTACTCTGTAACATCCCTGAAAATTTCATTGAAATCGGATGGAAAATGTGGAAGTTATGGCCGTTACAAGGAATGGGGTATTTTGGTGGGTCGGAAATTCAGGTTTTTGACCTCAAATTTGGATTCAGCACCCTTGAAAACCTGTATACTCCAACTTTTAGCCCAATGATACTATAACATGTGGTAGAAAAATTAATTAAAGAGATAACACGTTTGAAAAAGGCGGGCCGCTATAAATGCACACACACTAGGCAAGGACTACGCCACGGACTACGCCGCGCGCCTGTGTGAGTAGTGTTTTGTAGTATCCAAGACGTCCTCCAAGGGTTTCTGTGCATGGATACTTTTTTGAAATACAGTTGGCTAGCTACGTCACGATTGGCTAGCTACGTCACACCATTCAAATCTTCAACTTTCCTTAGCTTCTCTGATTTTTTTAAAACATTTTCTCGACGAACAGACCCGATTACCGTTATTCCTGAGCCATACTCTTTTGAAAAAAAATTTAAAAAAAATTGACCGAAATACCCCATTCACGTTTGCGCATGCGCAGTCGCTTCTATCAGTCCGGGGATGATGATTTTCATAGGGGACTGTCTGCACACCGACCCGCACAATCCCTGAAAATTTCGTAGAAATCGGACAATAACTTCGTATAGTTATGCGCGTTACAAGGAATTCATGACAGACGGACAGACAGACAGACAGACAGACACACAGACACGGAACCAAAATTGTTCAGGAAGGTCTAAAACGCAAAACGCAAGTGGAAATTTCGATTTTGGAGAACTTTTTTTTTCGTCCTTGAAAAGTGAAAACAAAGCTTCCACTACCTTGGTAGACTCGGAAGCAAAATGTGGAAGATGGATGGACACACAGATGGATGGGCACTTTTGTGCTTTAAGGTATCGATATGATTACGATAAATCTGTTTATACATTATTATTTAGTAAAATACAAAGCAGTCTCACCTTGACATGAGAAAAAGGAGAGAATTAAAATTACCTAATATCATCTTTCCTTTTCTCCGCACCTTGGTCATATCTTCCTCCACGCACCCAATCATGTCGCCCGCAAGTTCTCTCTTCATCAACGTGTACACAAAACCAACTAAACTGCAACCAACGAACCAGAGTACTGTCATTTTTGCTTCATTTCAAACCTAAACTAATCCTGATTTTGGTTATTTCCCTCTTTCAAGTTTCGTTATTTGCCTATTGTTCACGTTGGTATAAAATTGTGCTTTTCTAATTTCAAGTCTGTGGGTTACCTCTTCCATGCAATCCGAGTGCAGAACTTTACAAGCATCAATGTACGAGTCTTTTCGTTGAGTCAACTTGAACACATTTTGCAAGATTTTGAAGGTTTGTTGAAAATATAATTACATCGTAGGTATACGTGCAGTTTAAGTATACCTACAATAATTTTAAGCATGTTCCTATAAGGAATGAAGACATCAATTAAAGACTATTTAATTTTCATGTGTGTAGTAGGTATAATGTTCTGAAATAGTTCATTACCTACCTGCCCTATGAGTAGTTGGCAGATAGTATAATAATATAATTTATCTAGGTATGTAGATAATATGTCTACCTTGTTTACCCACCTACTTACTTTTCGTTGGTATTATTATTGGAGAGAATAGTCTAATTACACCGGAAATCTAAAGGTTCTACTTCCGATCTACTGCTTACTGGTTCCAAGGGTTTCAGGCTAGATTGAGGTCCTGAAGTCTCGGTTCTTCGTAACAACCTTCGCATAAAAACTACTGACGTACCCATGAGCCAAAAGTTAACCGCTTACACTACAATTTTACTACCCCTCACTTATACTAGTCTGCCATTATATTTATTATTTGTATCGCTGTCACTAATTCTTTGCTGTTTGCCAGGACTTGTCTCTAGATTCTTTGAAATCTAGAACAAAGTGTACCTCATATACAAGGCGGATGACGGGGCAGTGCCCCCCATTTCCTCTACATCTTCAGGGCAAAAGGAAATTGCAAGACCACCCGCGACTTTGACGCCTCCTGCTTCCCACATCATGGACATCATAGATGCCAATCCTGTTGCTAAAATCGCCAACTTCGATGGAGATCTCAACCCACACATGGAGAGCAGCAGTATGCGTTTTCTACATTAACAGTTGTTACACCCTTACAAAAAAACAATTTAACTGTAAGATTTTACGAACTCAAGCTACTGCAAAGAATAATGAGTGACGAGTACACTTCTCTTATTCTCATCTGATTAGAAAAGGAAAGTATTCGTATCACTCATTTTCCAGTAGTTGTTTCAGGTGATTAAAGCCACTGTTTTGATACCTTAGCTCTTTGGTATAGTAAAACTGCACCTAGGGTAAGGTGACCAGTAACAGATAGTGATGTGCGAAACGGTTACTTTTTGGTAATAGGTGACAACGTGACAGTGACAGCCCGGTAATAGGTTCCAGTAATAGGTGACTTTGTAATAGGGTGACAGAGAAGCGCAACTGCGGCGCTGCTCGGTGTAAAGTTACTCGTTACCAGCAGTGATTTCGTACATGGACCTAGAGTCTACGTCCATGTTTCCATAACTAGAGTTCTTGCCCCAATAGACGCAACTAGCGTATCGATCTCATTTTTCTAATAAAAAATTGGTTCTGTTCGTTGAGAAAAAATGTATATACCTCTCCATAAAATTTGTATGTTGCGTTTTACCGATTTAAGCACCTAGTATGAGACACTCAGCAATCAGATTAATATGTTTAGAGCTCAGAAATAATTAATCTATCGATTGTAGTCACAGTGTCATCATAGTCCTCCATTGGTAGGTAAAATGGAATAAATAAGAAAAAAATAGAATTTATCACAGTCGTTCATTATTGGTAGGTAACATACATTTTCACCTCAATATTATCTTTAATTGAAACAAATGAAGGAACATGAGCAAATAGGAAAAATTTTTATTACGAATTATATTTTTTAATTTGTAGGTAATGGTAGTTTTGAAACTACCAACTTGACCACATAGGTCGCACTTGGCAGTTTTTTCGACCTTTTAATGAGCGTAAAAAACGCCCATAATTGAGACGATTTCGGTTTTTTATCCATCTCCACTAATCACAAAACAATGAAACTATCGAAAAACATCGAACTAAACAGGCAACACGAGTCAAACTAACGGCGAGAGCCCTAAACCCAGGCTGCAGAAAGCACAGCGTGAGGGACGAGAGACAACTGATCACCTGATCACAAACGGAGTGACAAGTGACGGTGTAGCTCCAACTGAACGAAGAGTGACAACGAGACAAGTAGCGCCAACCGCCCATGAAGTGACAACCAGCGCCAACCACTACGGAGTGACGAGTAGCGCCAATGGCACTGTAGTGACAACGCACACAGTGACAATTAAAGAAGCTCCGAAGGGGTCAAAGTGAAATAATTTGAAATAGTGATTTGGAGCATGGAGGAAGGGAGCGTTATTTTACCTGCTGTCACTGCAAGTCAGTTGGTAATAGGGTCAGTTCCGTAATAGGTGACAAACGGAACGGTGGCTCTCTGGTAATAGGTGACTTTAACCAGTGACGCGATTTCCTACCCACCTCTAGTAACAGACAGTAACAAGTTTGGACCGAAATAATGAGCGTATTGGCGGATAAAACTGATGTTGCTGTGGTCTGTACGTAGAATGTAGCCTTCTAGTGTCGTCAGAGTAAATTTCATAAGCCAGTTTGTGTTTACAAAGCAATGATACCGCCACGAAATTGGATGGAGTACGACACTGCAGCTAGCTGGCTAGGTTATGGAGGTGTGTGTTTTCAACCATCATTTTCCTTGGTAAAATTAAAAATGCTTGAACTATGCTCTTTTCATTGTTTACCGCGTTTTCCCTGTGCAATCAATTCCAATGCGAGTTTTATCCGTGTAATTACTTGTCCTTTGGCCTGTCTGTTCTGGGAGACGGACCTCGTCATAATTGAGAGATTAAAAATATAATTAACCAGTTTGGAGGATCCAGAAGCCTGCAAACGTTTGAAGAGAATTAAAACGTTAGAATATACATTAAAAAAGCTCAGCAAGCCCAGTGAAGTCTTAAGCATGTCTCTTACTGGTGACGTTACCGTACCTATTACTATTCAATAATTTAAAAGAGAGATTGAGAAAACTATCAAAAAGTATTGAAATAGAAGGGCTGAAAGGCGATCTAGAATACCTACTTCCTATAGGAAGGGTATACTATTATGCGTTATGTTTGTAACTTTTTTCTTTTCTTTTGCAGGTCACTTAGTGTCAGATAGCTCCGAATACACAGAACATTTTCTAGCTCAGCTCACGGCTGACCCTCTTGTGCTGTCCTCGTCTCAAGTATCATCCGTACTTTCTGAACTTGAGCCAAGCCAGGTATGTAAATTCTAACCCCAGACTCTTAAATCAAATACTTTACTTTACTTTTATTCCTTTCTTATTGTCATAAAGTTGTCAAAATCCCAACTATGATGAAAATTAGTTTAATTGGAGTCCGTTATGAATTTTAGGTCACAGCTGTCCATCAAGATTCACTCACTATCGCCAAAGTAGTTGGTGCCGATGGAAGTACTGCAGATCCTCCTCCACCTGCGTCCCCACAACCGCCTGTATTACCTCCTCCTCCCACTAACAAGAGGTATCACGTCATCAAGTGAGTGTGGCATGATGTATATTTGTCGGTATTTGTATCGTATTCCTAACAGTTTTCAACGAAAAAGAAACTCTGGAAAAAGTAGAAGGAAGGCCCCAAGCGAGCCTTCTCTTCATTTTGCGCAAAAGAGACATAGTCAAATGTAAACAGCGGTGTGGCTACACTCGTTGGGGCGTCGTTTTTTGGCGGTGGACTTTGGACCGACCTCTGCGGGGATCGTGGGTTCAAACCTCATCACCAGCAGCGTGCGTTTTTTGGCTGCCAGGGCTCCCTTCGCCCCCCTCGCCCCAACCCAGGGCGGTGAGGCAATGGGAAGCCATGAGCGAAATCATCAGAACAAATTCTGATCTTTCCTTTAGAAGACAGTTGATGACATCCGCGACGCCAGGAATGGCAGTTGGACGAAAATCCAACTTGAAATGGTTGTTTACTTACTAGTCAAACATCAATTGATAAGCTATCTTGATTACATTAATTTCCGCGAACGCTGCTTTGTTTTGATTTGTTGTGATCATTGACTTCAAGCTAGTTTTAGTTTCCCTCGCGATAATGCTAGTTGGGAACCTTTTCATGCACGGCATTTTACATTGACTTAACTTTCCTCCTACACTTCTTCAATGATCAGAAGTACTCGTATATAGGTAGGTTTTAATGACATAGTGCGCAACATAAGTTTCTTTTTTCTCGACTGCTTGATTCAAAACTAGGTGTTGAGGTTCTCTGACTGAACCTCAACACTTAGCGTTTCAATGTCTCAATCTGAACTGACTTCAGACATGTTTATCTATTTTCAATTGTACTTTATTACCTTTCTTCTTACTTACCCTTCAAGTGTTTGCTAGATTGTTGATGGATATAGACAACATCAACAATGATTGTTGTTCTCATTTATCCTAGTTTAACCTATTTAACCTCATTTTCTTCCAATCTCTTTCAACTACATCATCCCTAACTAATATTTCAGTTCTTGGTAAATCTTGGTTGAGTACTTTGACGTCAGATTTTGATCCTGCAGCTTTCAAAACGCTTTGATTGTAAATGGAGCTATAGACCAACTGGAGAAACTTTACTGTCTTCCAGGCGAACTCTACGCAGTGTAATTGTGAACTAACGCTCGAGTCAACCATGGAGGCAGTTAGGAGGAAAGCTCAGTCAACGTTAAAAAATGTGACAAAAAATCGCCCCCCGCTTTCAGCGCAACCTTTAGGTGGCAAAGAAAAACATAGTCCTTCGATATTATAACACTCAGTCGCTATAGCGCAGCTTCGTCCCTCCTGCTCATTCCTGCGGGTTTTTTAAAATTGCACTTCATCAATATTACTTGTGGAGTACGATTTTGGACGCTCTGTCCTCTATAACTATCAAAATAGTTATAGAAATAAGATACCAGGAGAAAAGGAGTAACGGCAGGTATGTACATACCTACCATAAAATGAAAAACAAAAATATTGTGCTAGAAAACCACTGATTGGCACAAAATATAAGTGTAATTTCTTTTCAATATCAAAAACACAACAACTTTTTCAATATAACAACTAACTAAATTCCTACAAAAAATTATATCCTGGGACTGTAGTTAGGGACGGCACGATACCACCGATATATCGGAGTATCGATACCGATATTTGTATCGATACTTTTGATAAAAAACTCATACCGATATTTTGGTATCGATACTTTTGCCTGAAATATCGGAGGTATCGATACTTTCTTGACGATATTATCGATATTTTTGCCATAGTGGAATAGTAAAAAAAAAACCAAATATCAAGTACTTAGATACCATACTATATCTGCCACTGAATAATACTCAGAATAGTATCGATCGAAATGATATATCGCTTCTAATATCCTTCATTGATATTCAAAAACTTTCCACAGTAAGTATCTTTCCAAGTAAGTATTTCCACAGTATCTTTCCACTTAACCCTGTAAAATCGCATTTTTTGCGGTTTTCACATTCCTAGGATACTAGGTCCATGGGTTTTCATTTCTCTGGGTTTCTTGGACAGTTCGAGTTCCTTGTGACCATTGTTTTACTTTCCGATTCACAACAATTTTTTTTATTTACTTTTTTAAAAATTCAAGTCAAAACTTACTTCACGCCAAATTTTTGTTTTTTATGATTCGATAATAAATATTATTAATTTGTAATGTAACTGATTTATTACTTCATCCTTTCCATTTGTAGTGGATGATTAATCATTTCATTGAACGGAGAATTCTTGGGAATAAGAATTGGAATAAATATAAAATGAAATGATCATTCACTTTTATTAAATTTTAAATTATTGACTTTCATAACATTTTAAATTACCACTGACTTTAACAACATTTTAAATTATTGACTTTTATTAATACATTTATAATTCTTGATTAATGGAGTTTTTATTTGGTTTGCGAAATCCTTTGTGGGTTAATTTGGAGTATCGATAGTATCGATACTTTGAGCCGATATTATCGAAGTATCGATATTTTATAATATCGGTATCGAAAAGATATCGAGTATCGATACTTCCTGAGAAATATCGTATCGGAAGAAGTATCGATACTTTGGAGTATCGTGCCATCCCTAACTGTAGTTGCACTACTATATCATCTGCACCACTCTTATCACTGCATTTGTGCCGAGGCGTACCTACTGATGGTCTCACGGATACTAGACTAGTCTAGGTCTCAAGTTATCGGAATCGACATCTACCAACACTACTTCATGTTTTGAATACGTGAAAAGCAAACTAGAGACGAACCACTGTAGATGAACAGAAAGACGAGAAAATTAAACTTGGAGACGAACTACTATCAAAAGAAAGACGAGAAAAAATACGTTAGCAACGAGAAACACATCTGGAAAGTACGTTGGAGTAACTGTTATCAGGGCTGGGGGGAGGGGAAGCGTTACGAGCTCTAGTGACCGTGAATAGTACTTCTTAACTCTGTTCGCCACCTAAAGAGAACACTACTGTCGCGATAAACGTAAAAAGCGCATGCATCGGCCCATTGAAGTGAGCTTTCCTCCTATCTTCTTCCATGAGTCAACCTTCTTGAAGAAAAGTGAATATGTAGATAAGTAGTTCAATCTTCTCGAGCAGACTTTGCACTCAGATTGGAATTTTTTTCTTGTTTATTTTGGTAGTTATTCCACAGAAAAACTTTGTAAGGATTGAAGGCTCTAACTATCGCCGTGGAAGAACAATAGTAGAGGAAGTAGAGAAAATATTTCACGGATTTTCTTGCTTACCTTCAACCAAAGCCACTCCTACCTCATAATGTTACCCATAATATTTATTGAAGCATCGTAAGAGATAAGCTCGTACGGGGCTTTCTTTTCAAGTACTAATGTTCAATGACGTTGTTTCCAGGTGTGTTAAAGTCACCCTTGGTGAGTTGTCTTGGTATAGATGCAGCTTATGCCCTTACTTAGCCACCAGCCAAGATCTTATCTCTTCCCACTACGTCAATCTTCATGTTGATTCTGTGGCTGCTGAATTGCGTTGTCTTACTTGCGAAGTAAGCTTCAGTCGTCTTCAAAACCTTAAGGTAACTTGCTCATCATTGCTGCTTGTTAATGTCAAAACTACAGAAACCAGTTGTTGGTAGGGTTTGTCACTAGTCTAGCCAGACCCGAGAGCTTTAGCATCTCTCTATCCGCCGATTGAGCGCTACTGTCATCTCTAATGTTCCTAAAGAAGTAAATCAAAGTATGGGCACTGGGATTTGTAGACCGCTGTAACCATATGGTTACGATAACTAATAGAGAGATCGTAGGTTAGAATCTAGCTACTAATACTTCTTTCATCGGGTAGGTTGTTGTAGATTACATTATTTTTCGAGTAGATCTAGGTCTACTTTGTACATTAGGTGACTATTTTTATAATTGTATTCAACACTTTATGATTCCATGATAACTCCGCTAAGTCCAGTATCTGCTGATGTGAAATCGGCAAAATTTGCTGATGGTATATAATAAATACCATATTATGGTATTTTCTCTTAAAAGATGCGAGCACAACGAGCATCCAGGTCAATGGGTCATTTGTTCGCGTACTCCCCAGGCATGAAAAAGTTGTACGAGTACTCCTGGAGGAAAATGTATACCAGTGCTCTCGGTAATATGAAGCTAAAAGTAAAATGAATGTAACGTAATGCATAATACAGGGTATTTGCACCAAAAATTCGTCATATAGTATTGCACTACAAAATTATAGCGACGTACTAAATTAGGGTTGCAGTTTTGGGGCTATTCGCTGAACAAACTCGCAGCTACTAACTTATTTAGCTCCCCAACAACCTCAACTCAACAACCCAACGATCTCTTTTTTTAGTCACTGAACAGCGTTGATCTTTTGGTTCGTGGATTTTTTGTAAATTTCAGCTTGCAGAGACCAAAGTTCTTGGAGAAAAACAAAAATGTTGGGGTGAGGGAAACCCTTTTTAAATTGAGAGTAGAAAGCTTCACAAGCATTAGTTGTGTGATTGCTGTCAGATGTCTTGGAAGTCCAGATGGTGGGAGGTTAGAGCGCTTCATCACGAACGTAAAAATCATGTATGTACTCAGAATACCTGTGAGCACCAAAATCAAGCGGCATATATGTAGAAACCATTCACAAAAGACATCAGATACTTCCCCAGTATCTTCATTCCCAGCTCATGGGAGTACTTGTACAGTGGCCCCTCGGGCGATAAGCAATCAAGCGGAAGACACAACAGGACTTTCACTCGTGAGTCATGCCGGGAGTACTCGTGCCATTGACCAGTCGATGTACTGTGGGGAGTATAGTATGTATATTTAAAAAACATGAATACGCAATGTATATGTGTTATGACCCATATTTAAACATTCTGAATAGTTCTTAAATAAAGAAGTACAAGAGGATCCCTGAGTGAGCCACCACCCACAAGGGAGGGACAAGGTACGAGGAGAACACGTCAACATGACGTCATTTTCCACCTCTCTCTCCCTCAACTAATCTCACCGAGTATATAAGCTCACTCAGGGATGCTCCAGTATGCCTTCTAGTCCAGTCAATCGTCTTGTTCATTTCGCTCTCTTCCTTCTCCTTCAATAAGGGATCTCCTCGAAGTATTAGGCTCAATAGGTAAATCTCCCGCATCCCATCGGTAGGTTTCTTATGAAACGCCGGGGCTGTCGGGCTAGCCTGAACTCCTGCACTCCGCACATCAGTCGGGCTGTTAGCCTTCTTCTTCTTCTTTCATGGCTCAACAACCCGCGAGGGGTCAAGCCGACCAAGTAAAGTCCGCCAGTCATTTCTTTATTGTGCAACTGCTCTCCAATCGCGGACTCCCAGCCTAGCACGAGCATCCCTGTTGACACCGTCCCCCCCATCGCAGTCTAGGGCGCCCCTGTCGTCGGGTGGCATATATTTCTTCTTCTAGGAGCCTCCTAGGGACTGAATCAGGGCTCATTCTAGCAAGGTGACCCGCCCACTGAAGGCGACCAATCTTGATATGGTGGACCACATCTCTGTCAGCATACATATCTTTTATCTCGACGTTTGTTCTTATTCGCCCGGCCAGCTCATGAGGATCGAAGATCGCTCCGGAAATCCTTCTTAATATTTTCCTTTCGAATCGGAGAAGTTGGTTTTCCTGAGTTCTGGAGAGCGTCCAGGTTTCAGAACCATAGATGAGCATTGGCCTGATGAGCGTTTTACACAAACGGAGCTTGGGCTGTTAGCCGCCGGTGCAGTAGCTAGGATAGGGACTGTTCTCTCTTCGTTGAGTAGGGGTTAAAGAAAACACAAACGCCGCATCGAGAAGGTCATCTCCTTCCCTCGACGACACGCAAACATAAAAATATGCTTGCGAAAGTTTGCAATATGCAACTGCAGCCACATTTGCGATCTGTCCCACGATCTGTACCTAGCTATTCCTTTGGTAAAGGTAGAATTAAACGTGAAGAGCGCTCAAACGGCAGAATAAGAAACTGGCTTTTGGCAAAACGTTGATGGATTCTTGCTATTCTAGCTGAATCTAAGACACTTGTTTACATTGAATGCTGCCCAACAACCTTGAAACCTTTGCTGGTTTTGGGTAATTGGGGTGTATTAGAACTGTGACATCCGCACATAACGTAAATTTGATGTTTTCGTCATCGGTGTTTCATTTTACAGCATCACTACGTCATAGACCATCTTGTGTCCCTCGGTGACTTACCAAAGCTTACGAAGCTGACTGTTGAAGCAAATAAAACATGGCGGGACAAAAATAAACACGGTAACGATGTTCTTCTCCTCATTTTACGTACCCTCTATATTTTTAAGGTTCGTTAATATTCATGTGCTTGTTGAATGAACCCTAAAAGTAAACGACCTTCAGATGTCCAGAGTGTTTTCTGGTAGCTTTTAGACAGCGTTCATCCCTCATTCGACTCAAAATCTTTTGAACCTCCTACCGTCTACTTGGAACGTAATACCGTTACAGTTAGAACGACTTCACTTGTCTTGCTTCTTCATTAGTCATCACCATCACACCATTAGCGGTTCTGTACTCGTATAGATAAATTATTTATTCTTGTCTTAAGGGAAAGAAGACTGTTCGATGGTGGACTCCATAGAATCTGAGATTGTCACGGCAGAAGAACTGTTCCTCGATGACGAGCAAATGTGCGAAAGTAGCCGGAAAACTGTCACAAATCGTTCGATGCCGTCTCCTCCATCCCCATCAGCTGACGCTCCCGACCCAGAATCGCCATCTACTCCCTCTATCTTGTCTTTCGTGATCAACAAATTTCCTGGTGAGTGTTCCAGGACAATAATTATTACAGGGTTGCGACTGTAGATTCCAAAATAGAAGCGGTTTTCGTTTCAAACTAAGCTATTTGGACATAAATATACTTCTTTATTACATTTTATGTCAGATTCCACCTTGTTCAGTGTGCTTTCCATTGAAATGACGAGTAAGGTAAATAAATAGTTTGGAGAAAAATAATTTTTACTTTAATTTCCCGTGAGCTGTTAGTTACCAATTCAAAATTTGCTTAAATATAACTTTTTATGCTTAGATGATTTCATTACTCAGAGTCATCTAATGGAGATCCATCACTGTCCACCCTCGGCCTCGAACATAGCCAAAAATATCTAGGACCTTTAGGGTTGTAACGGTCTGGGTGAAGGAACCCTATTCTGAAGCAGGTGCAAGAAGTGGCTGATTCAGGCTTTTGTCCAACTCTCCAGAAGCAAACTGCAACAATAAGAAACAAATCCCTCTAGAATGAAACTGCTATGAGAAAAACATCCACAACATTAACTACACCTCCAGACCAACCCTTCTCACCCTCAATGCACCATCAACATAAATACGTAATATACTACGTAAACACATAAAACTACGTAATTCAATTTCATATTAAATTTGACGATTTTATATCTTCACTTAGCCTAATCGTGGCGATGTGTGGAAGGTATTGACTCTGTGTGCCGGTTTGCACTTGGTAATCACGAGAGGAATCGTAAACTAGGGGACAGGGTATGTTTGAAGATGTCGTCACATTATCATCGCACTAGGGGATGGCTTTTGCTAAAGGTTTTCCAGCAGAGGTCTCTCTGGGGACTGGTGGTCCTGCCTGGGACACTGCAGGCCTTCCCTCGATGGCTGCCAATCAGGTATCGTGGGGGAAGCCCGTCTCTGTTGCTCCCCTCTTTGGCCAAAGCCACCATGGCCTACTTGATCATGGAAGTAGCTCGAAAGTGCTCATGTTCCAGAGTCGAAGATGAACAGGCGGGATGGAGTTTTCCCGCAGAGGTCTCTCTGGGGACTGGTAGTCCTGCCTGGGACACTGCAGGCCTCCCCTCGATGGCTGCCAATCAGGTATCGTGGGGGAAGCCTGTCTCTGTTGCTCCCCTCTTTGGCCAAAGCCACCATGGCCTACTTGAGCATGGAAGTAGGTCGAAGGTGCTCATGTTCCAGAGTCGAAGATGAACAAGCAGGATGGAGTTTGTCTTGTCCAATTTCTGTGAGCCCAATCGAGGCTGTGACCAGCTTCTATTCCGCAATTACTCACAAGGGCTTATTACTTATGAGTTAGCTTCTTTATATATACGTAGGTTATCGAAACCTACGCACTTGTAAGAACCATGATACAAGGGCGCAAAATTTGAATTAAATGTCCTTGAGACAAATTTCGAACGTGTATGATAATTTTTATAGTAACTCTCCAACATCGAATTCCATGATAAAGCCAATGGTTTTGGAGAAGATATGTCTGGATTTGTCATACCAGAATACAGTCCGTTAACTAAGAAACGAGTCATCATAAATTTGATAGCCCAGGCAAAAAAACGCCATTTCAAATTCTTTCAGGGCTTGATATTAGATGAAGTATGGGACACTGCAGGCCTCCCCTCGATGGCTGCCAATCAGGTATCGTGGGGGTGCCTGTCTCTGGTGCGGAACGGATGCGCCATATGGAAGCAACTGGATTTGGAAAGGGGTTTTGGGTGACGTCTATAGGAGTGAGAGGGTTTAAAATTGTATAGTTAGGTACTGTTACCGCTATCTGGTTCCTCATTTGGTGGTAAGAATTGCCAGAAACCATCGGCAAATGTTGAGATGAGGAGTGTAAGTACTGAATAAGATGCTAGCATTTTCAAAACTGAGTTTACATCCTATAAAATACACAGTTAGTTAACATACATAAAAACTTATGAGTTGTTATCTGCTGGGATTTGTCAAGTCCTCCAGTGGTCCATGTGGATGGAGAAACATCAACGCATTTCTATTCCCACTCAGGCGAAACTGAACCTTTTAAATCTTAATTCTCGGGAGTCTGGTTACTTCTTCGGTACTTACCTATATAGTTTTGAATTTATAGATTAGGATGACCCAATTTTTATTACGTGCCGGAGCCAATCAGTTTACAACCGTGTAGAGTTTCACGATAATGATAGCCTCACGTTGAAAGACAAAAAGTTTAGTACGTTATTATCTCTGATCCGATTATGATTGTGTAGAGTTTCATATTCATAAAAATGGATTCATGAAAAAAATATTAGTCTTAAGATAAACTACCAGCGTTGGTTTTTCTATTACCTGCATTGCTTACCAGAATTGCCGTTAAATAGTAATTGAATTACTTTATCCTCTTATTATTGCAGAGAATGGGGCGGACATCGATGTTTGCATTACGAATGATTACGCGGAAGAAAAACAGAGAGAAGAAGATGCCAAAAAAGCTGAAATCAAAGCAGAGAAAGAAGAAAAGGCCATTTGGAAGTAAGTTGTACGTGAGAACAAGCAGAATAATTTATTTATATCATCTTTCAGCCTATGTAGACTTGTTTCACTTGCTTTGATCGGGTAATTCAATCCGTATCTAATCACCTAGTCACTGTCCATCAAATTTTACTTTTATTATTTTCAACAATGAACCTTTAGAATCGAAGGAGAAAAAACTCTCTAAAAAAAATTTCTCTCTACTTAAAGCCTACGGAGTAAATTATAAAAATTTGGAACATGTTTTAGCCAAATATAGTGCAGAACCTTCAGTCATAGGTAGGTATAGTACAAAAGTTATATTATCCCTAGCTTTATATCTAAAATGCATTAAGAGAAACTCGGGGCTTCGCGCCTCAAAAACTGGAGTGTCAAAAAGTCCTCGTGACTGGCGAAGTGTCGAAAAGACCGCGTCACTGGTGGAGTGTCCCTCCCAGCGTAACGTTTTTTGGGTAGTTACTCTAGGGCAATAACATGTTCCATGTTAAAAAAAAAGTGTAAGTGCTTTATGTTTCAAAGTACAAATCTTGCCAACTAGTTCTCCCACATTTGAAAGAGCTGGTTTAAAAAATAAAAACAGAATACTAGAATTTTTTTTAAATTCTGAAAGCTTATATGGTCAACTTTTTTTTCCCCTATGACTTGAGGGTAATGTCATCCAAATAACGGTCTTGGCGAGTAACGCACATGTAGAGTCTTGACCAGGGAACATTCCCTTCAGAATCTCATGCAAACAACGGGGTGTATTGGCAGTACTGGCACTCCGGCGTTGTTAGACCGACTGTTGATCAACGGGACATTTACCTAGTGAGCCTAGTTTATTCGAGAAGAGCTCTAAGGTAAAGTGACTGCAGAGGTTGGCGCATACCGGGGTCTCTGTAGGAACTTGAGCTTATCGGAGGAAGGTGAAGGCAGTGAGAAATAATCAAGTCGGTCGAGTGGAGTAGACTGCATGATGGATCACCCCTGAATGATCTTTTTGTACTCTAGGTATTTGCCCTGGGAGAGAGAGGAGGAAGGGTGACGTCACGTTGACGTGTTCCCTGTACCTCGTCTCTCCCAGTGTGCGATGAGTCATTCAGGGGTTTCCATACATTTCTTTATTGAATGAACTTACTTGCTTAGTTAATGTGGGTCATAACAGGGTTTTTTTGTACCAATGGCTGACAGGATCTCTCGTTCTTTGGGAGGAGGGTTCATTATCATCTGCTATTCTTAAAGTCTCATTATTTACCCTATCGTGTGGAGAACTGATGTGTTAGCAACTATGAAATTGTCTTCTCTTTTTCAGATGTACGGTTGAAGGGTGCTCACTGAAATTCGTCACTGAGGGAAATATGGACTACCACAAAATGTGCCACGAAGGTAATATTCCGAACTTTAGTTAGGTTAGGTCCTTGACATAACTTGTATAATTTGTTCATAGATCATTCAGACTGGATGCATTGTACAAGTTAGTCACTGTCTCCTTGAAAATGTCTGGTTTTAAGGAATATTAGAATTCCTAGTTTATGTAGGGTAGAAGAGGGGAAGTTACCGCTTGTTCAAACGGGTGAGTTTCCGCGTCTTACGTTTTAGACCTTTCTCAACAATGGGGAATTTGCCTCACATTTTTTTTTTCCGAATGAGGGTTTATTTTTATGGAATAAAACCATAATGAGCTGCTCGAAAACGCATCCGAAAAACGTCTGCCAAGTGGGTGTGGCACATAACTTCCTCGTATCCATAACCCGATTGTATAGATGATCCGATGCATAGTAGTTAATCTCAAAACATCAAAACAATTTATTCTATAACATCCCTGAAAATTTCATTGAAATCGGATGGAAAATGTAGAAGTTATGGCCGTTACAAGGAATTCACGTTTGCGCATGCGCAGTGGCTACTATCAGTCCGAAGGTGGTGATTTTCAAAGGGGACCATCTAAATACTAATCTGTAACATCCCTGAAAATTTCATTGAAATCGGATAGAAAATGTAGAAATTATGGACGTTACCAGGAACTTCACGTTTGCGCATGCGCAGTGACTACTATCAGTCCGAAGGTGATGATCTTCATTGGGGACCATCTACAACCTAATCCGCATAATCCCTGAAAATTTCATCGAAATCGGGTAGAAAAAGTGGAAGTTATGGCCGTTACAAGGAAATTCACGTTTGCGCATGCGCAGTGGCTACTATCAGTCCGAAGGTGATGATTTTCATAGGGGACCATCTAAATACTAATCTGTAACATTCCTGAAAATTTCATTGAAATCGGATGGAAAATGTAGAAGTTATGGCCGTTACAAGGAATTCATGTTTGCGCATGCGCAGTCGCTTCTATCAGTCCTTGGATGATGATTTTCATAGGGGACCGTCTACACAACAACCCGCACAATCCCTGAAAATTTCATTGAAATCGGACAATAACTTCGTATAGTTATGCGCGTTACAAGGAATTCATGACAGACACACAGACACTGAACAAAAATTGTTCAGAAAGGTCTAAAACGTAAAACGCGAGTGAAAATTTTGATTTTGGAGAACTTTTTTTTTCGTCCTTGAAAAGTGAAAACAAAGCTTCCGCTACCTTGGTAGACTCGGAAGCAAAATTTAGAGAATTTAAAGAAGATGGAAATTTTAAAAGTGGTGGCAATGTGTAAGAGGCAGCCATGTTTGAAACGTAACGGATATTCTACCAATCTGACTTCAAAGGAGGTTCTGTGGCGCTTACCACAGAAGCGGCACATACACGAACTTTTAGCTTACAAGTAGTGCGCACAAGAGTGCACCGCGAACTGGCAGGAAGAACCCAGACACAAAAGTG
Organism: Apolygus lucorum; assembly: GCA_009739505.2. Lineage (NCBI taxonomy): Eukaryota > Metazoa > Arthropoda > Insecta > Hemiptera > Miridae > Apolygus > Apolygus lucorum. The sequence continues at coordinate 43,727,695 of CM019179.2, forward strand.
ACCTAAAGAAACAATATTACTCGCTTTTTTACAATACGATTCTACCTACTAGTTTATCAAACATTATTAGTCTTCATCTTCTCTTATTCAGTTTCAAGATTTGAATCACATTATTCGAGTAGCCATTTCACTGGATCGTTTTGTGTGGCGGTGCTAGAACTCTGTCTGTTGTCCGAGTTGTTTTCGCGTCGTTTTTTTTTTCGTATGACGTCAACAATATTCCTCGATTTTCGTGGTGTTTTGTAACAGAGGCTTCACTTGTTTAGGCATTTTCTCCTACGGTAATTTTTTCCCCTTGGTTATTCCTAGTGTTAAACGTTATTCTAGGACCCTATTATAGGATTTGACTTGAAATTCCAGAATCTAAAATTGAGGCAAATTCCCCATTTTGGTTCCATGTCTGTGTGTCTATCTGTCATAAAATCCTTGCCACAGCCATAACTTCTACAATTCTCATCCGATTTCGATGAAATTTTCAGAGATTGTGTAGGTTGACGTGTAGATAGTCCCCTATGAAAATCATTACCCCTGGACTGGATAAAATAAAATACCATATCCATAAAATGGATACCCGGGCATACCAACCAGGTTGGAAACGAACAAGCCGATTTTTTGGCAAAAGAGGGTTCGAAAAAAGGGTTTATAGAACCCTCGCCAGCAGTTGGCGTTTAAAAAAACGCCTGCAAAGAAAATGTCAAAAATGGGAAGCTCAAGATCTTAATATACTCTGGTCTAAAGAAACTGATAGATACAGACAGACCAGAATGCTCATCACCTCATACGATCCTAAACAAGCCCTATGGCTAACTTCCAAAAGTCGAAACACCATCAGACTAATGATAGGCATTCTAACGGGGCATTATGACTTCTGTAGAATGCTAAACATCATGGACAATAGAATTTCACCAATGTGTTCTTGCGAACAAGAAGCTGACTCCGCTGAGCACTTTTTATGTAGATGCGACCGCTTCTGGAGGTCCCGAACGGAAGCATTCGATCACCACATCGTGGAACATGCATCCCTACGAGAACTTTCCTGGAAAAGGACAAACAAATTCGCAGATCTTAGCGGAAGATTTACTGCCTCCAACACGGGGTAGCCAGCGGAATCCTCTTTTTTTAAATAAAGAGGCCTCGCAAGAGGGGGAGTATAAGCCATCGGAGCCTGAAACTCCCTTCCAATGGCAACCCCGGGCAGTGAGTGAGTACCCCCGGACTGATAGTAGCCGCTGCTCATGCGCAAACGTGAAATCCTTGCCACAGCCATAACTTCTACATTTTCAGCATTGCGTACCTAAGACCAAATCAGGGATGCTATTAATTTTTTCTTCTCAATCGATATTTATTGCACCAAGTTCATTCAACTTATTCGCAACATTTCTATGGCAATGATTCTTAGTGTCTTTTGACGCCCAAGATTTTCAGGAGCGCTCAGCACATCTTCATGAGAACATTACTCCTTAGAGCCACATAATATCGTGAGATTTTCGTCTTTTCAGCAGCCTGAACTGATTATCAATGTCCAGCAACTTTACGTTGTTGACATTGTTGGCTGTGGCTTTTGTCGGTTTCTGATGAAGTCATCTATTGTGGGAATTGTTGGTCCTTATGGATGTCATTATTGTTTGAATACCGATACGCATCATTGAATGACCGCAGTTGTTCTGGAATCGCTGTTCAATGTCACTATTGCTTTGTGAGGTGCAGCCCCACAGTTGTGCACCATATGCCCAGACTGGCTTAAGAACCTCGTTGTGTAGGTATAAGGTTAACTTGTTCTACAAACCAACTAATACAATTTTCGGAATTTGGTGTCCAGTTCTGTTTCATTTTAGCGAATTTTCAAAGAAAATGAAGCTATTGCAATGGCCTCAAAATTTTTAGAATCGACTTTTTCGAAAAATTTTCACACTGAAATCCGTTTTGGAACATTCTGAAACGATCCCTGAAGTTTTTCCAAAAATCATATGTGTGTGTGTGTGTGTGTGTGTGTGGTATCGTACATGGCGCTTCCTGGTCATTTGCTGCGTATAGCCACCGCATACCTGGTCATTGAGGTGCATTGTGGTCCTTTTTCCAATGACCAGTTGTGTAGGTCAACTTTAGCGGCCCCTAAAAAATCGAAAACGACCCAGAATTTAAAAAAAAATAATTTTATCTCCTTCTAAGATCATTAGAGAACATGTTTCAAAAAGAAAAAACCATCATAATTACCGCAAACTATTTAATTTAATTAGAAAACCAAACCAAACCAAATGACCAGTTGTGATAGTGAAATACTGCATTCAGTTTGTGTGTCATACGCGTACTGGCGCGTTACAACTGGTCAGTCAGTCACTTCCCCCTCTATTTTTCCAAAGCTCGTGTGCTGCTCGACGTTAATTTTTCGAACTAATCAATTCTCTCATTCTGGCCTGTTTTTGGAAGGCTTAGGGGGTTTTCTATCTCCTTAACACCTTGAATGCGGGTCCCAAAGTCGTGCAACCCTGCCGTACTCAACATTTTCCGAGCTTGAAATCCGATATTGGTGAATTTGAACGCAAAATTCGTATTAAAGTTCAGCATCAAAAACGAAACAATGTTTTAGATAGTTGAACTCATACTGAAGACGAAAAAAAAGCAAAAAATGGAATATATCAAAAAGGGGAGGTACCAGGCCCCCTCCACAAAGAGAGTTGAAATGCTGGGTATGACCGGTCGACCGGTCATCCATATGGTAGGTATGCAGGGATGACCGGTCGACCGGTCATCCGCACTGAAGGTGTTAAGAAGCATAAGGATGCAGCAAGAAGCTCATCGTTAAATTGACACGATCTTTTTCATTCTCCACCGTCCGGAAAATTGGAATCGCTTTAGATGGAACTGACAATAGGGTGGACAGTAAGGTAGGTATTCACTATTTATATCATGTTGTACGAAGTGGGTGTGGCACATAGCTTCCTGAGGACCCATATAATATTTTCCATATCTGTATTACCGCAATTCGGAATAAAATCAAATTTGGAATAACATCTGCCAAGATGGTGGTCTGCGTCATATTATTGTACTACCAGGAGGGTGTAGCACATAGCATCCTCCTATAAATCAACATATTATTTTCTATATTTATTGGACCAGTAATTTGGATTTATAATGTTACAAACCACTGCCGAGAGGGTGGGCAGTAAGGTAGGTATTCACGATTTATATCATGTTGTACGAAGTGGGTGTGGCACATAGCTTCCTAAGTACCCGTATAATACTTTCCATAGCACTCTATATTGCGGCGATTTGAAATAAAACCAAATTTGGAATAACATCTGCCAAGATGGTGGTCTGCGTCATATTATTGTACAAACAGGAGGGTGTAGCACATAGCATCTTCCTATAAATCAACATATTCCTTTCCATATTTATTGGACCAGTAATTTGGATTTATAATGTTACAAACCACTGCCGAGAGTGTGGGCAGTAAGGTAGGTATTCACTATTTATATCATGTTGTACGAAGTGGGTGTGGCACATAGCTTCCTAAGTACCCATATAATATTTTCCATAGTACTCTATATTGCGGCGATTTGGAATAAAACCAAATTTGGAATAACATCTGCCAAGATGGTGGTCTGCGTCATATTATTGTACTACCAGGAAGGTGTAGCACATAGCATCTTCCTATAAATCAACATATTCCTTTCCATATTTATTGGACCAGTAATTTGGATTTATAATGTTACAAACCACTGCCGAGAGGGTTGGCAGTAAGGTAGGTATTCACAATTTATATCATGTTGTACGAAGTGGGTGTGGCACATAGCTTCCTAAGTACTCATATAATATTTTCCATACTCTACATTGCCGCGATTTGGAATAAAATCAAATTTGGAATAACATCTGCCAAGATGGTGGTCAGCGTCATATTATTATACTACCAGGAGGGTGTAGCACATAGCATCTTCCTATAAATCAACAAATTCTTTTCTATATTTATTGGACCAGTAATTTGGATTAATAATGTTACAAACCACTGCCGTGAGGGTTGGCAGTAAGGCTCATTATTTATCCCACAGTCCCACAGACCGTTATGTCCAACTTTCAGTTTTACGGGGAGGAATCGCCTGTTGCCCCTTATTGTTATATTTTTCATGGTAAATTAAGGAATTTAAGGTAATTTTAGCGACATAAGCTCGAAAGCACAGGAATAATCTTGAAATTCAAAAAAAAAAAAATAGACTTACAAAGATTAGATAAAATTGCTTAGAGGCGTTTTCATACTTGAAATAGTTGTAAAATTCTTCCCTACTGTTTTCAACGTGGCCTTCCGTAAACATACGTACTAAAATAAAATCAAAGGTATGCCGTCTATCCTCGCCTCTGACAGGAAGGTTGAGTTCAAAAATTTATACAATAGGTGCATTGGGTTCTCTCATAATAGGAACTGGTAGTGTAGGGTGCTATTGTTCTGTAGGTATGACGTCAGGTAGGTGAGACTACATACACTATGATTCCGTTCTACTTTGAATGACATTGAAATGAAGTAAACCATTGGCAACTAATCCGGGAAATTTCGGCGGTATCTTCTAGAGGCTTTGAAGAAGTCGTGTAGTTGTATACCTGTCCGTTTTGAAAGAACGGAATCAAAACTTACTTGAAATGAACTGTCAGGAATTCATATTCAAGTGGTCACAAATAGGTAGGTACCCGTATTAAGTTTGTGGTGCTGAAGGGTTACCCAGAGTTCGTATTTTTTGTTCTTTACAAAAAATACGTTTTAACTAGTTATGATGTGGGTTTTTATTATGAGAATGTTTACAAACATTTTCTTGCCCTCTATTTCATTTTTTCTGACCATGTGTATGTATTTTTGATCGAGTATTTGAGTTATACAGGGTGTTACATTTTGTAATGGTCACAGGGCAGGATTCGATGTTACAACTGATTTTCAGCAAAAAATTCTTAATAGTAATTTTTTGTAGAAGCTTCATTTTTGAGTTATTTCACTTTTAAGATTTTTTCGTGTTTCCCACCTTCTGTCGGCAAAAATGGCTTTAACTCCCCGAATGTTCATGTTAATTTTTATCTGATAATACCGTTGGAAAGTGCGTAAATTTTTCTAACTCCATGATGGAGTAAAACTTTTTCTTAAATCGGGACACGGATAAAGAATGGACCTAAACAAAAACTGGTGAAATCTTGGAAAGCTGGAGTTCTGTAATTTGGCTTGTGAATTTTTACCTGTAAGTCTAAAAGATGCGCCAAAGTCTCAGCTTTCCAACGGTTTAGTTACTTTTATTTCAATGGGGAAATTTAAAAAAAAAAAACGCTGCAAGTTATTACACAATGGTTTATTATTTTTCTATATTGATCACTCGTCTGTAAAGCCACCATCCAAAAAGTGCGGCAAAAGTGCCGCGTACTGCGGACGGACGGCCAAATTTTTATTCGATTTTTGGATTCTACGTACCTTGAAACGTAAACCATCAAATTTTGTGGGGGTTGGAAATTTTTCAACGAAATCAGCTTTCCGACTGAGACGATCAGCGGGATTGAACGTTGGGACGGAGTGGCAGAATTGGGCAAACTCCTATCTACTCATGAATTATGATGTTAAAATAATTTTAACATCATAATCCATAAGTAATTATTACTGATGGATATGAATAAAATAATGACAAAAATATGTTCAAAAACATGATTAAAAATAAGATTAAATTTGTATTCACACATAAGAGTGTGATTGAACAAATAAACACTGTATGAATAACATTATATTCCTAATCACAGGGAACTGTGCGATTAATTACACGAAATGTGTGCTCGATTGTGTCAGTCGGAAAGCTGATTTCGTTGAAAAAAATTCACGTTGAAATGTTCATTTCGTTGAAAATAAAGGTAACTAAACCTTTGGAAAGCTGAGATTTTCGCGCATCTTTTAGGCCTACAGGTGAAAATTCACAAGTCGGATTACAGAACCAATGAGGTTTTCAAACATATTGAAATTTCCAAGATTTTACCAGTTTTTCGTTTAGGTCCATTTTTTATTTATCCGTTTTTCCGATTTAAAAAAATATTTTTCTCCATCAAGTAGATAGGGAAATATACGTTCTTTCCAACGGTCTAATCAGACAGAAAGTATCATGAAAATTTGGGGAGCTAAAGCCGTTTTACTGACATATGGTGGAAAACACGAAAAAATCTTAAAAGTGAAATAACTCAAAACCGAAGCTTCTACAAAAAATTACTATGAGGTTTTTTTTTTTAAATAGAAATGAGTTGTAAAATTGGCTCCTGCCCTGTGACCGTTATGAAATGTAACATCCTGTATAATCCTCTGTTTCCAGAAGGGCAGTTCAATAGAAGTGTGTAATTGATCTTAGTCGGAACCAGGTAACAGCAACTTGGAAAAAATTGCAACGTAAAAATCCGTTCTCATCTACTAAGGTTTATATCCACTAAGGTTCATAGCTAAAAATAATAAATGACCAAGAAAAATTATCCCCGATTACACAGGGTGTCTACAAAGCAGATCTCATTCCTTCAAGGGGTCGGTTTTACAACTAACTTGCAACATAAAGTGCCTCATAATTGACATTTTATGTCTTAACATCGGCACATAATCGAAAAAACGTAACGAAAACTTGCCCACGCTTTCACACTTTTTCACGTTATCGACCATACTTCATTAAAACGGCCATAGGCTCCCTCATTTCCTGAGTAATCTCAAATGTGAAGAGACCGTTGGAAAGATCGTAAATTTTCCTGTTTCCCTAATACCAAATAAAATTTTTTTCAGTTGAACGTTATTATGGGTTATTATAATAAAGCAACCTAACAAGTGAACTTAGCAACTTTACTTTACTTTGTACGCGGCACTTCCCTTAGTTACCATGGACTAATTTTGATGAAATGGGCTCGATTTTTGCCCCGAAGCTTCTGGTTGATGTCAGTCATTTCTAAGGGGTGAAAATTAAGGGTTGAAATTCCCCAAAAGTGCTCCCTATTTCTTCTCATTGAGTGTGAAGCGTTTATTTCTTCAAAATAAACTTGATTGTGAAGGGAAAATATGGTTGGTAGGTAGTGACAATGACAAAGCTGTGTGTTTAGTAGGCGATTGATCTACTCAGAAAAAATAATAAACTTTGTGTAACTTGTGCAGCGTTTTTCTTCTCAATGGAATCGACATTTTGACGGGAGGATTCAGGGGTATCCCATCTGCCGCCCCTATCCAACCCCGAATCCTTCCGTCAAAACGTCGAATTTGTTGAAAAAATTATCGTTTTTCCGTGTTCAAACAAAAAAAAGTTCCATCGTAAAACGTTTTTTGATTATGCGATTATGCGCTTTTTGATTATTTGATTTTCGATTATGTTATTAGGTATATGGTTTTTTGATTTTTCGATTATGCTGAAATTCTGGCTCAGTTTTCAGGCTTATCGGCAATAGTTCATTATCTCTAATTATTAGGACATTATGGGCATTGAAAAACGGTAAGTTTACGAAAAGTTACAAAGTTAAGTTTTTAGTTTGCTTCATTCCCCATTACATTGAACTGGAAAAATTGTATTTTTTGAGCATTAAGGAGATAGAAAATTTTACGATACTTCCAATGGTCTCTGAACATTTGAGATTACTCGAGAAATGAGAGAGCTACATAATTTTCCTGTAAAGGACATCTCTCGTCTGCAGAGATCACACCTTTGCGCCCTTATCACTGTTTTTAGAAAAAATAGTTTAACCTATCAACCGTAGGTACTTACTACCTACCTACCTTCACAATCAAGTTTATTTACAAATTAAGAGCTTCACACTCGATTCGAAAAACAGGGAGCTTCACATGGGAAATTTGATTACTGGTTGCTAAGGAACCAAAACTATGCAGGGTGTTTCATAAGTAACGGACCACCCGTTCTATCTCCGTTGTGTTGAGGGGTAGAAAAAACTTCAAGCGGTAACTCCCCTTAAATTTAAATGTTAATAATTTTTAAAGAATATTTTTTTTGAGAATTTTTTCGATAAATTCAACTATCACACTTTCACGCAAATTTCACGAATTTTTGACCCCTCAACCGATTTTTTTGGTTGCACACAACCCGTCCAGAGAGCGAGCAAAATCGCGCAACCCCTGCATTGTGCCACAATTGAGATTAAGGTACCCCTCAAGTGTGACACATGTTTTTTCATTATTTTTGGACGCTGAATCATTTGATATCCATTTTTGGATTTAACTGGAATTTTTCGAAACGGTGGTGGAAATTCGGTAGTTTTTAATAGAAAAATGCTGTTTTTCTTTTTCCTTTTGCTTCCGAGCGGAAGCTTTGTTTTCACTTTTCAAGGATGAAAAAAAAAGTTCTCCAAAATCAAAATTTTCACTCGCGTTTTGCGTTTTAGACCTTTCTGAACAATTTTGGTTCCGTGTCTGTGTGTCTGTCTGTGTGTCTGTCCGTCTGTCATGATTTCCTTGTAACGCGCATAACTATACGAAGTTATTGTCCGATTTCGATGAAATTTTCAGGGATTGTGCGGGTTGGTGTGTAGACGGTCCCCTATGAAAATCATCATCCCCGGACTGATAGAAGCGACTGCGCATGCGCAAACGTGAATTCCTTGTAACGGCCATAATTTCTACATTTTCCATCCGATTTCAATGAAAATTTCAGAGATGTTACAGATTAGTATTTACATGGTGGTATGAAAATCATCATCCCCGGACTGATAGAAGCGACTGCGCATGCGCAAACGTGAATTACCTTGAAACGGCCATAACTTCTACATTTTCCATCCGATTTCAATGAAATTCTCAGGGATTATGCGGATTAAATTGTAAATGGTCCCCTATGAAAATCATCACCCCCGGACGTATAGTAGCCGATGCGCATGCGCGAACGTAAAATCCGTGTAACAGCCGTGCGTAAGTCAGAAGCTCAAATTCTACTCTACCTACTGTCTGGCGCCCGTAGCGCATGTACAGCCAGTCATTTTGACAAGTGAGAGGTCACTGGTACGAATCCCTGCCGGGCCAAGATATTTTTGGATTTTTCGAGTAGTGACTCACTTACATTTTTCATCCGAATTTGATGAAATTTTCTAGGATTATCCAGAGTAGCGTGTAGATGGTCCTCTATAAGACTAGTGAAAGGTACTTAGAGATTGGTGTTTTGAGATTAACTACTATGCATCGGATCATCTATTTAATCGGGTTATGGATACGAGGAAGCTATGTGCCACACCCACTTGGCAGACGTTTTTTCCTTCTTTTAAATTAGTTCGGGTGGCTAACTCTACCCCACTCCAGCCACCCGAACTAATTAAAATTGCGTCGTAACTCATAAGGATGGAAGAAGAGCGATTTTCTATTACAAACCACCTAAACTCCTCCACCGTTTCAAAAAATTCCAGTTAAATTCAAAAATGGAAACTACCATGTGATTCAGCGTTGATAAAAATGCATGTGTCACACTTGGGGTCTACCTTCATCTCAATTTTGGCACAATCCAGGGGTTGCGAATGTTTGCGCGCTCATTGGACGGGTTGTTCGCAACCAAAAAAAGAAAGAAAAAAAACCGTTGAGGGGTAACAAGTTCATTAAATTTTGCGTAGAATCCAAATATACAGTAGAAAATAGGGGTTCCCATTTTTAAATAACAGTATTGGTGCGCGTTGCGCGAAAGTGTGATAGTTCAAATCCTCGTAAAAAACGCTGCAAATTATTACACAATGATTTATTATTTTTCTATATACATCACTCGTCTGCACAGACACCAACCATCATACATGAAGAAAAACATCGATCACCAAACATTTGAACGGTGATTAAGCGTCTTTGGCGATTAACACTCGTTTTTCTGATTTATGGTACGTCCAACCCTTAAATTCTCGTAGGGAGCGAACGGTTTATTCTACAGGGCTCCGCGTGGTCTCAAAAAATTCTAAAAATTCAATACTATCCTAATTCGATGAAAAAACAATACTTTTATATCAAAATTTTTTGAGTTAGGGCGTTTTCAAAATTCATTTTTCAACCCTTGGAAGTGACCTACATCAACCAAAATCTTCGGGGAACAACTAGGCCCCAAAGGGAGCCGTCATACCAAATTTCATCAACATTCGTCAGTGCTAAGTAGGGAAAGTGCCGCGTACGGCGGACGGACGGCCAAATTTGTATTCGATTTTTGGATTTTACGTACCTGTATGAGGGGGGGTTAAAAAAAATTTATCGGTTGACTCTAAAGGTTCATTATTGAAAATAACTCACCGAAATCTAAAAATGTAAATAACTCGGAAATTAAGCGTCTAACGAAAAATTGCTAGGAGACACTATCTAAATAACATTAGTTGTAGAATCGGCTCCCGAAGTTTGTGGGTCCTTGACATGGGACACCCTGTATAAGGTTGTGATGGGGCTCGAATACATTTCAAGAGAGCTTGGTCAAGTTCTTCTTGGGCCAAAATATATAAATAAAACAGGCAAGAACCTTTGTCTGTTACTGAGTAGACCCATATCTTCTAAAGACCCTATTCCTACTTATAGTTCATTCGAATGGTAGTTTTTTCTGAACGGATCTATAATGTTTTCTTGGATGCTGAATAGGAATATGAAGTTTGTGCCACCTCCGAGGTCGGCTTCACACTGAGAAATGAAGGCAATATTTTGGAACTTTTAAACGTTTATCGCTTATACTGGGTGTCTTCCATTGAGATGGACCAAACTTTGAGGAACGATCCGCCAAATAATTCTCAACAGAAAATGTCTCTTAGCAATTTTTTAACCCGTTCACAATGCCTTTTTTTCACTTTGATTTTTTTTCTCGCGTTTCCAACCTTGCGGCACTAAGATGGTCATAACTCTCTTATCCCTCGTACAAATTCAAATCTGATTACAGCGTTTGAAAGAGCGTTGAATATCCTATCCTTTCAGTGGAAAACCCAATTTTCTAAAATTATTTGTAACAGTAAAAAATAATTCAAGGTCAAAATTTGTAATATTTTTAAATCACGATTTTTCAATTAAGTTAATGAGTTCACCGTAATAAATAATAAAACGTTAGGTAGAGGGAACTTCCCGCACCTTTCTTGGTAAGTCGTACTTTAGGAATATCGATTGCTTCCATGGCACTTTCCTTGTAGTGGGGGATTATCAGGGATCGTAACCACGGTTCCAACAAACTAGAAATGCAAATTGAAAAAGTAAAAGAATAGGAATTCTACCATTTTTTTTGATGACGCACTGCCTTATAATTTGAATTTCCGGGAATTCACCTATTGTAGTGAAATCACGAGAGAAACATACCTAATCGAAAGGCTTTATTCAGCAAGAAATTCGCAACAGAAATTCGGAACAGAGAAAATGCCAAGTAGGCGAGAAACATATGATATGCAAACAGTTGTAACTAAGAGTTTTCTATAACATTCTCCCCTCCCTCAGAATCGGACGAAGTCCTTCAAATGGGTCGGGGGACGTCTGGTGCGGAAACTGCGTCGGAGAGGCAGTGGCGAGGGAGACCCAGACGGTTCAGGGGCAGAAGCCGATGGTTCCTGAGTTTGAGCCGGAGAAGAGGGAGAGGCTGTAAGCTGTGAAGGTGGAATGAGGGGAGACACAGGAGCTGCAGGGGAGGGCGACGTCGGGGGCTGTAAGTTAGGGGAGGCTTCGTCTTCGGTAAGCTCAGTGGGATCGCCAGGAGGATTCTGGCCACAGCAGCTTCAGCAATATCCATTTTAAGTTTCTGGAAAGCGTTGATCGCCTCTGGAGAGAGGGGGAATGAGCAGCGAGTGAGGGGCTGTATTTTTTTTCCAAAATGGGGGATAAACTTCGAATAGTGTGAGAACATCCCCATTACTCTCCGCAGTGAGGCAGTATCCGTGGGAACTGGAAAGTCACGGAGTGGTCCTAGTCGGTTAGGGTCAGGACGAATGACTCCATCACTCAGGACATGGCCCAACAGAGTGATGCTTCTCTGGGAGAATGAGCTCTTCTCTTGATTTATAGTCAAGTTGTACTTCGCTGCAGCCTCCAGGAATTGTTTGAGGTTGGCGTCGTGTTCTTCCTGGGAGCGGCCTCCAATCGTCACATCATCCAGGTAGGCAAAAGTGTCTTTAAGTTTTTCTGTCCTGATGATTTCGTCAATGACTCGTTGAAAAGCAGCGACACCATTCGTGGTCCCAAATGGAATGCGAGTGAACTGATAGAGTTCTCCATTAGCCTCAAAGGCTGTGTAGGGCCGATCTGCTTCCGGAATTGGTACCTGGTGGTAGGCACTTCGAAGGTCTATGGTGCTAAAGACAGTGTAGCGTGAAACCAGGTTGATAATGGAGTCAATCCGTGGAATGGGGTAAGCATCTAGGAGGGTAAAACGATTTATGGTACGTGAGTAGTCTATCACCATCCGGCGTTTGTGGTGTGCTGTAGATGTCACAAGGACCTGAGCACGCCATGGAGACACACTCCGTTCAATGATGCCCTCAGCCAGGAGCTTGCGAGCTTCAGCTGCAATGAATTGGGCATCATCAGGGGAGTGCTGCCGGGACTTGACAGCAATTGGGTGGCAGTCAGGTGTAAGATTGGCAAAAAGCAAAGCAGGACGAACGTTGGCGGCAGTGAAGGCACAAACAAGTGGGGGACGTTCACCACCAAAGTTGAGGAGGACGGACGAGTGTAAATTGAGAATGTCCCGTCCAATGATGATTTCCGTGCAGAGGTCAGGTAGGACAGCCAGCTTCACGCGGGAGTAGTGATGACCATGAATTTCTAAGTCAAGGGAGCAGGTCCCAAGGAGTTTGGCTTGGTGTGAACAGGAGGCGAGGCCCACTAGATTTTTGGAGGGATGGATCTTCAGTCGAAGATCCTTCGCAGATTTGGCATTGATAAGGCTTATATCGCTCCCTGAATCGAGGAGGCCTTGGAGGCGGTAACCATTAGCCAGGATGACAGTCTTCACAGGAGACTTTTGAGCTCGGGGATTGGGGGTGGAGATGGCCGCTGAGACGGAAGCGGTGGTAACTTTCTTTATCGATTGGCAAACTTTTGCAAAATGACCAATTTTGCCACAGTTGTTGCACTCAGACATTTTTGCAGGGCACTGGGAGCGGGGGTGGCGTGGGGCGCTGCCACAGAAAAAACATTTGAGAGGTTTGCGAATCGCATTTACTATGGGTTTCTCCTCCGGGGGAGGCGATTCAGCAGGAAATGTCGTGGTAAGGGCGTTGACTGAGGTTCCCACCCCTTCATAGTGAAGAGCCTGCACCTGAGCTATCTCCAGGGCTCGGGCTTGAGTGAGGGCTTCCGTGAGCTGAAGAGAGGCATTCTCCAGAAGTCGCTGACGGATTGAAGAGTTGGTGAGGCCTCGGATCAAGGCGTCCCGAACACAATCATCACGGTTTCTTTCAGCTGTGACAGCCTTGAACTCGCAAGATCGGGCGAGCAGGAGGAGAGCCTCGTGGTAGCGGTCCACCGATTCTTCGGGCTGCTGTCGGCGAGACAGTAGCTGATGGCGCGCAAACACTTCGTTAACCGGCTTGACGAATGTGCTCCGGAGCACCGCGATCGCGTCGTTATAGGTAGCGCACTGACTAATATATTCGAAAACCCGGGGGGAAACGAAATTGACGAGGAGGCGAAACTTCTCTTCCTCAGTCGGGTCCAGAGTCCTGAGAAAGTTTGTGAGGCACTGGTGCCAGTGGTTCCAGGTGAGAGAAGCAGTAGGGGAGCTGGGCTCCAACTCCAGGACAGCAGGACGAAGGAAGCGATCCATCACGCGGGGATAAGATTTTTCTTGCTGAATAAATTGTAGTGAAATCACGAGAGAAACATACCTAATCGAAAGGCCTTATTCAGCAAGAAATTCGCAACAGAAATTCGGAACAGAGAAAATGCCAAGTAGGCGAGAAACATATGATATGCAAACAGTTGTAACTAAGAGTTTTCTATAACACCTATTCCCGGAACTTCACCTCCCAAAACTTTACCCAACTAACCTACACATTTAATGAGCTGTGACTCCATATAATTCGGTTTATCATATCACAGTATGTCTTGTCCTTCAATATAGTTGTAATTCTTGATTAAAAATGTACTGCTTTGAAGTACGTTCAACACTCCAAGAAGAGTGCTGGTTGGCAGGTTCCCTACCGAACAAGGAAACTATGGTTTTTATCCCTGGTATTTCGTCGGTCATTTCTTTTTACACATTGTTGCTTCCTAATCTTCCTTCCACAAAACCTAAACCGTATACTGGCGGTGCCCTTAGAAGGCCAATTCCCCGCGATTTCGTGGGTATCTGCCGTTGGTGATAAAGGGCTGACCTCGAAACTTTAGCTTGGGGAAAAACCAATTCATCAAAGAAGACACCGCCTCAGGTACCCACAAGTCAACGACTTCGCCCCTTCTCATCTATGTAGTGTACAAAGCTACCTACTTAAGGAATTGGATCCACAACATCAGTTCCAGTTTCGTGACATTCACAATCTGAAGAACACTCGTCTGAAAAACCAGTGTTAATATAGATTTTTCAAAAGTACTTTTTTTTCTTAAAATCAATCTTGTTCAAATCAGTGGAAGATCATTCTGATTGCAACTCATCTCTGCAGCAAGGTAAGACTCCTTCATTTATCTAGAATTAAAGCATGTCATCCCTGGTTGAGTATTTGTAGAATAAATGTTGTTACAATCTCTTGGTATTAAAAAAATGATAATAGAGAATTTCCGGAGAAAATTAAGGTTTTTCATTGGTAACAAAAATGTTAGGATGAAAGTAATTCTAATACGTTTTCTCAAGTTGAACGCTTTTTCATATACAGGGTGTCTTCTCCACATAATTTGCGACGGAAAATGTCTGTTACCTATTTGTAACCCACTCAAAATTCCTTTTTTTCACTTTGAATTTTTTTGTCTTTGCAGCACTAACATGGTCATAAGTTATCCCTCTCTTAGTCTTATTCCTCATGCAAATTCAAATCTGATTACACCGATGGAAACAGCGTTAAATTTCCTATCCTTTTAGTGGGAAACCCAATTTTTCAAAACCATTTATGAAAATAAAATATTCAGTTAAAGTCAAAATTCATAATTTTTGTTAAACATCGCCATTTTCAGGCTAAAAATTCATGCGAAATAATTAGCGCGGGCAAACTACCCCAACATATACTCGGTTTTCCAACGGTACCCATGTCACTTCCGAGGTTTCAGTGGGAACTTTCTTGGAAAAACGCTGCAAATGATTACACAACGGTTTATTATTTTTATATAGATCACTCGTCTACAAAATAACCAACCATCCAAGATGAAGAGAAAAATCAAAAAAAAAAAAAAAAAAAATCAAAATCACCAACCATTGATCGCATTTCGGTCAGCTCTAATTTGAACGGAGATTAGGCCTCTTTTGCGATTCACACTCGTGTTTGGATTTATATATATATATATTTCAATATAAACCCTTAAATTTTCGTAGGGAGCGAACGGTTTGTCCTACAGAGCTCCGCGTGGTCTCAAAAAATTCTAAAAATTCTATAGAATCTTAATTTGAAGGAAAAACAATACCTTTATATCGAAATTTTTTGAGTTAGGGCGTTTTCAAAATTTCAAAATTGATTTTGGAACCCTTAGGAGTGACCTACATCAACCAAAAGCTTCGGGGCACAACTAGACCCCAAATGGAGCCTACATACCAAATTTCATCAAAATCGGTCAATGCTAAGTGGCAAAAGTGCCGCGTACGGCGTACGGCGGACGGACGGCCAAATTTTTATTCGATTTTTGGATTCTACGTACCTTGAAACGTAAACCATCAAATTTTGAGGGGGTGTTAAAATTTTTTTTTCTTGGTCGATTCCAAAGGTTCATTATTAAAAATAATACACCAAAATTAGGATTTACGCGAAAAATCATAATTTTTTAACCATATTCCACTACTGAGTCGACAAAGTAGTATTGATTTCTCTCATCAAGGATTAAAATAAACATTCCTCCAATATCAAATTTCCACTCGTTACATTTTACGTTGTAGACCATCCTGAATCATGTGGTTCTGTGCTATCTGACAGTTGGTGTGTCTGTCAATCCATGTAAAATACAAAAGTAATACGAAGCTACTGTCTTGGTTCAAGACTAATTCATCGATTGGCTTGTAGGTCCTCTATGAAAATCAAAGAAAAAATTTAAATTGTGAATTCAAATTCACAAACTTCACATTTTTTCCAAGTCCACTATTGGTTTGCCAGTACTAAGTAGCCCTATCCTGGGGTACTCAAAGGAAAAAAGTCCATTCATGCAGCATAAATTAATGAGCGCATTTTCAAAGAAATCTTTCAGTTGAAGGTATGATTAACAAAAGAAACAATGGTGTTGCAATTTTTTTAGAGAGTTTGTCTTATTCTAACCTTGTTTTTTTTTTTTTTGATTTATAAGTAAATCCTTGTATTTTACAAGGAATATGTTGCGGAACCAAAACCTATTTATTTCAAAACCTAATATTTGACGGAACGTAAAAATTTTACGGTAGCATTTTTTAGCAATTTTTAGGTAGCATTTAATGCTACCTAAAGAAAATTCGATGTTTGAGGAATTTTTATTTTAATCATTGAAAGGTTTCCCATGTGTCCCATGTTAAGGACCGAAAAACTTCGGGAGTCGATTCTACAACTAATTTTAGTAAGAAAGTGTCTCATAGCAATTTTTCGTTAGACGCTCAATTTCCGAGTTATTTTAATTTTAAGATTTTTTAGTGTTTTCAACCTTAAGCCATAAAAATGACAGTAACTCTCTCAATTTACAAACAATTTGAAATCTAATTACACCTTTGGATAGGGCGTTAAACTAACCATCTTTCTGGTGGTTTTGGTTGGTCTTACAATACTTTTTGTAAGGTCGTAATGGGTGAAAAATAAACTCGTAGAGTCATTTTTGTCAAATTGTCAAAATTTCCTACTTTTTTCTTTTTATTGTTAATGTTTTACTTTCACATGGCTTTTCACGTACCTCTACATCAACTGCGCTAAGATCTCAGGTTTCCGACGGGGCGATCAAAAAGTTTTGCAACTAAGCTAAAAAGAAAATAGACACAATTCTGAAAAGATTTTTATTTTTCAACATAATCCCCCCTAACATCAATGCACTTACTCCACCTGTCCTTTAACATACCGATTCCACGGGAAAAAAAACTTTCTTCTTGGTCCTCAAACCAGTCTTCTGTCGCTGATTTTAGGGAATTCAGGTCATCAAATCTTGTTCCTTTTAAGAATCTCTTTAAATTTGGGAACAAGAAGAAATCACTGGGGGCTAGGTCTGGGCTATAGGGTGGATGGTCAAGCTGTTCATAGCTGCAGTCACGAATGGCAGCCTGTGCAATGCGAGACTTGTGAACTGGTGCATTGTCATGCAACAAGAGGACACCTCGAGTCACCATTCCCCGACGTTTCTCCACGATGGCCTGACGCAGTTTTCTAATAATTTCAGCGTAATACTGACCTGTTATTGTAGAGCCCATATCGAGGTAATCAATTAACAGAATGCCCTTTGCATCCCAAAAAATTGTTGCCATCACTTTCCTCGCTGAGCGCTGGGTTTTGAATTTTTTTGGAGGGGGTGAGTCTGAATGTCTCCACTGCATCGACTGCTGCTTTGTCTCTGGATCCCACTGATACAGCCAAGTCTCATCCCCTGTCACCAATCGGGTCATGAAGTCCTCTGGGTCTTGGTTATAGAGTCCCAACAGCTCTTGGCATGAGGAGAGGCGATGATGTCGATCTTGAACCGAAAGATTCCGGGGAACCCATCTTGCAGACACCTTAGACATTCTTAAAATGTCGTGGATGATTGTGCTAGCGCTACCGTAGGAAATGCCTAATCCCATAGCAACTTCAGACACCTTTATTCGCCGATTATTCAAGATCAAGGCCTCTGCTTGAGTCGCATGATCAACATCAGTTGAGGTTGTTGGTCTCCCGGATCTTGCTTCGTCTTTCAAACTCACACGACCGCGTTTGAACTCATTGAACCACCTAGTGGCTATAGAAAAAGAGGGGCAATCACGACCATATACATTCACCATTCTCTCATAAATTACTTTTGCAGAATGTCCTTCTTTACACAAAAATTTAATAACACTTCGGTACTCAAACTTGAACTCACTGGATGTTGACATGTTTGTAAAGGCACTGCTAAATACTGACTGAGCCGAGGACTCCATATTTTGGGCATGTTTACTCTTGATAGATAAGTTACCAATAACAAAAGAAGGATTAACGGTTCAAGGTTTGTTTATACCTTAGTTGCAAAACTTTTTGATCGCCCCTCGTATTATTTGTTTTAATTTTACTCCGCTAATTAGGGGTATAAAATACGTTTGAATGTGGGAAAATGTGGTTCCGCTCATGGAAATCGAGGTTTTCTGGTTCTCTGGCAGATTCGAGAAATAAGGGATGGAATTCTACGTAATTTTCCACGCTATTAGAATGGTTCCATCACCGTTGCTACAGCTCAGTCTTGAATTGTGGTGGGTCCGAATCTTAGCTTTTTAGTTTCTATTAATGCACAAATGCAATTTTCAAATCTCTCAACTTTATCGATTGTATGGAAAAAGTGATATCTCATAAAGAATAGCGTGTAGATGTGGAATACAAAATACAGAGGAATAATGATATTTTAGAGTTACCAATAATAGTAGTAAATAATGGTAGTAAATAATATTTATGATTTACCAAGCAAATGAAAAAGATTCAGACCCACCAAAATTCAATGCTGAGCTATCACATAGCAACGGTGATGGAATCATTCTAATAGCGTGGAAGATGACGTAAAATTCCATCCCTAATTCCTCGAACCTACCCGAGGCCCAACGGACCAGATAACCGTCTTGTTCTACATCAATGGTTTTCTGCTTCAGATGGGGAGGGAATTAGTGTCAACGAGCGGAGAGTCTCACCCGAATGGCCGCTTGTCCAATCTGACTATGGTAAAAATATTGTTCCAAGTATTATTCTACATTTGACATCCTATCAACAAATTTCTTGTATATTCTTATTCTCGTTGTTTTTTGTAGTTGCTTTAATCAATCTTTACGGTTTGAAGCAGCGTTCAACTAGATATATTTTGTAACGCTGTCGTTTACGTTTCACTTACCATACCGCATTCTGAAGACTATCAATTGCCATCTCTTGTCCGATCATCAAGTGATGACTTTGAATATGATGGTAGCGTCATGAGTTCCGTATCTACCCCATGAGATATGCACCTTGTTGGAATGTTTCCTTAATCAGCCATTAAGTGAAAGAATAGCTAGCGACAGTGCCCGCAGCTCAATCAATAGGTTGGTTCACTAATGCCGATATTACTCATTACAGATGAACTGTCCTTGGACCATACCACTGAAGTTGTGGCGGCTGCCGCTGATGAAGAAGGAGACAGCATGGACTTAGGTATGAACCCCGAACATTCGATTCAACAAATTAAAATTCATGTCAATACGAAAAATATGAAGTTTGCCATAGTAATACCCTTGGAAAATTTAGATATTTTGAATGAAATTTGGTTCAACTTGCCCCGATCACGTTAAACAATGTTAGCGCCGGTATATTTCATAACATCCCCCTGCCGCCGAATTGGGAAGTGAATTCGATAATCCGTAATACACAACTCCCCGTCCCTTCCGACTGCACATCGATCGAGAAAACGTTTTTGGTGATTAGCATAACAGCATATTTCATTGGTTGAAATTTCATTGCGTATAGGTGTTATAGGAAATTCCACGCTGATAACGGATATACACCACATTCATATACCTACCTACAAATTATGTTAATTGTAAAGATGGTTAAACAGCACGTTCACTAGTAGGTATTGTTGATTCATAACTTTATGCTAATCATTTCTTTTTAAATTAGCATGTAGACATTAGGATGGGATATACACTTGCAAAACCATCAAATACAGTTTTTTAGAACAATAAATGGTCTTACTTGTAATAAATCGAGTTTCTTCTAAATTAGGATTCTGGGTCAAATGTTTTTCCAATTTATTGTCTAGCAATATCATGTGATGTGTGGGTATGTGTATGAATGGATTTTTAATGTAATTCTTTGTGGTCCATTGTAGATTACAATATCACCTCATCATCTTCATCTTCTGAGGATAATGAACGTGGGGAAATCGTTGAACCATCAAACAGCGACAACTCCCGGAAGTTACATAGTTGTTACTTCTGTTACAAAACATTAACAAGGATGGACAAACACCTATTGTCGGTCCACAAGCAAGCGCCGGAAGTGATTAAGTACGTTGAAATTAATTTTATCACTCAATACATTTGATGTAATATATCAATGTGGAGAAGCATCTTGTCATATTATGACAAGATGCTTCTCCACATTTAATTAGAAACCAGTTCCTACACCACTACATACTTCTTCATAGACATAGGACAAAGGAACCATCTGTAATTTAAAATTCATAATGCACGTTTTACCTTTGCTTCTCTTCGTCCCAAAAAGGAGGATCTGTTACTCCTCATTTCCTACCATTGAGTAGCCTCAACTATTCTCTCAACGCGTGGATTTGAAAATCCACGTCCTTCACTCAAGGTTGGTTGCATTTGTAAGGGCCTTCAGCCCAGTTATCCGCTTAACTCCATATCAATGGGAAAGTGGGAGGCATAAAAATATAAACAACGCTCGAAGTTGAACAAAAAGCATGATGATGATGATGATGGTTATTTCATTAACATTTATGTTCTATTATTTCATTTAAATGATAGGTACTAATTTATGGTTCTTCGTCTTACAGGATCACTCAAATTCCCAAAATGAGCCAACAACGTAAAAACGAGATGTCCTTGTTAATAAGAAAGGGAGACTATCACTATAATATGAATGCGATAGCAGGCAAAACGGAGAATTTAATTGTAATACACGATCCGTCTGCCGTAACGAGTCCTGAATCGAAATCTGTTGGCTATACACCTTGCCCTAGTTGTTTAGGATTCGTCCTAAAAAAACAATTGTGGCGACATGGGAAACATTGCCCATCACCGAGTACCGAAAACCTAGGGCGCTCAGAACTACACAAGCTGAGTGCAGCAATGCTGTTCCAACTCCGAGCAGATGAGGAGGTAATAACACAAAACTAATTCATAAATAATTGTGCCTATCTATGAATAGTGTAGGGAACCACATTTACTGTGAAGAATGTGAACGTAGCAAATGAATTTTTAAAAAAATCATTTTTATTCAAGTTAACAAAGTTACGAATTTGTCACTTTCAGGCTTCCACAAATTTCATATTTGCATTGTTTGTAAACTTTATGAGCAATTAAAACCGTACCAGGCACAAAGCGGAAGTTGACCAAAATTATTGATATTTTGGTACACGACTCCATTTGAGGCTAGTTGTGCCCAGAAAATGTTTGTACACGACTACCGACAAGAAATTCATACCCGTTTTGGATTTTCTATAAGTGTTAAATTATACATTATCGTACTTTCAGAATGTTGATTTCCTTACCGACGTGACAGGTCCAATGAGAGAAAATGATATAAAGCAGGTGATCATGGGAGATTCAACCATCTTGAAGTGCGCGTTACAGATGTACGAGTCCAAAGGCCTCAATCAGGTGGTAAGTGCAGGCGACTGTTATACGACTGTTTGAGTTTGAATAATTGAATATTGAATCACGTTAATGCTATAGCAAAATTTTTATGATTGGAAATTTTATAAAATTCTCTTCAAGAAAATTCGTTTTGGAACATTATAAAATGTTTTCAGCAGTTTTTCAGAACACTTGTCATACATGTATAAACGGATAACTCTGCGGAACCTCTGAGAAACATGTAAAAGTTATTACTTCAAACGATAAATTGAGGTAGCAGCAAAATCGAAACAGATGTCAAAATTTCAATAGCTACGAACGATATGCCAATTAGGCCACCATTTAGGGACAACATTGAGGGTTTTTCAGTGCTGTGACATTTTTTGGTATCCCCAACGTCTTTTTTTTTTTTTTTTTTAATCTTTGCTCAATAAATCTACCATAATTCCCTCAATTCAAGAGTTTGATAAATGTAAATAAATCCGTTAGATAGAGCGTTACATTTACAATCCTTAACCTTTTTTATATTAATGTTGCATATTCTGAACCAGACTGCAATTTTCTATTACGTTACGACACGAAAAGATTTCAAACAATTATAGTTACAAAATGGCTAAAAATCAGGTAATACTGTCGTTGTCTTGGGAAAATTCGCACATTCACTCATTTTCACGCACTACGGGAAAGGCGCATGTCGGGTTGAGTAACCAATAACCATACTAAAATCATTAAACTGGTAACCCTTATGTTTGGAAGCTGTGTAAACATTTACTGCTATTGTTAAATAACTAATAGTAATTTCCCTGTTTATAGAAAGAAATTCGGCAGTTTATGAGGGAGACGGGCCGATTATTAGCGGTGCTCAAGCAGGAGGTAGACGAAGACCTACAAATCATTGATGTCATGTCTCCCTTAATGTTCGACAAAGTCGTTGCTGCAGTGAAAACCCTGTGCTTGGCCCAAGTGGACGAGGGGCGGCCCCAGCTGGGCAAGCCCGGCCTAGCCCTCCACCTTGGCCACTCACTGAAGAAATGTGCCCGAATGGTGAGAGGTATCGCTGTGAGGCAGGGAGATGAAGGAATGAAAAAAAACAGCCAAGGTTAGCATTATAATTATAATCTTTTATATTTTTTATGTCTTTTAAGTTACTAAGTAAAATAAAAATTGAGGATACACTTGGAAAAAACATTACATTCCATAACTCTTTAGTGTAAGCAACCAGTTTATCTGATTGTCTTAATTTTCTTTTTTTTAGATTTTCTCGACCTGGTGGATGATGAGTGGGAGGCAAGAGTCAGTGCAAGGGCATTGAGCACCCTCAAACACAGAAAGAATGCCACTGAACTCTTGCTTCTCACAGGGGATCTCATCACATTCAACCACTTCTTAAAGACCAACATGAAAACCCTTCAGGCAAGAATAAAGGTTAATTTTGGGATGGAGTTGTGGGTCGCCCTCGCTGAGACAACTCTGGCAAGGTAAGCAACCAATTCAAGTAGGTAAGGCATGACGCGCTTAGTTTCTTCTTCTTTTTTTTGTGTAAATTTTGGCCAGACAAAGGATTGACATTTGTTAATCAATATGGTAATCCATTTTGGTTACCTACTTCTGTTGAAAACATAATGTTCTTTTTCTCTACTAAATCAGGCTTGTTTGGGAAATGTAATAAGAATAACTCCCTTCCACTCCTACTCATTTAGCTATTATGTTAGGGCCAAGGGTGAAATAATACAACATGGAACATTCAGTCTTACACTTGGTTATGAGCCACGGCAACCAACAGTCGTTATCGTTGCTTCGTTTTATTTCAATAGCATATTCTTCGTATAGTTTTGATGAAAGATTTTTCAACAAGATATTAGTACTTACTTGGTACTATTAACTCATTATCATTCCGGAATAAATATCAAAGTTTACTCAACTCGCATTTTGATGTCGCAGAATTATATTTTGAGATGGAATCAGTAGAGGCCATGAAATAAGTTATTGTTGAAAAATAAAGCGATACCAATGAACAGCAGTGGAGCAATTATGTAATGGTAACTATAGACATCAAGCCCTGTCTCTTCCCAATGGGTAGATTGGGCTTCGGAGGGCATTGGGGCCCGCGACTACCGACACTTCCACGCCGTCCGCATGGCAACTCTGCCAACTGCGGTACAGTGTTCGAGAGGTAGTCGTGGGACAACTCTACCCCTTTGCCGCGCCTGTCGGAGTGGAAATGAACATCTGTATCATGTAGTGCAGCAATGTCCTCGGACTCATGGGGGCCGCATTTTACGTCATGATGCGGTCGCCAAACAGATAGCAGGTGCTTTGTCATCTAGCGGCTGGGATGTTGAGAGGGAGAGATTGTATCACATGCCAAGTGACCAGGGTAAGAAGCCCGACATCGTTGCCGTCAAGCCCGACCAGTCTTGCATTATCCTGGATGTCCAAGTTGTCAATGGCAGCTTGGACATGGAGCAGACTTGGCGGGCTAAGATAAGAAAGTATGATAGAAATGATTTACGGCAAGCAGTGTCGGAGCTAAAAGGAGTGGCACCCAACAACATCAGGGTGATGGCTGCAACCTTATCATGGCGCGGGGTGTGGTGCGGGAAAAGTGCCACGGAGATGCGTGAGTTGGGCATCTCAGTAGGCGTACTCCGTGGTATCACCACCCGTGTCCTGCTCGGCTCATATTTGAACTGGTGGTCGTTTTATAGAGGCACTTCCCTTCATCTCTCTCTCCCACCCCCACCTTCCTCATCTTCCCTCATCCCTAGGGCCGGCGTCGGGTGAGTCCTGGGCGTCCTCCCCATTATTTAATTATTTATTTATTTATTTTTATTTTATGGCGTGCCCCCTCCGTCAAAAAAGACATTTTGTCTTTGAGGGGAGTTAGAAAAAAAAAAAAAAAAAAAAACGAGGTACGAAATGAGAAGGGGTGCGTCCTGTATGTGCGAGGGGTAGGAAGAGCGAAGTAGTAGCGAGGAAGGGATTCCTCATAACCTAGGAGACAGGAGCCGGACGCTGAGAGGGGGGTTCCCCGGAATGTAGCGGTAGACGAGGGGGGAGGGGCAGAAGGAGATCCGCGCTTTACCTTGAAGTAGCTCCGCCAGGTGGGGAACCCAGACATACAGACTCTCCATGTTTTTTCGGCTGGTGTACATTTTTTTTTGAGAAGCGCAGAGAGGTCCAGATGCAATTCGAAATGTTTCATCCGCCGAACTTGGGATTTGTTTTTGATCGGCGGTGGGGACAATTTTATTTTATCGAAGTTTAATATAACTCTCTTCAATGATCCCTTTTCCCAATTAGTCAGACCAGAAATTGTGAAGCATTTTTATGATCATTTTCAGGCTTGTAATGTTCAACAAGCGGCGGTCGGGGGAAGCCGCAAGATCGCTGACTTCCGATTATGAGAAGAGGAAGTCGTGGGCGGAGGCAAACATTGCAAGTGACATTACCTCGTCGCTAACTCCCACAGAAAAGGGAGTTGCTGTATCGAAGCAGTTGATGGAAATTGTTGGGAAGCGAGGCAGCATAGTCCCAGTAATACTAACTGCTGAAATAGCAGAGGCGATGAGTATGCTGCACTCACTGAGGCTGACACACAAAATTCAGGTAGGTGACACAGGTTTGGTGCTTAGGTCATAGTTACTCAAATACAATGGTCGCTCTGCTCTCCCTACATGAACAGATTTAACGAAAAAACAGAATTGACGGTATATATCTCCCCTCTGCGAAGGACGGAAAAGGCAATCGAAAGTATTGTAAATAAACTTTGAAAAACTAAACCCACAATTGTTTATCTTCTTCTTTGTTTGTTATCTGGGTTCCAATTGGCTAATGATGTTTCATTTGAACCTTACTCCTGTCATTGACTATACCAGAAATTATATGTACGACTCAGTTAAAGTGTTTCTAAGCTTCCTATCACGATGTTTGTACCTACACTTGATCGAGTTTGAAGTAAAGGTGTGCTCGAAACATACTGTAGATGCGTAAACGAGAAAAAATAGAATAAGAAACAGAAAAATTTTCGTTGTTGCAGTCGAATATTTGCTAACAAAACTAATTTCGATGGTTTTTATTTGCTTACAGCTGTCCAATCCCTTCTTTTTTGCGACTATTAAAGGAGGAGGCAACACCTACCTTAGAGGACATGATGTGATTGGAAAATATGCTGCACAGGTAAGGGATAAATGTACTTTCATTGAAATTAATAAAGCCTTATAAAGCATTAAATATATCCAATGGTTGGTGCATTTAGACTTCTTTTTTTGGTACAATTAATTACCTACTTGGTATTTGCATTTATTTGTTTCAGGCCGGCTTACAGAAGCCTGAGCTTATTAGAAGCACTAATTTAAGGAAATATGCTGCCACAGTCTGCCAATTACTTGACTTGTCTCCCAACGAGCAGCGCCTGCTAGTCAAACACCTTGGGCACTCCCAAATGGTGCACGAAGAGTTCTATAGAGTACACCATAGCGCCTTGGAGCTGTCCAAGGTGGGTGCCCTTTTAGTTGCGGTGGACGAGGGCGTAGTTGGCAGATTTGCTGGTAGCAGTTTGAAGAATATAGACTTGAAAGGTGAGTGATAAGTCGGCCAAGTTGGATGAGTGTTATTCTACGCCCTCGCATAGAGTAACAAGGATGTATAGAGTTAGTTAGTGAGCTAAATACTTGAGAAAAAAAACTTATTGAACATTGTAGAGGGAAAAGAGGAGGACAAGGACTCCATTAGTTGTAGAAACTAAATACTTAATCCTAAACGGTTGCATTGTTCACATTTTCTTATATGCATAGTTAGGTTTTACGCATTGTTTTCAATATTGCTTTCCCGGGTGGTTTGGACCAGGACGGAATGGTGTTATTATTTTTCTAAACTAGGTTATCGCCATCGAATTCATTGGCATCCTTCGCAATGGTAACCTCGGTTCAACCACTTGTTGTGCTCTTACAGTCAATACAATAATTGCTGAGAAAGCGTTTTCACTCCTGTAACTTCTTCCGATAAGTATCGTGCTATTCTTCCTTCAAACTACTCGGGAAAAACGTCTAGGGTGACCACTTTTTACATGCAAAACTCTTAGTAGTCTTAGTACATTTGTTAACAATCTAACCTATCTATATGAAGGTAAAATAAATATGAGTATTTATTTCAGAACTTGTGGACGATGACTCCTTAAGACCGCCACTTTCTTCTGGTAAGTCCGTCAACTACTGTAATGTGAAGCAAAAGAAACATCCCTAACATTTAAATGTTTGGATTTTTTTCAAAATTTCATTGGCCTTTTTTTATATAGATTTTGATGCTGCAGCCAGCATAAAAATTGGGTGCTCTAAGGGTCTAAAAATATAGAGATTGAGAGAATGGAGATTGTTGATCATTTCATGAAGAAAAAGCCATTTTAGAACACTGTAGAACATTAGGTACTACATTTCAGCATTTTTCTCGTATTATTTAGGGGGACCCAACGTAGGTTTGATGGGGAATAACTTGTTAATGCCCATGGTAATCCGCACAAAATTTACCTACTATAAGAATATGTGCCTCATGAAATGTAAAAAATTTTCAGACTAAAAATCGGTTGAGATACTCGTATTTCTCCGAAAATTTATCCATTGAACTACCTATTCATCCAGCAAGAATACTACTGTACATTATTGTATACTTATGAATTTTTATACATCATACAGTGTGATATACATGTATTTCAGACATGGAAGAAAGTTGGGTCGGTGGAAGAAGCCAAATTTGTACTCCGCCACATGATCAGCAACCTTCAACGTCGTGTAAGTTCCTCTATTCTAACTTTATGTAACTGTGCACATTCGGGCAACCCCTTCACACATTAGGTTCATCATTTTGGATTCGATCTAGAAAAAAATGTTAGCTATCATTAAATTTTTTGCAGCAACAACAAATTTTATATTTTACGTTCTAGATCGAAAACATAATTTTCTACTATTGCCACTTTTGGTATAAATAGGTTCCATTTGGAGCCCACTTGTGCCCCGAAGCTATTGGTTAATGTACGTCAATTAACTGGTAAAAAAGAGGATCAATATCTCAAAATTTCGTATCTTGACAACTGTTGAAATGTAATGGTATTTTTTTGCACTGTTGTTATCATTCAATGTAGAAATAATTAAATTTTTGGATTGTTTATAGACATTTCTCCCGGTAACATCAGTAACACCATTTGCTTTGTTACATCAGATTACATTTATTGGACTCCTTAAAAAATGGCACCGTTTTGCTTCCAGACAAATTTTTGCGTTTCACAGCATCCTAAACAATTTTGGTTCCGTGTAGGTCCGTCCTCTATCTTGTAACGGTTTTTTAAGGGTTATGGGAAAAAAAAACCGAAATACTTCCCAGCCAGGAAAGAGAGAACGCAGACTACTACTGGTCTCCAAACCTCCCCATACAACCAGCCACTAAATCCTTTTCCTGGAAATGGCACTTTCTCTTTCCTGTTGGTTTTCTTTTTTTTTTTTTTTTATTTATTTTTTTTTTTTAACTTAACAAGGTACCTTGATAGGAAGAAACTTATTCTAACAAATCAGACCCTATCATTTAATTATCCTAGCTTCTTGGAAGGTTATATCGGCATCTGACAGGAACTTCAGGGAAGATGTTGGCTGGAACTTCTTGTAGTAATCTGGACTGGAACTTCAGCTGTGAACCCAGTGGGAAGCAGGAACTTCTGATAGGACTTTGAATTCCACCTTTGAGTAGAGATGTTAGAAGGAACTTCTTGAAGTGATCTGGACTGGAGCTTCAACTATGACTCAGAAAAAATTAACGAAGCAGGAACTTCTGGTAGAAATCTTGATTCACCCTTCTGTGGGGATTTCAGCAGGAACTTCGAAGAATAGTCTGGACTGGAACTTCAGCTATTAACTCAGTGAAACAGAACAGGAATCTGGACTGGAGGTTCAGCTATAATCTCAGCAGTAAACAGGAAGCAGGAACTTCTGGTATGCATGTTGAATAGAACTTCAGTATAGCCTCTTTGGTATTAATTTCCCCTTTTTAGTGATTGTAATTTCCAGAATAAATTTATAGTAGTCAGTTCTTTTTATGATGTTCTCTCTAAATTGGCAGAGATTGATAAGAGGTTCTTCCTCTATATTTCAATCTGTTCAAAAAAATTTGGATTTCACAATGGAATAAGTTCACAGAGTAATGGAGACAAGTTAACAGAGAAGAAAGCCAACGTAAAAATGGTGTGCAAGTATTTTTGAGGCTGCCTCAGTGGCGCTATCTACTTTCAGCTAGGATTGAGGAACTACTACAGAAGAGGCGGGGAGGAGAGGCCACACTCTTCATACCGCTTCTTTTCAAATCCTTTCGAATGACCAGGAATTGATAACTTTTCGTTTCATCATCATTTCAATTTGCAAAAATTACTTGGAAAAACCAATCGAGGCGAAAGATATTTTCAGAGTTCCTCATGCAATTGTTGTTGTCCCTATCGCCAGTAGTTCGAATGTTGAATCGACAACTGCCACCCTTAGAAACGTTTGAAACCCAGTGTATTGCTGAATATCGCCCGATTTTTTCGTACATATCGCGAATATAACTAAATGTTATCAAATTAATTACTTGGATGCGGCCGGTTACGCACCAATGAGAAAAATATGTGATAAACAAGGTGACTTGTTGTGATGAGGTTGGGAACAAACGATCGTGAACCGGCCGTGAACGCGATCTGGTTCTTTCCGCTATAACTACGTCCTGGAGCTCCACCAATCAGAACGCTTCTCGGGCTCCCACATTCAGCTTTCAGCCCAGTGAATAAGTTATAACTCCTTTGTGAATCCTTAGGGGTTGAAGCTTGCACTAGTCAGTTAAGGCCAGTCAGTATTATATACCATGTTAAGCTTGATTGGTTCTGTCAAATCTGAATGACCGAGTAAATTTCCATCGTGTGGGATGCTCGGTAGAGTCCTTTGTTCTTCATCCCGTGCTGCCCTCTAGCGAGACTCCCGTGTATCATTGTCCGTTCGCCGGTCCGCCGCTAGGGCGCTTCCGCGTCTTGCTCCCTGCCACCAGGCTTCCACGCATCTCTCAACAGGTGGCGTAGTGAGTCCTTCTATGATGACAGGAACTGCAGTTCAATTCTTCGTTAAATTTATTTGTTTTCATTAGTAATTTTATGGGAATGGACATCTTTTCTTTTCTACAGAAGCATCCCATTTACTTTCAGGTACGTTTGCATATTATCGGTGGTTATTATTGTTTGATCATTGGGAATTGATAACTTTGGCAAAATTTGTAGGTCTCATGCTGTCAATCAGTACCTACTTAATTATCTTGAAAATGGTGAGCAGGTGTGCAATCGCCACAATCTACATAACGTTGTGTAAACATTTGCTTAGTTAACTCCTATACATATATATATAATATGATCATCAAATCATATATATATATAAATATATATATATAGTACTGGGGTGAAAATCGAAAAACACTCGCGTGTGATATTATGAAAAATTAAAAATTAACAGAAGGTTTGAAAATATAGTGATAAACAGGAAAGAAAACTCACAATTTAAACGAGAATATTTCGCCTACGGCGTCATCAGCTCGAGTGAAGTAGAGTAGCCTGCTCACATGAAGACTCCTCCTCCCAGGGTGGTGGTGTTGGCATTTGATGGGTCGTATGGAAGAAGTCAGCAGGGTTCATTCGAGTGTCACGAAGAAGGATGGAAGTATGTGTTTGGAAGGGAAAGTGGGATTTAGTCAGTCATGTATAGCAGGAGTAGTGTGTTAGTGTAAGTATGTAGGTATGTAACCATCAGTGGGCATGTGAGAGGTAGATGTGAGTGTTTGAAGTAGGTATGTTTAGTATGGTTGAAGTATGTCCATGTGGTTGTGTTGTGTGTGAGTGATGTATGTCTGTGTGTGAGTGATGTATGTCTGTGTGTGAGTGGAGTATGTCTGTGTGCATCTGTGTTTGTGTTACCATGCGAAAACCATCACAGCCCACCCTCATGGAAGGAGGGTGGGCCATGAGGGCTCCCACATGGCAACAAATGTTCAACTTACTTCTTGCGATTTAAACCTGGTTGGGTCAATCCACCCAGTACAGAAATGTAGGAGGATTCCCAGGTTTGTCGGTCGATAGTAGTAGTATTGGGTGGCAGAGCTTTGACTACTTGGACTTGGAAGCACTCGTCAAAGTTAGAATTATGTGACCTGGCATGTGTGGCTATGGGCAGTGACGGTTTATTCCTGATGGAGTCTCGGTGCCCATTCATACGGATGGAAAGTGGGGTCATGGTCTCACCAACATAAAATGAATCACAATTGTTGCACTTAAGGTTATAAATCAAATTGGAAGTTGTACAATTGGCTGATGTGTGGATTTTATAGGAGTTTGGGGTATTTGGGGTAGAAATTACTAATGAGTCATCAACCAAAGGACAAGTTTTACAGCGGGGTCTATGGCAAGGATGGGTTCCGGGTGGTTGACGAGGGAAATCTGCAGTGTGGCTATTAGAGAGGATTGAACGTAAGTTAGAGGGTCTTTTGAAAACTATGGAGGGAGGGGATGTTAATAAATTCTTGGTTTGGCTATTGTTGGAAATTATGGGAAATAATGATTTTAATATAGGTTTTACCTTCTCAATACCAGGAATATAAGTTGTAAGTAAATTTTGACGATGGGGAGGGTCAGAAGTTTTGGGTCTGGATTGGAAGGATGAAGAGGCTGGGAGGATCCGTTTATGGAGTAAAT